>OY730195.1:99566675-100166675 GCA_963422505.1 Pseudognaphalium luteoalbum
TTTCACATAAGCACATAAACACATATTACTTACGCAATTAACTTCTCATTCATTACACATGACATAGGTGTTAAATCCTATAACCCCCATAACCTTAATATAGGTTTCATACACTTAGTCACATAATCACATGTAAATGGGTATTTGATATCATTCCTTATCATAATCATCAACTTACACCAAGAACATCACTTCTTAGTGTTTACTTATACACATAACTCATCAATTACCCACTAACACATGATTATAGATTCTTTAACAAAACTAACACATATTAAACATGCTACATAGCTCAATCATATGTATGAAACCTTAATTTACCTTAATACCCACTTTCCCATTAATTTCTATAACTTAGATTTTGTAATTAAACCCTAACATCAAATTGAAAAAAGATAAATCATTAATCATACCTCAGGAATCATAAGTAAGTGATTTCAAGCACCAATCTATAAACCCTATCTTTAATCTTTGATTTTCTTGTTCCTTCTTGTTCCCTCCAACTCACCACACACACACTCTCAAGTACACATTTTCTATTTTCTGATTTTAGAATGGGGTGGAAGAAGCCAGAGTTTATTTTTAATATAACTATTTTCACATTGCTCCCCATAATTATTCTAACTTGACATTTTCTACCCCTCTAACCCCATTGACTTAACATAGCTAGTCCCACTAACTAGTTTCTCACATACAATTCCATTAGTTATCACATACTAATATAATATATATACTTACACTTAAACAATTAAAATTGTATATTATATAGTTTTAGACTTACGAATTTAGGGGCATTACTGGTATGAAGCCCGCTTAGTGACACAGGGTTTTTCTCAACAACCTAGCTTAAACTTTGATGAAACATTTAGTCTGGTTGTAAAACCCTCCACTATTCGCACTGTTCTAAGCATTGTTGTTTCGCGTTCTTGGCCCATTCATCAGCTCGATGTCAGGAATGCATTATTTAACGGTGATCTTTCTGAGGTTGTTTATCTTAAACAACCTCCCGGATACATTAATTATGAGTATCCCAATCATGTTTGTCGGCTCAAAAAGGCTTTATATGGTCTCAAGCAAGCCCCTCGTGATTGGTATCATCATTTTGCTGTATACATATCATCATTAGGATTTGTTAGCAGCAAATCTAATACGTCTTTGTTAATATATCGTCGCGGTTCATATTCTATCTATCTTCTTCTTTTTGTTGATGATATTATTCTTACCGCCTCATCTACGAGCCTTATTCAGCAGATTATCTCTCATCTTTCTTAAAAATTTTCCATGACTGATCTTGGTGGCCTATCCTATTTTTTGCAAGCCGCTCGTCTGCAGGTTTGTTCTTATCTCAACCATCATTTGCTCGACATATTCTCGCTAGAGCCGACATGGCAACCTACAACCCATGTAGCACTCCAGTTAACACGAAGTCTAAACTCCTTCCCACTGGAACTTCTATCTCTTACCCTACTATGTATCGCATTCTAGCTAATGCTCTTCAGTATCTGACCTTCACTCATCCAGATATTGTCTATGCTGTACAACAAGTCTGCCTTTTTATGCATGACCCTCGTGAGCCTACCTATTTGCCTTAAAGCGTATCCTCCGATACCTTCAAGGCACTCTGATTCATGGATTGTTTATCCGGCCCTCTACTGTTGATAGATTAGTTGCATACACTGATGCAAATTGGGCCGGTTGTCTAAAGACTCATCATTCCACATCCGGTTACTGTGTATTCCTTGGAGATAACCTTATCCCTTGGTCCTCTACTATGACACCCCTCAAAATTTCATACTTTTCTGTATATTAATCACATGCACGTCTTAGGCTAATTCCCTACTAAACAAATTCTAAACTATTTTTACGAGATAAGTCTAGCAAAGCCCTACAATTTAATATGTAGAGTATTACTATTTTTGTAGTTATTTATAATTACGCGCAAAACTATCAGAACGAGTCCGACAAAAATATATGTATGTTGGTGATGCGAAATTTTATAAATAACATAAAACTATTTTTATAGTGTTGTATACTTGGAAATATTATGCTAAACGATAAAGCATAACGATGAAACTTAAACGATTATACGTTTTATATAAAACGTAACGTACACGATTAAAATACGCCAATCGAGTCCGACAACCAAACAAGTCAAAAATTACATTTTTGAAACTCAAAATAAAGTATTTAGAATAATACTTCGAAATATATATACGCGAAATAACGTTAATGAACTAAATAAATAATATGTGTTTTAACGTATTACGATCGGGTAAACGAACACGGGATTAAACACAAATAATTAGAGACAACAAATTAACTAACCATGCTTCCCTCTTTAACTTAGAGGAGCCGGCCATGCCAAGGTCATTCCAACCCCACACTTTGTTGACAAAAGCACACAAACACATATATTCTTTCACTCTATTTCCCACACCAACTTCTTTCACTCTCTCTTTTTCTCTCATCTTTTTTTCTTCTTCATCACAAGGCAGCCAACAGTAGACTATAATCATCATCATCATCTAACAAAACCCCTCATAATCATCTAAAAGAACTTGCAAAGGAGAGGATCAAGATCAAGCTCCAAACATCATCATCATCATCATCATCTCGGTTTTTCCTCTTAGAGCTTTGTAAGGAAACCTTTTCTTTCACTTTTCTCTCATGATTCTTACTTAATAACATGTTACTAGTTCACTCATAAGAATATCTTACTCAAAAACATAACAAATACTAAAGAACACAAAACTTTGATACAGACAGTTTTCTTGACAGATTCTTGGGTCTCGGTAGAAAAAACATAATAAATCGTATACATAAAATAAATGTATGAAACCAGTTGGAAAACCTTCGTATGTTTTTTAGCTACAACTTTTGTGAGGACTTCATTTTCAAGAAATACACCGATCTTGAGATATTAACTGATTTGTATAACTGTGTCATGAAAACGTGTTTCTAGACACATCCTTAGTCACGATTTTATTTTGTGATTTGTGGTTATCTAAAAATCATGAAAAAAAATACTTGAAATAGTTCACATACGTATGAATGTTGTGGTAAAATTTCAGAATTTTTCAATATGTTTAGACCACCGAAACCGAGCTCGAAAGTTGGTCAAAATCTGGAAAAACATGAAGTTAGGGACTGTTTTGGAGACGTTTTAAAAAACGGCACTTTCAGGTTAACCACTAAACGCAATGACACTTTTCCGAACTCTAAAAACATATTTAAGATATTCCTAAAATTTTCGGGTCAAACCGAACACATTTGACCAAGTCAACCAAAAATGAGCCTCAGTACGAAAAACGTGAAACAAACTATAAAATGTTAGATTTTGGCTCAGAGAAAATTGTCCATTTCATCCCTGTGTTTGTTCAATAAATCATGCCCCATCCTTAAATACACGAAATGCCACTATTGATCCCTATATTTGTTATTTCTACTCTCTGGTAGTCCTTGACCCTAACGATGGTTAAATTTGCCCGTTAAATATGGTCACGTGAATAGCATGTGAGGGCATTTTAGTCTATTACCCTTATTCTTTTTATTTATCTATTTTAAACTTGATTTGTCTCTACTATAATTATTTTCTTCAATAACAAAAGCTAAAACACCTAATTCGGTTAAGTCCATTAAACGATCAGAGTACCCTTTTATCTTCTTCCCTTCCATAATCTTATTTGCGTTTTCAATTATTCTCCTCAACCTGGAATCACGTACATGATGAAAAATTTACATACATTCATCCCACCATACAAACTCATATACAAACATAAAAAAAAATACATAAGAGAAACATTAGTCTCATCATTTAATTCGTTTATCTTGTTTCTTCAATTCCTTATTTTTCTTGTATCATCAGCGTAGTAATATATGACGAATATACAAGACCTGCAAAAATAAACCCAAATTCAAATTGAAATATTAACATCATGTTTTACACAACCCTAAACCCAAATCATAATAAAAAACCCTAACATCATATTTGTTAGACCTGAATCCCAAATCCGACTCAAAGTCTCTCTGTAATTGGAATCGATGTAAATCTTTGAAAGAAGCCACCGATTTGAAATCACGTGACAACCATAATCACACAAGGACGACCGGATACAAACAAAACGCACAATGACGACCGGAATTGCGCTAAAATCTTCGGAAACCCTTAGGTTATCACCATCACCGAGAAATCTTTGGCGACCCTTACTGTATGTGCCAACCTGCTACTGGATGTGTGTTCGATTTTAATTAGAGCGGGATTCTTTTTCCGGATTAGAGGTGATGGATTACAGATCGTAATTAGAGTTTTCGGATCTGATATCAATTGAACTAAAACTGAAATATATGACGATGAAAAGGGGATTTTCGTTTTGTTAGTTAAGGGTTTTTTACTTTTGTGTCTTGAAAGAATAAAATAAAATATATGCTTAAAAAGGTTCAAAATAAAGAAAACATGAAAGTAAAGATAAAAAGAAAGAACAAAGATATCCTCACATGTTATGCACGTGACCATACTTAACGGACAAATTTAATTGTTGTTTGGGTCAAGGTCTACTGGGGAGTAGAAATTACAAATATAGGGATCACTAGTGGCATTTCATGAATTTAAGAACGGGGCATGATTTATTGGACAAAGACGGGGACGAAACGGGCAATTTTCTCTTTGGCTCAAAAAGAATATTTTAAATATTTTACTATGAAACTCAAACAAAAGTAATGGCAATATGTGAGAAACGAAAACGTCACTTAACGAAAATGAAAATGAAACACGAATACGTGAAACACTTAATGAGCGTTAAATAAAAACATTTGGGTTTTAGTCAAAAACGAGTTTTGAAAATGTTATAAGGTCAAATCCCGGACAAAAATACTATAATTCTTACACGAACGAAAAATGACATTTTTGCAATTTTGGATAAATGAAAACGATAATTATATACTCGAATAACGAAAACAACACCTATATATATACACACACACATACATAATTACTCAAACTTAGACCATAATATATACACACAGTTTGGTGTGTGTGTATATATATATATATTTATATATGTTGAGTCACTGGTCTCTGACCAACTCAATGATAACAAACTCGATGAAGAAAATGATTAAGTCGAAGTTGTTGTTGCTGAAGTTACGTATTCACTGATCGCTGTTCATTCTACTCGAGGAATCTGATATGCTGAGAAAGATTAAAACTCAACTTGGTGTATCGCTGATACTAGCAGCGAGAGTCTTACATCTTTAAATGAATAAAGGCAAAAGTCACTGCCCGAATAAAAGCTGGTTGCTGAAGATATTCAATTCAAGTCACTCTACAAGAGCACGATAGCTCGCAGTGAGTGAGGAGGATTATTTCATCTTCAGTGACTACTCTAATAAGTTTCTAGTCAAGTGCAAGTTGCTCTTTAGTCTTATATCAGCAAGTGTCTCTCATATCTTCATAAATATCTGAGGGATTACATGGCAGTAAATGATTGGTGTTAAGGAAGATGTGATATTCGAGGTAACATAATTGGGACCACTGAATAATCAATCTCAAAGATCAAACCAATCAAACAGCAACACGTGTCATTCTGTAACACCCCCAAATTTACTGTTTAGCGGAAGCAAGTTTTGGGGTGCTACTAATCAATAATCAAAACACACAAGGTATAAGGAACTACTCTATATGCGTCGTTTTAAACATTACATTAATAATTCAAAAGTTTTACAATGTTATAATAGTTACAAAGCTCGTGAGCCAAAATGTAAGAGATTCTAAGGCATATCTATTTTACAAAATGTAGAAATGCATATGAATCTCCTGAGATGTGCATGCGACTCGAGCTAGCTAATCCTGAGCAGTCCTACTACTACTGTGTACCTGAGAATACATACTAAAAAGTCAGCTAAAAGCTGGTGAGCTCACAGGTTTGTGTAGTAATAAAGTAAGTGTGAACCACAAGATTTAGTAATTATTGTTTGAAATGAATCATATAATGTATACGTCTGCCATGATGTCATAGTCTGCGCTTAACGTGGGTGTCAGGATCACACTAAAGTGCCTGATCGTGGGTGCCTCCGAGCTAGTGTCTAATCCACACTCGTATGAACAAAAGTTAATGCGTCCGTTTAACCAGTCAGTGCTTGCTGACCCGGACGAGGATGGTCAGTCCTATATGGTACCACACACCAACATTCGCGCTACATAAAGTATTACCAGAACTATAATCGTAGAGGACTTAAAAGTGATTAGAAAATAGATCATGCAGAATATAGCGAGTTTTGTACTCGTGTTCACGTGTAAAACAGTTAGAGCATATATTCCCACCCCGGGAGTAAAAACAGTAAAAAAAAGTCGGGGCTATGAGACTCACCTGAGCCTGAAGAGTTGTAGTGAAGCAAGTGTGGTGAAGTAAAATGGGGCGTCCGAAGACTGTAACCTGCCGGGCATTTATAACGCGCATGGTTGAATAAAATAAGTAGCTATCTTAAAAGATAACCTATGCTAGTTGTTCATCCAACTAGTAATGTCCAATGATTTGATTTAATTGGTAAGTTTGAGTTTTGAAAACGTGTACGACCCGTTGGTGATTATTTGCAATAATGTTATTATTATGTCGAAGTGTTATACCTAAAAAGTATTTACAAACTTTAGGTGACGGGGGTCCGGGCGCAACGCCCCTGGTTAGCGGGGTCCCAGGGGTGGCAACCCCTGGCGGGGTCCAAGGGGCTAGCCCCTGGCTGTTATAGAGAAAAACAGAATTTTTATTTCCACACTCGTATGAACAAAATTTTTATTTCCACCATATTGTTATAGAGAAAAACGCATCTAAGATTTGAATTTGGGTAAAATCAAGTGATAAAATTTTGGGTCTCGACACTTAGAAAAATCTGGGTTCTGTTTCATGCGACACTTGTAGCGACACTTAGGGTCTTAGGCGTCACTTAGGGAGTGACGCATGAGATATCAGAATCTGGGTAAGGGCGTCACTTATGGAAGTGACGCATAGTGAGGCGTCACTAGGTGGCTTGGGCGACACTTGGGAAGTGTCGCATAAAATTGGAAATTATGAGTTTAGGGCGTCACTTAGGTAAGTGACGCATAAGGTGGCGACACTCCATTAGTGTCGGGTATAAGTGTCGGTTAAGGCTTCTAGGCGTCACTAAACAAGTGACGGGGGTAAGTGTCGGGAAAAAGGGGTTTTATGCGGCACTTATGCAAGTGACGCATGATTAGGGCTTTTAGCGACACTCAATGCATCACTTAAGTGACGCATGAAGTGACGCTATACTGCACCTTCGTTGCGACACTTAAGGCTGTTGACGGATTTTTGAGCCAAAAATGAGTTTTTGGGTTTCCGTTTGGTCTGATTCTTTTACCCAACCCTTATAGGGACATTCTAAGCTTAAAGGAACAACTAGAACCTAAAAATACTCGAAATCAAAAGGTTTCGGGTTTTGTCGGAAACTTACAAATCGTTGCGCGGGGGATTCAGAAAGATAGAAACGTAGATCGTTGCGAGGCGGTTCTTTTTCTCCAAACGGGTGGTGAAGATCGAGGTCGTTTGGTGGTGTTTTTAGTGAGATTAAGGTGATGGTGGTGGATGATGATTTAGAGAGAAAAAAGAAGGAAGAGAGAGAAAGGGAGTTAAGAAAATGAGAAAGAAGAGGGAAGAGGAGGGAAAAAGAGGGGGAAGGGAGAGGGGCCGGCTAAGTGGGGTCCACGGAGGTGGACTTCACCCATTCTTGTTCCCGTGCAGTTGCGTTCCGTGCAGTGTTCATTTTCTCGATCGTTTAAACGTTTAATAATTATTAAAAACATTTAATTGTATATTTTTAAAGAGAAATTAATTACTCGATATTTATGTTGAAGTATTTTATCAAAATACTTAATACTTGGATTATAAATCATAACTTTAATTTATTTGGTTTTGTTTGCGCGTTTACGTTTTAATCGCGTAAATTGTTAATTATACGAAATGAATATGAAATATTATCAAAATAATATTTGGGATGTAATCGCGTTATTATAAAATTTTATATTATTTAATAAAATTGATCACCAACTCCGTATTTACTTGAACCGAATTACCTTCGATTTGAAACGTGCTCGATTTAACCAAATCGCGCAATTGTATATATTCAACAATATATTATTTGATACACAAATTAGCCTAACACAGTACTAATTACATGTATTACAAAAATGATTAGGACCTAATGACTAGCCCTAATTTGGTGGGTGTTACACATTCCAAGATCATGATTTGAAGAAAATGTTTATGAGACATTTGCACTATAAATAGAGCAGTACTTTGCACTTAGAAACTTTCCGCTCGTACGTGTTAATCACTTATTTGTTCAGTGAGTAGTTTGTCTAAGCACGTAACAACCACCAACGACTAAAATAGTTAGCGTGTTTGTCCACTACTATTTTATCTCTTTGTAATAGTTTAGCTAGAGTGTATGATTTAGATTAGCTTTGGCTAGTCTATTCCGCAATCAACACTCAGTGAATCTTATGATTAATAACATTCATCTTTTAGCTATTATTGCATCTTTACTTAATTGTTATATTTATTTGTGATACTCTGTTCTTACAAGATTCGTCAGTTACAATTAAAACTTGGACTAATAACTTAGATAAATTCAAAATGGGTTTTAATTGTATTCAACTTCCCTTCTACAATTAAACTTTACACATTGCGATTCCAAATCACTAAGTAATAGTGATTTCGGGACTCACAATATATATATACTGAAAGTTTCGTAATCACTATTACTAAGTGATTTGGAATCTCAATAAGTAAAGTTTAATTGTAGAAGGGAGTTGAATACAATTAAAACCTTTTTAAACTTTTATCTAAGTTAATTTATCAAGTTTTAATTGAATTATCACAAACAGAGTATAATATCTTTAAAGAACATTAGATGCAATGATCACAAAGAGGTAATAGTAGCTGAACTGTAAATTTTATTGATCATAAAAATTACATAGTGTTGATTGCGGAATAGGCTAGCCAAAGATAATCTAAATCATACACTCTAGCTTAACTATTACAAAGAGATAAAACAGCAGTGGACAAACACGCTAACTGTTTTACTCGCTGGTCGCTGTTACGTGCTTAGACAAATTACTCACTGACAAACAAGTGACTAACACGTACAAACGGCAAGTTTCTAAGTACATAGTATTGCTCTATTTATAGTGCAGATGTCTTGTGAATATTTTCTTCAAATCATGATCTTGGAATGACATGTGTCTCTGTTTGATTGGTTTGATCTCTGAGCCTTGATTATTCTGTGGTCCCAAATTCTGTTACCTCGAATATCGCATCTTCCTTAACACCAATCATTTGCTGCCACGTAATTCCTCAGATATTTATGAAGATATGAAGGACATTCGCTGACATAAGACTGAGGAGCAACTTGCACTTGACTAGAAACTTATTTGAGTAAATCCTCCTCACTCACTGTGAACTATCGTGCTCTTGTAGAGTGACTTGAATTGAATATCTTCAGCAACTAGCTTTTATTCGGGTAGTGACTAACACACCAAGTTGAGTTTTAATCTTCTTCAGCATATCAGTTTCCTTGAGTAGAATGATCAGCGACCAAATAGCTTTAGCAACAACAGCTTCGACTTGATCATTTCCTTCATCGAGTTTGTTATCATTGAGTTGGTCGGCGACTAGTGACTCAACAATCTCCCCTTAAATGATTGGGATCGAAGCTCCCTAGACAAACTTGTTGCTGTAGAGATTTAAAGTCAGTGCTTAAGAATTTAAGCATTCAGTGACTTGTACTTGTGATCCATTCATTTTTCTTTTGGATTCTTTAGATATGATTTGAGTTTTTGCACTTTGGTTTTCTCAAAAGATTAGATATTATTGAAACTGTAAATGAAAGGTATTACAAATACTATCGGTTTACAATTCATCTAATCTATTACAAAAGTATCACAGATCTCTCCAGATGTCTTCTTGTTTTACCAATCCAAGCTCATCAGCTAGCTCATACTTCTCAGTAGAAGGCAAATATCCGAACTGTCGAGCTAAGGCTTCTTCAATGATAGCTTTTCTCATGTGTGAGTTCTTGTCAAGCATGCTGGTAGACCTGATCAAATGAACAAGTTGCTCATGATCTATTTTCTCCAACTCATCTTCTCTCTGGAATCTCAAAGCACCATTCATATCTCTGTAGACTAAGCCCTTTTCACCTTCAACCATTTCAGTACCCTCAACTCTTGGTACACCATCAGGGATAGTAAGATTTAATCTTGAAGTGTTTGGAATGTGGTATATGCTGCTGGTACCTGACCTATACCTTGGGCTAGGTTGCTGCACTATATCTTCACTAAGTATGACAGTATCTTCTGGTCTTAGTAGCTGCATATCCACCATCTTCTGAAACAATCGATCAATCTCATTAAGCACTTCCCTTTTTGCTGCACTTGATGAGTGACTTACAACATGCCTGATCTCATTCCATTCCTCTCTATGTAACTTGCATACTTGATCGAGAGTGATTGCTTGAGACTCTGTGCCTCTGTGGATGAGTAGCTGTGCTTGAGATTTATTTTTTGGTTTCTTTAGATTTACCTTGGTAATAGGAGCAGGATTAGATCTTCCAATCATTCTAGCTGCATATTTCTTTCTATCGATCTCATTCCATAATCTATCCACTGATGATTTATCTCCCTCTTTCTTTTTGGACACATCAATGACTTTTTCTTGCTGTTCCTCTGTCTCTTCTAAATTTTGCAGTATACGAGCAATCACTGCATCTCCTTCTTCCTGAGCTCTTTTTAACTTTAGAGACCTTCTCTTTCTTCAGCCTCCTTTCCACTCAGTTCCAACAGATATTTTCTATTAGCATCTGACTGTTCTTTCAACTTTCCTTTTCTTTCTTCTTCTTCTTTTGCCTCTGCTTCAGCTTGAATCTATATAATCATTTCTCGCTCCTTATTCTGTCTCTCTTTGATCTTCCTTGCAATTCTTTCTTCTTTAGATTCACTGTTGTGTAAGATGCCTGATGTAGAATCAGAAGAGAGAAGGAGAGCTGATGCAGAATAAAAAGGATTGGTGACTGTTGTTGTTGTTCTTATTATTGCTTCTATGGGGTTGCTGGTAGTTTGGATGGGTAAGGTGATTTGTTGGGTGGTTGTTGTTGTTGTTGTGGTTTCAGATGGATAAATGATACTTAGTGTAGGTCGGATAATTTGCAGAGTTGTTGTTGTTGTGGTTTCATTTGGGTAAATGATACTTGGTGTGGGTAGGATAATTTGCAGAGTTGCTGCTGTTGTTGGTGTTGGTGTTGTTGTTGATTGTGAGGTTACCTCGGATATGACAATATTTAATTGAGGCTTTGGTGGTGATTCAGGGAATTCCAAAATTATTTGTAGCTGATGCATGGTAGTTGATATGTCCTCCTCAGTGAAGGTTTTCTTTTCATGCTTGGAGGAGGTGGACCCAGAATTAGGCATTTTGCTAGTCCTTTTTCACTTTGTAAGAATAGAAGAGATATGTAGCTGATCCTCCATTTGATCATCAATATCATCTTCTTTATCAACATCATTCTTACCATCATCATTATTGTCATTATCATTGTTATCATCATCACCATCATCTCCATCATTCATGCTGACATCATTTTCATCCTTATCCTCCTCCCTGTTCATCCATGTCCATCGAGCCAACTCAAAACTAACTGACTCCCCCTCGATCTTAGCTACCTCATCAGCAGCCCACTCTTTTACCCTATAATCATACGTCCCGAGTTCATCTGGATGAAACTCAGGGAATGCAATCTCATCATACACATCCTCATCCTCATCAGCATCCATATCAATCCATGACAATTTAGCCACTGCATCAGCTTCTAAGTCTGGCTTTTCAGCGATAGAGCAAAGAGAAAATGACTCCAATAATATCTCGCTGTGATCGGCAACTTGCTTGATGTAATTATTATTGACAGCAACTATTCTCTCCCCCTTTTCATCATAGAAAGATGCTACACACTCCTTGATCCAATGATATAGCTTTTTATTGTCAATTCAGAGAGCAGCAACTTTGGCTTTGGTGTCTTGATGATGTGCAGTCATCTGGGGAACGGAGGAGATCACCTGATCATTTGCTTGTATGAATTTAAGAACAGAAGCAATGATTTCTTGTTGTTGATCAGAGAGAGATGTAATGGATTCATCATGAGTGATAAGATTCATCCTTGTAGTAGTAGATAGCTCAGCGAGGGCTTTTAGAAAGGTCTGGAGCAGTTGAGAATGATTAAGGCCAATGTTAGTTAATAGTTTTACCTTCTTGCTGATCTCAGAGCTCTATTGAGGGATTGGATCATATACATTTGTAAGAGCTTTAACTGCAGTTGTAAGATCAGCAACCTGGCCTGTGAGTGCTTCCTTCTCCTCAGTTAAAATCTTGATTTGTTGTTGAGAGGAAGCTATATACTCTATCAGCAGCTTATCTGTGAAGGAAGGAGTGGATGTTGAGGCTGTATTAGCAGCTTTAGGAGATGGAGATGGATGTGGTGCTTGTTGTTTCAGTGGAGATGGTGGTGTAGGTTGTTTTGGTGGGGATGATGTTGGTGTAGGTTGGGGTTTTGATTGAGCGCCTTGATCCCCTACACCCATGGCAGTCTCAACAAGGGGATCATCACCAGCTACCATGGAGATATTGTCACTGGAGAGAGACATAGCGTCTAACTGCTGTATAGGTGAAGTAACGATAGTAGCTATTGGAGCAGTGATGAGTGGGATAGGTGTTGGTTCGGTTGCAGCAGCATCAGTAGTAGTAATGTAAGGTGGTGGTGGTGGTGGTGCATCATCATCAAAGGTGGAGGTGTCCATAGGTTGGGCTTCCTCGTCATCACCAGCTTGTGTTCTAGCTGATGGATCATCAGAAACAGAAATGTCAACATGTATATCTTCATGTGACTGTGAAGAGACATTGGCGGCTGGTGTGGTGTAAGATGAGAGGTCGCCCGGGTCTGTAGCCAGTGGTGTCGCATCAGCGATGGGTGTGTTATCACCCACTGATACCACTAGCCCTTTTGATGAAGTGTCATCCTTTTATGAGGATGACAAGTGGCTGATGGGTAGACTCGATATGGGGGTGTGGGATGCACCTGAATCACTGCTAACAATGGGTTGAGCCATTGTAGCTGTCTGTAGTTTCCCCTTTTTAGAGTCACTGGACTTTTGGGAGTCCAGTGAAGCAGTTGAAGTTTTGGGTTTATCAAGAATGCCCGCAGGGACTGAACGTTCAGTCTCTGCTTCATCCTTGGCATCCGTAGATGTCTTTGTTTTTCAATGTCCCTGAACCTTTAATGTCAGGGACCCTAATTTGGATTTTTTCTTGGGAGCAGTGGGTGGTTTCTTGATTAGTGGTTGACCAATAGTAGTCACTGTGGGTGTGATCACTGACGTGGTCAATGATGGTGCAGCAACGGACGGTTGTACAGATTATAATGGCTGGGGTGCAAGTACTCCCTTGGTTTTCATGACTTCAGGGAGAGACACAGTCGCTGATCTTGAAAAGATTTGACTCCATACCAGGGTTGGTTCAAAACCATCAAAAGAGATCCTATCATAAGAGTTAAACTGATCTTTGAAGATCAGTGACAAAAACCTAGGATAGGGCACATATTTTGCCCTAGTAGGCTCAGTGACTCTATTGACTAGCTCATCAAAGATTACACTTGCATAATCAATTCATAAAGAATTGACCAGTGACCAGCTAATTTGTGCCTCTAGGGAGCTACATTGATCGTGGCTCCCTATTTTTGTGCCCAAAGATTGAATAAAGTTTGAAAATAGGGCGTTCCACATTCCATCCATCTTGGTTTTATGTACAGTGGCATATTTACGATTACCACTACCATCGACAGAGTATTTACAGTCAATCCCAGTAAGATTGACTAAGCCTCCTTTGGCTTCGTCTTTGTCAGGTAGTGGCTCATAAGAGGCATGTACATGTAATTGTAAAATTGTTCGAAGGATGGAGGCAGTTATAATAATCTTTTGACCACCATTATCAATGAAACTCTGAGTTGTGAAGCACCATTGACAACTGAGTGAGAACAGGTGAACCAGAACTCACTGAGCCACTCTGGGTTCATCACTCCAAGTGATAATGTAAGAGCAGGGAGTACATAAAGTGATTTTTCAGAAAATTTATTACCTCCGCATACTCTGGTTTTGAACAGGTCACATTTCCCAAATAATTAGATTTGGGAACTGTAACTACAAGATCCTCACTTGCTGCAGAGGCTCGAAGAGCTTTAATCTCTGCAGTGAGCGAGTGAGAATTGTTGAAGAATTTTGATCTTGCCATTTAAAAATAAACTGTTTGTAGATTGCGCTTTCAGTTAGGGTTTGATAAAAACAGAGTGTTTTTGCGTTTATGAAAATCAAGAAAGCGTAAAAAATGAAAAAGTGATTAAGTCCCTAATTATATAGGGTACGCATTCTGATAATCATGTGGTTTAAAATGGAACATCGTGGACGATGGTGGTGGTAAGTGGTAGTGGAATAGGGGTGATGATGGTGGAACGTGGTGGCATTAATGGTGATGGGAAAGGTTGGAAATGTGCAATGACATAAGAAAAAGGGTGTCAGAATCATGCGACTTTTCCGTTATACCATAAAATATTTAATTCGAAATTCGTTAAATTAAATACAAAACGTATTAAATATAACGAATGTTTATCGATTTATTTACCACCATTAAATGCTACATCAGGGAGTCCCTGATGCATATAATCAAAAGATTGATTATCCACCAAAAAGAGATATAAATATCATAAGGAAATAAATATAATTATTTATCTAGCTGATGTCCTCTTTCGCTGATTCAATCGCAACTTAGAATACTGACTAAACCATTGAGATGTAACAACAATTTTGATATTCATTAAATTTATTATCTGTAGATACTTATATTGTTTTATTTAATAAAATGAATATATATTATGTATTATATTAAATGTATAGCACATTTCTATATTAAAATTCACTGATAAAGTTACAACTTAGAATACTAACTAGATCAGCTAGAAATAATATAGTGCAATGATATAAACTTAATATAGAGACATAAGTAGATAATCGTGCAGCTATACAAGTTATAAAATTAGATGAACATAACTAACTGGTTATTACACTTGCTGATTAGATCAGTTGAAGTTGGTTGATCAGTGATTATGTTCTACTAAAATTATACTTCACATAGTCGATTTATTGATAGCAAAATTTTTAAAAAAATAAACAAAAACAACTATACAAGTTTGACACCTGATTTAGTCATTAAGGTTTAACATACCAAGCTCGCTAATGAGAAAGTTAAATCTCTTTTCATCTAAAGGTTTTGTGAACAGGTCAGCGAGTTGATAATCCGTTTGAATAAAATGCGGTTTAATGTCACCTTTCATCACATGATCCCCGATGAAATGATATCTGATATCTATATGCTTTGTCCTCGAGTGCATCACTGGATTGTTTGCAATAGCTATGGCACTTTGACTATTACAATAGATTGGTATTTCAGTGAAGTCAAATCCATAGTCAGCAAGTTGGTTTCTCATCCAGAGAATTTGAGTTGTACAGGCACTGGCAGCGACGTATTCAGCTTCAGCAGTTGAAGTTGAAACTAAATTTTGTTTCTTGCCAGACCAGCTAACAAGTTTTTCTCCCAGAAACTGATAGCTATGGCACGTCACTGTTAGTAGACCCAAAAATAATATCATCAACATAAATTTGGACTAATATGACATCTCTCTTATCCCTTTTGATAAACAATGTGTTGTCAATCTTACCTCTGACATAGCCACATTTTATCAGATAGACAGAGAGAGTATCATACCAGGCTCTGGGAGCCTGTTTTAGTCCATAAAGAGCTTTTTCAAGTTTATAAACATAACCAGGATGTTTTGGATTAATGAATCCAGGTGGTTGCTTGACATACATTTCTTCCTGCAGCTTGCCATTTAAGAAGGCACTTTTCACATCCATTTGATATACTTTGAATTCGTTGTGAGCTGCATAGGCTAAGAATAGCATGATTACTTCAAGTCTAGCCACTGGTGCAATTCGTCATAGTCAATGCCTTCTTGCTGACAGTAATCTTGTGAAACTAGCCTAGCCTTGTTTCTAACACCAACACCATCAGCATCCATTTTGTTTCCGAATACCCATCTTGTTCCAATCACTGTTTTACCAGCAGGTTGAGGTACCAACTTCCATACTTTGTTTCTTTCAAACTGACCAAGCTCTTCTTGCATAGCTGATATCCAGTTATGGTCAGTGAGTGTTTCATCTACCTTCTTTGGTTCCATCTGTGAAACAAAGCTAACAAATTGACAAAAGTTAGCAGTTGTTGATCTAGTCTGGACTTTGGATTTTGGATTACCAATAATCAATTGATTATCAATATGTTTTTTCCATTTAGTCATTCGCTAAGGTTCAGCGTTGACTATTCTATCCATTGTTTGTCCCGAAGACTGATCAGCATTGGAACAATGAGTATTACCATTTTGTGTGCTTTAATCTGGACAGTGAGCTGAGGATGATGATTGGTTTTGATTAGGCAAAGATGATATTCCTGAATTATTCACAGTTGAAGTAGAGCTATAATTATTTTCAGAAGCACCATCTTCCCTTTCAAAATCTGATGAAAAGATTTTTTACTTCTCATCTTTGTTGATGATTGATGAGTTACTATCCATTTTTGTTAATTGATTAAAATCAAGCTTTTCATAATCTTGTGGATCAGTGAGTGACTCATCATAAGCTTCATCAAAAGTAACATCCATTGATTCTTCAATGCATTTTCTTCTTTTATTGTAAACTCTGAAAGCTTTTGAGATCATTGAGTAACCAACATATATACCTTCATCAGCTTTTGGATCAAACTTGCCTAAGTGATCTCTTTTGTTTAAGACATAACGGGTACTGCCAAAAACATGGAAAAAACTTATATAAGGTTTTCTCCCCATTAACACCTCATATGTTGTCTTATCATGTCTTTTGACAATCAGTGACCTATTTTGAGTGAAGCAGGCTGTACTCACTGCTTCTGCCCATAAATAGGTCTTAAGACTAGCATCAATGAGCATTGACCTGACATATTCAATCAAGGTTCTATTTCTCCTTTCAGCAACCTCATTTTGTTGGGGTGTTCTAGGTGCTGAGAAGTTTTGAGAAATACCTTTTGAATCACAGAAACTTTCCAGGTCAACATTCCTAAATTCAGTGCCATTATCACTTCTTAAATGTTTAACCAAACTACCATTTAAGTTCTCCATTTTCTTGATAAATGATATAGTTTCACTTGCTGCTTCATTCTTGACTTTTAGAAAGAATACCCAGGTGTATCTGGAGTATTCATCCACTATTACCAAGCAATATCTCTTTCCACCAAGACTTGGAGTACTTACTGGACCAAATATATCCATATGGAGTAGGTAGAAACATTCAGTAACTGATGATGTCTGTTTCCTTTTGAAGGATGAGCTGTGATACTTTCCTTTCTCACATGCTGAACAAAGCTTATCTTTATCATAAGACAATTTTGGAAGTCCAGCTTCTAATCCATTCTTGCTTAATTTATTGATAGCTTTTAGATTCAGATGAGAAAGTCGTTTATGCCATAACCATTTTTCTTCTGAAACAGTTCTGGAATATAAGCGTGTCCCTGATTGAGCTAAGTCCTAATTGACAATATATGTATTTCCCATTCTGTTAGCAACTAACACAGCACTTCCTTTTCTGTTGTAAACCACACCAGCTTCATGATCAAATAGCACTTTTTTTGGAATCACAAAACTGGCTGATGCTCAATAAATTGTGCTTCAGTCCCTCCCAATATGCAACTCTTTTGAACATCACATTACCATTTGTTAACACACCATAGCCTCTTGTCTTGCCAATCTTATTATCACCAAACACTACATTAGGACCTTTTTCATCCCGGTACTCACTGAGCTGGGACTTACATCCGGTCATATGTCTGGAACAACCACTGTCCAGATACCAGATAGTCTCTCTAAGAATGCCCTACATCAATAATTAAGATTAGTTCAACTGGTGAACCCATCCTGAGATGGATTCATAGTGGCTAAGCCTTACTTTTGGCTTCCACTGATTTGCATAAATGGTGTTTGAATGCTCACTGATGATTATATGTTTATAAAATGATGTTGCTGAGCATTCAGATGATAAGTGTTTCCTGTTTCCACATTTGTAACACTTTCTATTTGCATAAGTGGCTTTCTTAACTTGCTTTTATTTAAGTTGCTGAGCTGACACTAACTTACAACTTTCCTTGCAGATTTCTACCTCTTGTTTCTTTGACTTAGGGTTACTAATAATAATAATATTATCAGTGACTGAAACAGTGTCAGAGAGGTTGCTGATAACCTTTTGACCACCACTGACTGATTTAGTGAACTTTGAAATTTCTGATAGATTATCAGCTTTGAAACTTTTGATTTCACAATCAGTTTTCACTATAATGCAACTATCAATGAGTAAACCACCTTTTATGAAATAATTTGGTCTCGCCTACTGATATAGGTTCAAACACAGTTTCTGAGAAATATCCATTAGAATTAAAAATGGGATCAATCTTTGTAGAGTCAGCAAGTGAGGCAGCATATCCATAATCACCTCCCAAAATAGCTTTTGCTTGTTTTGGAATTTGATAATTTACACACTGATTTACTCTCATGTTTGACTTACACCAAAATTCCATAATCTTTTTTAGTTCCAAAAATTGTGTCTCAAATTTTACTTTCTCTTGAACACACACTTGATTTGCATGTAATTGTGCCTCAAGATCTAGTTTTAAATTTTTCATTTTTGACACATTTTCCTCTTGATTAAGAAGTTTTGATTTTAAGTTACTGATCTCCTTATTTTGATTTCTTTGAATGTCATGAGCATTTGACAAGTCAACTATCAAAGATTCAAAGACATTATTTTTTTAAGTATCTGAGTATGACTTAAAACAATGTACCTTATAGAGAGTTTCAGGATCCCATCCAGATGTTGAGCATTTATGAGCAACCTCTTTGATGTCCTCATGGAATTCAGCGTCATTAGCCATCAGACAGTAATCCTTATCTAAACAGATCATTGCTTCTTCTTCATCAGATGATGAGGATGAGTTAGAGTCGCTGAATGAACCTTCTTCAGCGACAAAACCTTTTCCCTTCTTTTTCCCAGATTTGGACATTGCCTTCAGCTTCTTGTACTTTGCTTTGTACCTGTTGTACTTGTCATTTCTAAAGCTTGGCTTTGGTTCAGGGATAGGATTTATGGACTTTGATCTACAATCAGCTGCAAAATGATCAGGTTTACCACACTCGTAGTAGTCACCTTTTGATTTGAAATTATCAGATGATGGAGCACCAACAAATCTTTTTGATCTGGTGTTCCTTCTGAAATTTGCAATCATCATTGCCATGTCTCTTTCTAACTTTTCTAGACCCTCATCATATTCATACTCTGACTGTTCTTCAGCCTAATCACCTTCTTCATCAGCTAACAACGACTTTGAGCTTAGCTTAGAAACCTTTGATTTCTGTGTCTTATCAATTTCATCAAGCTCAGCTACAAGGGCATTCGATATCATTTGACTTCCAAGTGTTGCACGGATGTGGTCACTCTGATCAGCTTGATTTTTAGACTGCTCCCAGTTGAGCAAAATACCATAGATGTGAGTAAGATTAAGAGTTGTATAATCATTCTCCTGTCTAGTACAGGTAGCAATAGTTCCCCAGATTTTCCTTGGCAAGAGCTCCAGGAACTTTTCAACAATGAATCTCTGCTCTTTTCCTATACCATTCTTTTTCCATTTTATTTATCAGTGACTGATATCTGGTATAAGTAGAGGACAGGGACTCATTGGGTTCCATTACGAACAACTCATTCTGTCGAGTGAGATTGACTTCCCTGCAGCGAATAATTTCAGGAGTTCCAATATATATATATTTTTAAGGGTGTCCCACATGTCTTTAGCAATTTCGCAAAGCCTAATAGATTCAAACACTTCATCAGGAAGCGACATGCCTATGTAGATTTTAGCTTGTTTATCCAATCTAACCAACCTCTTGTCCTCGTCAGACCACTGTTCCTCTTTCTTTGGCATAACCATTTATGGTATTGCAGGGGTAGTTGCAGTAGCTACAACAGCAGGAAGAATTGTGGTTGGGATATGAGGACCATTGGATATTATATTACAAAGACGATCGTCACTAAGATCCAAAAACATCATCATCCGGGACATCTAGGTTTTAATCCTAGAGGGATCAAACGCTGGAGGTTTGGTAGTAGAACCATTTCCCTTTTGATACTCAGATTCAACACAACTGTACTTTACTGATTCCATTGCAGATCTGGTTAATTGATTTAAACCAACTCTGCTCTGATACCAATTGAGAGTCCCGTAATCACTATTACTAAGTGATTTGGAATCACAATAAGTAAAGTTTAAATGTAGAAGGGGGTTGAATACAATTAAAGCCTTTTTAAAATTTTATCTAAGTTAAACTATCAAGTTTTAATTGAATTATCACAAATAGAATATAATATCTTTAAAGAACAATAGATGCAATGATCACAAAGAGGTAATAGTAACTGAACTGTAAATTTTGTTGATCATAAAAATTACACAGTGTTTATTGTGGAATAGGCTAGCCAAAGCTAATCTAAATCATACACTTTAGCTAAACTATTACAAAGAGATAAAATAGTAGTGGACAAATACGCTAACTGTTTTACTCGCTGGTCGCTGTTACGTGCTTAGACAAACTACTCACTGACAAACAAGTGACTAACACGTACAAACGGCAAGTTTCTAACTACGTAGTAATGCTCTATTTATAGTGCAGATGTGTTGTGAATATTTTCTACAAATCATGATCTTGGAATGACACGTGTCACTGTTTGATTGGTTTGATCTCTGAGCCTTGATTATTCTGTGGTCCCAAATTCTGTTACCTCGAATATCGCGTCTTCCTTAACACCAATCATTTGCTTCCACGTAATTCCTCAGATATTTATGAAGATATGAAGGACATTTGTTGACATAAGACTGAGGAGCAACTTGCACTTGACTAGAAACTTATTTGAGTAGTCACTGAAGATGAGATAATCCTCCTCACTCACTGCGAACTATCATGTTCTTGTAGAGTGACTTGAATTGAATATCTTCAGAAACTAGCTTTTATTCGGGAAGTGACTTTTGCCTTTATTCAATTAAAGATGTAAAACTCTCGTTGCTAGTATCAGCGACACACCAAGTTGAGTTTTAATCTTCCTCAGCATATTAGTTTCCTTGAGTAAAATGATCAGCGACCAAATAGCTTTAGCAACAGCAGCTTCGACTTAATCATTTCCTTCATCAAGTTTGTTATCATTGAGTTGGTCAGCGACCAGTGACTCAACATATATATATATATATATATATATACACACGCATGACAAACAACTATATAGTATGTGTATATAATATTATGCACAAACGCAAATCGTAACATGAATAATTATATTTTGGAAAATACTATTACTCAAAAACATCACCAACGAATCGTACGAACTTTTAAAACAACAAAGATTTTTCAACGAGTGAATGATTAACATGGTTTGGTAGTTAGCCGACCACTTATATTACTATCCCTTACATTTAGGATAATAGAGACTTTATTTGGGCATACACTTTGCTAGCTCTCACTACTTAGCTCACGAGGTGAATTCACAGTCCTTACTTTTACTGTTTTACTACTTTTAAATCAGGGGTGAAAAACATAATAATTGTTTTACTACTGCATGCGACAACTATATATAAATGCTTTTATGCTTTTATGTTTTTATACTTACAAACTATTGACTTTATGAATGTATCCATATTATATTTGAAAGCTCGATCACTAATGAACGTTTTCATACTATACTTACAAACTGTTTATAAATGATCTTATGCTTTTATACAAACTATTACTTATGAAATAACATTTTCATACTACTTTTGGGACACTTACTCTCCCTACGATTTTGGATCCTACGGTCTTGGGTACGGGATACTTACTTTCCCAGAGGGACACTTACTGATGTAGTGTGTAAAACGTAACACAAATTAAACTTGTTGATTCTAAGAATACCCAAGAATAATCTCTGCTAACATGCGTTGATTCACAAAGAATACCGCAGTTAGGATTTTCCAACACACGTTGCTTCACAAGAATACCGCGGGGAGGATAAATTCAACTCAATTGTTAACACAAAATTGAGAGGAACTTTGATTTCATCATAAGCATAACTAAAACTACTTCTATTACAACTTAGAAGCCTTATAAAGGATGAAAATTAACAAAACAATAACTCTTGAATATCAAAAGTCCCTACCAATCAAGAGTTACAAAACAATTAAATAAAATATTAAACATAATAATGGTACTAATTACCATCTAGATAAAAATTAATATGAGAAAATTCTATGGTTCAAGAAATATTCCACCTAAAATATGAACTATTTGTTAATATAACATAGATTAATTTGTTATGCAAACTAATCCATGATTTTAAATTGGTTATTGGTAGCTCATGATCATTTTCCAGATCATTTTCCCCCTCTAATTTGGGACTTGTTCTCAAGTCCTTTCATATAGACTTTGTTCCCCTTTCATCTTGCATCTAATCTTCCAACCACTTCCATATTCAATTCTTGCTCGAAGGTGGCTACTATGAACATCCCTTTTGCAGAACAATGAGCAACCACACAATTCAACAATCAAATCACTTTTTTGAACTTGACAACCATATGTAAATAATTTGACAAATTCAATAACCATATCAGATTCGAAAGAATTGTGATCCAAATCAGACTCAAAAGAAGCAACGTCAAAATTAGATTCATGAGATTTAGCATCCACCTCAAATCCGAAAGATTCAACACAACTTCCTCCATCCATGATGACATCACAATTGTCATTTTTGTTGTTGTAACTTGGATGGAAAAAGTCTTCCATTTCTTCTAAACTAGAAAACCTAAATTTTCCATCGAGAATTTTGTTTATAAACAAAATATCACGTTCATCGGGTTTCTCTAGCTCCTCATAAACATCGTAGATTAACATTTCTCTTTCAAACAGGAATTTCGGCTCTGATACCAACTGATGTAGATTGAAATTAAGATAACAAAATATTCTCTTCCAACAATCGTTGATTCAAACGAATACTAATGTTAGGAACAATTACAACTCAATTGCCAAGCAAAATTGAGAGCAAATTTTATTATCATCAAAAACTAAAACTAAAACTTTCAATTATAACTTAGAACCTTAATAAAGGTATAAAATTAAGAAGACATATAACTCTATAAATTTTAAAGGTCTAGAACCAATCAAGAGTTGCAAAACAATTAAATAAAACATTAAACATAATAATCGTACTAATTACCATCAAGATAAACATAAACATGTGAAATATTCTTTGTTCAAGAAGAATTCCACCTAAAATAAGAACTTTTTGTTGATATAACATAAATGAATTTGTTATCCAAACTAATCCATGATTTTAAATTGGTTGTTGGAAGTTCATGATCATTTTCACATCATTCTCCCCTTCTAATTTGGAACTTGTCCTCAAGTTCTTTCACATAAACTTCGTTCCCCTTTCATCTTGCATCTAATCTTCCAATCACTTCCATATTCAATTCTTGCTCGACGGTAGCTATTATAAACATCATTTTTCTAAAACAATGAGCAACCACACAATTCAACAATCAAATCACCCTTTTGAACTTGACAACGATTTGTAAATAATTTAACAAATTCAATAACTATATCAAATTCACAAGAATTTTAATCCAAACTCAAATGAAGCAACAACTAAATTGTATTCATGAAATTTAGCATCCACATTAAATGTGAAAGATTCGATATTTATATCAATTGATGATACATTCACACAATTTTCTCCATCCATAATGACATCACAATTTTCATTTTTGTTGTTGCAACTCAGATGGAATATGTCTTCCATATCTTCATAACTAGAAAACCCAAATTTACCATTGAGAATTTTGTTTATAAACAAAATCTCACGTTCATCAGGTTTCTCTAGCTTCTCATAAACATCATAGATTACCATTTCACTTTATAACAGGATTATTCGGCTCTGATACCAACTGATGTAGCGTGTAAAATGTAACACAAATTAAACTTGTTGATTCTAAGTATACCCAAAAATGTTCTCTTGTAACAAGAATTGATTCACAAAGAATACCGCGGTTAGAATTTTCCAACACATGTTGATTCACAAGAATACCGCGGGGAGGATAAATTATACTCAATTGTTAACACAAAATTGAGAGAAACTTTAATTTCATCATAAGCATAACTAAAACTACTTCTATTACAACTTAGAAGCCTTATAAAGGATGGAAATTAACAAAACAATTACTCTTGAATATTAAAAGTCCCTACCAATTAGAGTTGCAAAACAATTAAATAAAACATTAAATATAATAATGGTACTAATTACCATCAAGATAAAAATAAATATGTGAAATATTCTATGGTTCAAGAAATATTCCACCTAAAATATGAACTATTTATTGATATAACATAGATTAGTTTGTTATCTAAACTAATCCATAATTTTTAAATTGGTTGTTGGTAGCTCATGATCATTTTCCACATCACTTACTCTCCCTACGAACTTGGATCCGACGAACTTAAAGGTTTTATTTTAGTATGCGAGGGTATATATATTTTAAAGTGGAGTTATTTAAATGATACGAAATAAGAAAGTACGAGAATTGTTTCCTAGTTCCAGACAATAGTGTTTAAAATAGGGAATGACTTAAATAGATATATGTATGTACGGTACATAATTATCTCATTTACATTCTAAAACATTCCCGAAACATAAAATTAGTTTTATTTCTTCAAATTGAAGCTAGAGAAACAATAATCACCTTCCTTTGATTGTTCCTAACAACATGTAAGTTGAATTTCTTGAATCTTAAAACCTAGAAAATGGGTTTCATGGGGTTTTGATGGGTTTTGTAAAAATTGGAGGTTTTAATCCGAGATTAAGGATGGAACACGTCGGTGTGAACACGTCGGATATACTTTTTTTTCTGGTCTTGATGCTTCCTTGCAGGCTGGAGCATGCTTTGTATGATCCGAGTGTGAAAGATAGTCAGAGATTTCATCACTTCTTGGAAAGTAGAATTGCAGAAATGTAAAAACACGGGTTGCCTCCCGAGAAGCGCTCTTTTAAAGTCGAGAGCTCGACGCAGTACTTTCTTCTTCAGATGATGTTGGATGTGTCCGTGGTGCTGGAGTGGTCACTGTGGTCCCTAGGTAAGCTGTAGCGTGGAGGAAAGTATCACAGGAATTGCTCTATCATGTCGGCAATGAGAGTTGGCGGAGTGGTGGATTCCATCCTGAAGCTCTTGAAGTGATCATTGGCCAGTCTGTCGAGGATTTCCATCCCATAGCTGATGTATCGAACTGCCCTTGTGAATGGTCCGTTAGGATCGATTCGAGTGCAGGTGTGAGTTCGAACAATTTCACGCTGGGGGTGGTTTCTGCCTATTGAGGTGATTAAAGCCATGAATTGAGTCTTCACTTCTTGAAAGTCTTCAGCTAAAGGGTCTCCTCCAAAAGATCGGGTTGCTTGGCATACTTGTCTGATGAGTTGATGTTGCTCATGGTCGAAGGGAAAATCTGAGTCCGTGAAGACGTAGATTAACTTGCTGAATATTTCACGATATCCGTTGCGTTAAGTGTCAATTTCTATGTCTTCTTCCTCGTACATTCCACGCAGTCGATCTATTACATAGGATGCTAAGTTGACTGGTGACATGTTCCAATATCGTGTTGAAATGTCACGAGTGTTTTCTTCAAATGCTGCCTGATTTAGCTCATCAACTATTAGTTCAATGTGATGACCAATGGTGGAGTGAATGACGATCTTGAAGTTTTCTGGAGTCGTAAGATGTTCTCCAGTTTCAATGAGATCTAGAAGGGTTCTAAGATCTCCCACCATTCTTATGTCAGCATAATTATGTGGATTTCCAGTAGCTCTTTCAAGATAGGTCCTCATTGATGCTAGTGTAGCCTTTTGACTTGATGAGTAGGGAAAAGCTGATCCGGCCAAGGCACAACATACTTTTTAGTATATTTGCCTTTGGTTGTTGCAGAACTCGATTTCTCCCATTGGGTAGTCTGGTCTTTCTAGCTGTTGAGCTTCTTTGGTGACTTGTTCTTGAAGGGAATCGGAGAATTCTTGGATATGTCTGAGCAAAGTCTGGGTTACTGGTTCTCCATAATTGGCGAGATATGAATCGTATTCTTGTTCAATCTGCCTGATCAGGTGTCTCTGAGCGGTGTTGTATTCATTGGTTGATTCTTTGACAACTTCCACAATGATGCGTACATCGTCATTTTCATCAATCAGGTCAATCATCTCTTTGTGAGTGTCGATGAGGGGAATCTCTAATCTCTCAGTTGTGATGACGGGTGAATTTGGTGGAGAAAAAGGGGTTTTTGGAATAGAGCGTTTATCGATAGTGACGTCAACAAAATTGCCGTCAAATTCGACACTCTGGTAGTCGGAATCTTTATCTCGTGAATCTGGGAATTGGTGGAATTCTTCATCTGAGGGTGCGTTGTTGAAAGGTTGGGTGCTGTCGACTTTGACGGTTCTGACTTCCGTGATGGTGTTTTGAAGGTTTTCTTCAGCAAAGCTTCCTGGTTGTCGTGCCTTATATGCAGAAATTCTCTGTAGGAGTTTAGCATACAGGTCAGGGTGCTGTGATGTTCGGAGTTCTTCTTCGAAAGTATCTATGTCCCGGAGTCGGATACTGGTGAAGGGCTTCGATGGATCGAGATAAGAGTCGAGAATGTTTCCCATTCTTTTGAGATAAGTGGAGCTAAGCTCTTGGTGGATGGCTCCGTAATCAAAGGATTCTTCCGATGAGGTGTAGTCTTTGCAGTCTTGTATTCTCTTGACTTCAGCCATCTGTGGTGAATCAGTTTGATATTCATCTTCCTCCATTTGTCCCTCTTCCTCAGGTTCTTCTTCCATTTCTTCCGTTCTTTCATCTTCCTCAGCGTGTTCTTCCTCTTCTTCCTCAGGTTCGGATTCGTCCTCCTCGGATTATTCTTCTTCCTCAGCGTCCTGATACTCCTCGTCCTCGTCTTGGTCTATCTCTGTATCGTAGATCAAGGTTGTTGGGCGAGTAAAGCATCGTTCTTCTTTGGGGTCTGATTCGTCATCGGAACATATTCTGCCTGTTGATATAGCGTTGCATTTTTCTTGCTCTGGTGTATAGTCCGGTTGGTCGATCTTGTAAATGATGCTTTCACCATGTGCTCGTAGAACAATCGTATGGTTATACACATCAATCACTGCTCTGGCTGTGTTCATAAATGGTCCTCCAAGGATAATCAGGATGTTTATGTCCTCATGGATATCCATTACCACGAAATCCGTCGGAAAGAAGAATTTGTTAACTTGAACTAAGACGTTCTCAGCTATTCCTTTTGGGTATCTAACAGATTGGTCAGCTAGCTGGACAACCATCTTAGTGGGTTTCAAATTTTCAAGTTCTAGCCTCTTAAACAGGGAGTAGGGCATAAGGTTAATGCTAGCTCCTAGGTCGGCTAAGGCGCTGATATCTCCGGATTGGTAAATAGAACAAGGGAGTGTGAATCTACCGGTATCTCCTAGTTTTTCTGGAAGACTATTCTTAAGTAGGGCTGATGTTTCAGAACTAAGGGGAATGTTGTTTACTTCGGGCAGTTTATCCTTAGTGGATAGCAATTTCCTCATATATTTATTTCGACCGGGAACTCTAGACATGGTATCGAGAAATTTTCCGTCTAGCTTAAAGGATGATAATTTCTTAGGTTGGGCTTTAAGTCTAGCGGGATAAGAAATCCTGACCTCTCTGTTCATGGTCGTAGTGGTTTCCACAGCCGGTATCTTGATTTCTGGTTCTACTTTTACTGGTACAGCAGCAGGGGGTGGAGTGGCTGCCTCATTTGCGGTAGTGAGTTACTTTGCTTCCTCAACATGTGGGTTGTGAACCGTGTTGCTAGGCAAACTTCCTCTAGGTCTGTTATCAAGGCGTTGTGCCAATTGTCCAATTTGGGCTTCCAAATTCTTTAGCACGGCCAATTGGTTCCTCATAAAGAGGTCGGCTTGATCTTGTCTAGCGGACATCTTTTGGTTGAGTAGGTGTTGACCTTGAATGAATTGGGTGAAGGCGTCATCTGAACTTGAAGCTGGGGCATTTGTCTTTGCAGGTTGTTCAGCGGTTTGGTTTGTATCGGAAGTAGGTGCAGGAAGTGCGAGGGGTTGGTTATAAGAAGGTTGTGATTGTTGTGGGTAAGGTGGGTATCTAGGTGGGTATCGGGGTTGGTATGGTTGGTTGGTTCTCTGTGGAAATGGAGGTCCTCTAGGTTGGTTATTGTATTGGTTGAAACCGGGTGGAAAATTTTGTGGTCGAGCGGGAAACTGAGCATAGTAGACTGTTGCCATCTGCTTCTTCGTATTCCACTTGGTATTCACCAGGTGGTTGCGGGTTGGTGCAATGTTGACAGACTTGCACTTGGTGCTGTTGTTTCTTAAGTTCTCCAAACTGTTTGACAAGTGAGTCCATTTTCTCCGTTAATACTTTAAGTGCTTCAACTGGAACTGGATTTGATGCTGCGATAGGTGCTGAAGATGTTGAGTGATCTCAAGAGTTCCAATCATGGTGATGCATAGTCATATTCTCTATTAGGTTTCATCCTTCTTCATCGGTCTTTGCCATGAAGCTTCCTTGTGCAGCAGCATCGAGGGTGGTTCGGTGGTTGGGGTCTAAACCATTGTAGAAGGTACACAATTGTGTGGATTTGTCGAGACGGTGATTGGGGCACTTCTTCAAGGCTCATTTGAATCGTTCCCATGCGGTGTATAATGACTCATCAAAAGCTTGTCGGAAATTCATGATGTCATTTCGAAGTTTGGTTTGTTTAGAAGGCGGAAAGTATTTGGTTAGAAACTTTGTCGCCATTACCGTCCATGAAGGGATAGAGCCGGTCTCTAAACCTTCAAACCATGTTTGCGCATGATGAGTGAGCGAATAAGGGAAAAGATACAAGCGGATCGTGTCTTGGCTAATTCCGTTTTGTTTGTAGGAATTTGAAAGAGATATGAACTTGTCAAGGTGAGAATTGGGATCATCACTTGGCAATCCATGAAATTGACAGTGGTTTTGGATTAGTTGGATGATGTGGTGTTTAAGCTCGAAAGATTGACCAGGGGTTTCAGGGTAGAGAAATGGTCCTCCTCTTCCTTCGATAGAGGGTTTACTGTTTTCAGCGAGAGTGATGCGTTCAGCCATTGCTTGTTCAAGCGCGGATTGCTTCTTTTCTCGTCAAATGGTACGTATTATAAGTTCTAGATCAGGGAAATTAAACAGTGGTGCAGATCTAGGGAACAGGTCATACACTAAAGAGAAACAGAAAATAGAGTGAAACTAATAATAAAATAAAAAAAAATTTAGAAGGTTTTATCCTAAGGGTTTACTAGAATTGGGATTGGTTGGGACTCTGTATCGGACAGTTAGTCTCCCCGGCAGCGATGCCAAAAACTTGATGTGCTGCCCAACGTCCGTATGAAGACGGTGCTCGGACCGCAATCGGTTTGTTTTAAATTTGTATTTGTTGGGGTCTAAGTGTGACTTACTGATACTGAACCAAAAGGCTAGTAGATGGTAAGTATGACCTAGAGTCGTTCTTAAAAAGAAACTGAATTGAAACAGAGGGGATCCAATCAATCTTTCTTTTCTAGTAAAGGTTAAAAGAGTGCGTTAGGGTTTTTGGTTCAGTTAATTAAGTAAACTAATTAAAGTGAATAAAAGATAATTGTAAATCAGATAATAAAAGGAGTATTTGTTGTGAGTTTTGTTAGCTTATAATGTGGGACGAAGACCTATAGGGAAAATGTTGACCAAATTTGGAATGTTCACTAGACTTGGTAGTTCATGGTATAACCGATGGGTTCCCTATTAGTCAGTTATCAACTAATATGTCACAAGGAACCACGGTATCATGATTCTGATCAGACAGACAGTGCTCAACTCTCCACACTCTCCTGTGATGGAGTCAGTGGCCCTTGTTATTGAGCACATTTACTCGTGGGCGAAGGAATAGAGTAGCAAGTCTACAACAAGTCTAACCGTTCTTAATACCATAAAGACTATAAATTTAGCAAATAATTAACTTAGCAAATATGTTCGGACTTAGTTGATCAATTCCTATTAATGAAGTTTAAGCACGGTAAGCGAAGGAAAGTGTTGAGGTTTCTTGCGTACCTTACTTTATATTTCATAGGTTAAGGAAAAGTATCGATTTAAGTTGGATTTAAAACTTGCCTTTCTCAATACAATTAACAAATCCCTAGGTTTTCGTAAATAGTTATTTAGCCTATAGTCTACCTAATCTAATCTAAACTAATCTAATTAAAAACGTAAATAAAATGCTGACGGCTTTTGCATAAAGTTAAACCCAGACCATGTCAGAAAATGCTATGGTAATCCACAATGTATTTAATTGTTTACCGATGTTTTCTTTGTGGATTCAATTGCTTCACGATGTTTACATGATAAGTACATTGTGATTTCAAGTGTACAATAGTCATGGCACTTCCACGTAATCACATTGCATTTTATGATGCTCGCATAATGTTACAATCAAAACAATAGTTTTACACAGATAATTATTGACCAAGTAGTAAGGTTCGCGACTCTTCTTTACAAGGTTACAATCACGGTTATTAATCGAAAGGCGAATGTAAGTTTTAGGTTTAAAATCGTAAGATAAGTCCATTCATGTTTCCGTTTTATAATGTCGATCCATAATATAACTACCTTCGGTCGTTACCGGCTTCCATACGTATGTACTTTGCTTAAAAGCATTTCCAGCACTATACCGAGTAAACAGTCGAATAGGGGCCGTCATATCATTTCACGACGTATTTAAAGTCATCCCACAATTATATATGCTAACTACATCACAACAAATACAATAGTAATCTACTCGCTAATCATGGCACAAACTATCTCTAGCATAATTAAAGTATACATATTTAATCAAGATGGATGAGGATAGAAATAACCGAGATTAATATGCGAGAAGGAGTAGACTTGAATTAATAAGAGTTGCTCCAAGCGTACACCAACGATTACAAATGCGTTCCTCACCAAGGATTACAAACACGTTCCTTGCTTCTATTTTTACTAGCCTAATACTAATTTAAAATAATGAAAGAAAGAAAAGCTAGAAGAAAGTGCCTAGGTATGTAAGTATCCTAGTGCCCTTGGTGTGTTTATCAAATGAGCCTCATGCATCCTATTTATAGAGGAGTTTTATTGCATTTTAGCAAATGGAAGCACACATTAGCAAAAGGTGGAAAAGGTAGTGGCACCAAGTACGAAAAGGTGAAAAAGGTAGTGGCACCAGGTATGAAAAGCAAGAAAAGGTCTAGCACCGGGTACGAAAAAGGACAAAAAAGCGCAATCCGTGCGGGGTGGTGGCAGCCGGCGGTGGCCTACTGGCAGCCGGCGGCGGCCTACTGGCAGCCGGCGGCGGCCAGGTGGTGGCCGGCGGCGGCTGGCTGCCACCTGCACCGGTTCGCTGCCCGTTGCTTCGTTTCTCGATTCGTGCGTGTTTTCTTTGTTATGCGTCCGTTTGTGTTGATTCTTTTTATGTTGGATTCGTAATTCAAAAATGAAGCTTTTGATGAAAAGAAATCCCAAAAATATGTCTCTGAACTTTAGATGTGTCGTACAAATCGTTTGGATCTTCCGGAGTGCGTAGAATCTTCGTTCTTCGTCTGTTTTAGTTGATTCTTCTTCTGTTGGATTCGTAATTTGAAAACGAACATCTTGGGCCAAATAGATGTTGGTGATGGGCTCTTTTGTCTTGAAATCTCATTTTGATGTCTTGAATCTTCAAACGTGTGTTGAATCTTCGTTTTTCATCCGTTTCGCTTGATTTTCATCGTGCAACCTTGTTTTGATCATCTTGGCATAATACTATTGATTTGTAATGTTTTTGAGTTAAAGTGCCAAGAATCGTTCCAGAATGAGAGAGATATCGGTAGTAAAAACGTGACTTTTTACACGATATCAACGAACATGAACATCAAAATCCGTTCGCTTAAACGTTCATGTTCGTTCGTTTGTTCATCAAAACCTTAATGTATGAACACGAACAGACTCCGTTCGTGTTCGTTCGGTATGTTTACAGGCCTACCGCACGCACTATCATCGACATCTATTCTCAGACCATCAGTCTTAGATCTCATGGAGAGACTATCACCTTCAAGATCAATCAAGCTGATCAAGCTATCACAGAGCATGCAGAGATATGTGCGATATTGATAGGAAGAGTTGCCTCGGATGATGATTCTGAACCAGACGCCCCGATGTCTGACGAACCCATTACGATTACCTCCGACATTGAGGATGAAGAGATGGAGGAAGAGGAAGAGATAGAAGAAGAAATAGAAGAAGAAGAGGAAGAGACGGAAGAAGATAAAACCACATGGCTACACCTTCCTGGGGCACACCTTCCGACCGCAGAGATCATGCTGATAGATTATACTCTAAGTTTTATCCCTCTGCCAGAAAGTGACTCAAAGGAACCATTCATTGACCACTCTCTGGATGATGAGTCTCGACTCAAGCCACATATACCTCCTCAAGCGATTCCAACCCTTAACTCATCCGATCCTCGAACCCATTTCGAGCTTGGAGATACAACTGGATCAAGTCATGATTCTGATTCCCAGGACGAGAGAGATACTGAGATGGACTCTTCTCAGTCAGTATCTCAGATCACCGACGAGTCTCAGCCACTTCCCGACGCTGTTGAGTTTCCAGACTCTCTAGAAACTGACACTTCAGCGACCGAGAGTGACGAAGACGATGTCATTTTCATTGATGTCCCGATCGATGCCCACTCTATTCGTCTTCGCCTAACTCCAATCATTCCCTCTCCTACTCTAGGAAATATCGAAATCCCAATCATCTCTGATCCAGAAGAAATGCTTAATGCTCTTGAAGAGCACGAGGAGGATTTCCGAACCCTAATAGCGATTATAAGAGACTCTACCATTGAGTACACACCGCGTCAAAGGGACATAATAGAGAACATTGAAACTGAATATGAGATTCTTCGCGCAACCAACTCCCGAAGTCCTCAACATCTAGTTAGCCGCATCAATGCCTTTTCCAGATGAGCTGGAATTCTATGATGACCAAAAGATCACGTATGGCAGGGTATATCAAGCATTTATCAGGCCCGCATTTCCATATTTGCTCCAGCAATTGGATTTTCTCCAATCTTTCAGACACCATATGGATTATGCCACTGGGAACCCTGAAGACGAGATGGATGTTCAACTAATGAGTGATCTCAAAGGACTACTAGATTCCATGGTCGATAATGACCATATCGACGAGTCCTCACCACATCAGTTCTACATCAGTTGGACTATTGAGCACCATGGCCACATAATAGTCGAGAAGTTGGAGCATATAAGTTCAGAAGAAAGATCACGGACCATTCCTTCCTCTGTTCCAGAAGGTTTGATGGTCAACACTGCAGATTTCGTCTCTGAAAGACTTAAACACATTTTTGGTTTTATCCTCTGGGAGCAGCCCCGGTAGCTATTCCACAACGAGTTGCGTGAGGTTTATAATAGGATGATTAACATCTTCCTTAAACCAGACCTCACATACACCGACCATCAGAAGCAGCTGGTCCAAGGCATCTTTAGATCCATTGAAGAACTAAATAGGAGCACTAGCAATGCCACTCACAAAGACATCCACCTATGCTTCTTCGGATTCATGGATTTCTTACGGATGGACCGACCTAAGCGTGAGACGATCGAGCACAATGGAGTTTACCTTGTAAACCTTGATGGACCAATCTCTAAGGCACTTCACGATGCTACATGGGACCTTCTATACTTGAAAAGGACTACTGAGGAGCATTTCAATAGCTATCCTCTCCATGTGATGAGAATCCCGAACATCACAGAAGTCATCACACTTAACTTCATGAGATTCTACCCACAAAACCCCAGGGCACCACCATTCAGCATCTCTAGCCCTGGTGAATCCTCTTCTGGCTGATCCAAGAGGAAAAGTCGAGCCCTCGACTCTAAATAGAAGCGCTTCTCGGGAGGTGATGCACCCCGAAGCATCGTATGAAGACGGCGCTCGGACCGCGATCGTGGGTGTTTTAAATTTATATTTGCTGGGGTCTAAGTATGACTTACTAATACTGAACCAAAGTCTAGTAGATGGTAAGTATGACCTAGAGTCGTTCTTAAAGAGAAACTGAATTGAAACGAAGGTGATTATAACACCCTATTAATTTACAACTAGTTTTCTTTTTTTTTTTTTTAAACAACTTGGAAGCGCTATCCCATTTTGAAGTTATTTTACATATTTAAAAATCAAATCATAATTATATATCGCAAACTACCATTATTAAGTTTTGTAACTATCAACAAAGCATTCTAGTTAAGTGTTATAAAACAAAACACTTTTCGCTAGCAAAAGATAATCAGAGTGCCCAGCAGTCAAACATTCCTTCAATCAAATCCTCTTGCACAGATTCCATCCCAAAACTTAACCTGCAAGAGTAATGTGGGGGATTAGCACGAAGCTAAGTGAGTCAACCTGTCACTATCAGTACAATTCAGTATAACAATACTGATTATCAGCAAATATCACATAGACACTGACACAACATCACCAAGAGGATCGGTGGTCCTTGTGGCGCCCTCAGACCGCGGTGGCCCACCAAGCGACACTTATAATCATTGCAGGCCAATACAGTGATTTACCGATAGCTGGTTACTACCTTTAGTCAATATGTGTTCCATTCTCAACACATGATCACAAATCTCACATTGACTAACCTGTAGTAACCCGGCCCAGCAATCGTTGACCTCCAAATCACCAAATGCCCGAAGGTGACTCATCACATATTACACGTGTATTTCATCAATCAATAGTCAACAATCAACAATCACCATAGCAACTATGTTCACTTGTTGTAACCAAATATGTTACAACCAAATTACACTGAAAGTACGAGTCCACTCACCGACTACCATAGTCACCCACTCAGTGGTCTAATATCACTGAGTCTTTTCCATATCTGAGAATACAACAAAATAACACAAGTCAGTTACTTGTATATAAATTTATACACCATTATTCCAATATTACAAATAACCATCTTAACAACATAATTCACAATCATCTTTAATCATCAAATACTAGCTTATCAAACTCAATTGCATAACTAATTTACAATTTAACAAATTTCAGCAATTCAAGTTAAGGCTTAGCTTATAATCACAATTCAAGTATCAACTAATCATTCTAACATGATTACAAGCTTCTCTTCATGCATAATCAACTAAACTCATAACTTAATTCATGATCATACACCAATTCTTTCATTTCTAAGTTAGGGTTTGGATAATAATCCTTGTTTAAGCATCAACTAACAACTATATCATCATTTCAAGCTTCAATCTCACTTTAATCATGCTAATTAAATCCGATACACAAAACCTATTTTCTAGGGTTTACATTAAATTCAAGAATTAGCAATTACAACATGTTTATAATGATGATAGAATGATTAATTCATGTTATTGAAGCTTAACTAACATCAATTTACACTTTTGAAACCCTAATTTCGGATTTTAACCAAGAACACTAAAACCCCCAAATTCTAGGTTTTAGAAATTGAAGAACACAAGATTATACCTCGATTAGGATGATTAAAGAGGCTTGAATTCGAATTTGGCATCTTCAATTTAGTGTTATGAAAGGATTTTAGGAATTGATCTAGGGTTTATAGGTTTATTTATGTACGTACGGTATGTATGTATATAGATAAATGATGAAAATAATAAACCGACTCAAAATATGAGCTTATCATATAATTGCCCAAATTTCTTTCCCCGTAATTATCATTGTCTGGAACTTAAAAACCATTTGCGGGGAAATATTATTTTATTTTACTGTCAACTGAAATAAATTAAAACAGTTAATAACTTATTAACCACAATAAATTATTTGACTCTTTTACCCATTTATTTTTAATTACCAATTTACAATATTTCCTAACATTTCAATTAACCATTTCAAGTCAGGAAATAATAGTAAAGTACTGGACCCATAAAGTGGGTGTTACAGTGATCCAATCAATCTTTCTTTTCTAGTAAAGGTTTTAAAAGAGTGCGTTGGGGGTTTTGGTTCAGTTAACTAAGTAAACTAAATAAAGCGAATAAAAGTGTAATAATAAATCAGATGATAAAAGTAGTATTTGTTGTGAGTTCATTAGCAAATAATATGGAATGATGATTTTTATGGGAAAACAATTATCTAAATTGGGAATGTTTAGTGGATTCAACGCCCAGTGGTATAACCAATAAGTTCCCTATTAGTCGGTTATCAACTAATATGTCACGAGGAATGATAACGCGTAAAAAGTCACGTTTTTACAATCGATATCTCTCTCATTCTGGAACAATTCTTGGCACTTTAACTCAAAAACATTACAAATCTGTAATATTATGTCAAGATGGTAAAAACAAGGTTGCACGAGCAAAATCAAGCAAAACGGTCGAAAAACGAAGATTCCACGCACGTTTGAAGATTCCAGACATCAAAATGAGATTTCAAGATAAAAGAGCCAATCACCAACATCTATCTCATCCAAGATGTTCGTTTTCAAATTACGAATCCAACAGAAGAAGAATCAACAAAAACGGACAAAGAATGAAGATTCTACGTACACCTGAAGATCCAAACGATTCGTACGACACATCCAGAGCTCAGAGATATATTTTTGGGATTTCTTTTCATCAAAAGCTTCGTTTTTGAATTACAAATCCAACGCAAAAAGAATCAACTCAAAGGGGCGCATAACGAAGATAATACGCACGAATCGAGAAACGAAGCAACGGGCAGCGAACCGGTGCGGGGTGGTGCCAGCCGCCGCCGGCAGCCACACCACTGCCGCCGGCTACCACTAGGCCGCCGCGGGCCACCACTCCCCCCGCACGGATCGCACTTTTTTGTCCTTTCGTGTACCCGGTGCTAGACCTTTTCATGCTTTTCGTACCTGGTGTCACTACCTTTTTCACCTTTTCGTACCTGGTGCCACTACCTTTTTCACCTTTTGCTATCGTGAGCTTTGGGATGCTAACTTGATCCAAGTTTCTCCTATAAATATCAGCCCCTAGCTCTCATTTCAACACACTCTCATATTCATACTCATACTTATACTCTCATTCTTCCATTTTCACTTTCTCACTCTAAAAATCTCTTATATTTTAGTCTAGGGTTATTATAATTAATCTACGGATTAACATAGAGGTTAGAGCGAACGTTAGGAGTTTGGAGATTCATCTTTTTACATGTGAACGAGTTGTCAATCATAATAATACGCTGCTACGCATTTATTTCCGGGTGATATCGAAACCTTTATCATACTTGCTTTATTTCATATTTTAATTATGTATTATTGCCTTGTATGTGATTTGTCTATTGCCATGAATTGCGAGTAGTTTATTATTGTGATTGTTGATGATGTAGATAATTATAAGTAAGGATGACATTATACAATTAAGTGTACGACAATTGTAAAAGTGATGTAACGGCCCCTATTCGACAGTTTATCTGATATAGTACTGGAAACGTTTTACACGGAGTACAAATGTATGGAAGTCGATAAACGACCGAAGGTAGTTACATCACTGGAATCAGCTCTGGTTTAACAGTTGGAATTCCGAAAGGATAATACAACTTCACAACTAACTGGTATATCCTACGAAAGTCAATGCACAATGAAATGATGTTCGAAAACGCGTTCAGATAAAATAGGAATTAATGACCTTTGTATCGTTAAGATTTTATGAACTTGAGTCTAATTTATGGAGTACCCTTTCTATTTATCCACGTGACTGCAACCTAGTAATTAGGACTTGATCAACCTTAATTATGGTAAGTAGTTATTTGTGCCCATGACATGCAACAAGTAAGACACAGTGAACCCACTCGTTGTACGTATTAGATTTACATTTCTGCATTGCTTTACATTTAGTTAGTTTAGAGTGTCACGTTCACCGTCAATTACTCCTGACCGCATGTCTGATGTAAAAAGCAGTCGAACTACCATGTAAAGTACACTGTCTGATTACTGAAAGGCATGGCCTGCATATGAAACACGTTTTTATAAACTGCGAATAATCCAGGGATGTATAACTGTTTGAAAAGGAGAACTCAAGTCATAAGTTGAAGTAACCAAGCCTTAAAGCACAAAACAAGACTTAGGAATAAGAATAACATCCTAGTGACCTAGAATCCTTAAAACACTAAGTCCAACATAATCAGCGGTCAAAACATACAAAGTTATTAATCTGCATGCTAATGAAATACTAAACTATTTTAGGGGTTAAGAAAGGTCGGACCTATGAGACGATACGCTACTGATTCATGCACCTCGGCGTTAAGCCAAAATAGGTTGTTTATCTTTCAACTAGATAAGTATTGGAAGTTTGCGTATTGCTCCGATCAGAATCAAGATAACCTAGTTCCTAGTGACATGCCAATGGGAAATTTAGTTGGTAGGGTTCTAAAGTTTACACCTGATAGTTTAAACCACTACATTTAGTATTGTCCCTATTTAATCTGTCATCCCGAAACATTAATTATCGAAATCTCAGCAATCACATGTTTATCTTTATCTGTTTTCCTGCAATTTACTTTTCTGCATTTTAATTACCTGTCTTTAGTTTAAAACCCCCAAACCTACCTACTTTGTTCCATCCTAAATATTCCCTACCGAAAGCACCAGCTTTAATCACCCACATGTTTGGATTCATAGAACGATCTTAGGTCATACTTACCACTTGCTAACCAGAGTAGGTAGTACGTATAATTTAAGCCCAGCTAAATATAAATTTTAAAACCCCTGCTGCACCCGCATCACCATCAGGGATTGCAACGACACTGAACCGACGGTTGCAGGCCCAACAAGTTTTTGGCGCCGCTGCCGGGGAATCACAAACGTACAAAGACGCCTTAAGTAGTGATATTTAGGAGACCCTTCCGATTGAAATCTTCTTATAAATCTTTCGAAAGTTAATTTAAGTAATTAGTATTAATTAAGTATTAGTTAGTTAGGATAACTTTAAAATGACAATTCGTAGACCCTCTTCTTGCCTCATTTCAATGGATGATACGGAGTTCTTTGACTACTTAGAAAAAGAGTTAGGATCTGATTTCTTTTCACCTTATTCCTCCAAAACTAAGGAAACCTCCAACACCCAAGAAGAATATAGGACCTCTTTTTCAATTCCAAAACATTGCCTGGATTTTGATGACACGGACCAGTTACCTGACCTTGCATCATCTCCAGAAGATCACTCGCCAACTTTGCACCTACCTGGTTTACCAAGTTTTTCCCACTTCGATTATTTTCCTGAAGATGATTCTGAAGAAAAACCTCCGAAATCTTGTGACTTAATCACCCTCATTCCTGAAACATCGGTGTATACCCAAACCACGCCCGATTCTCAAAATGACGACATCTTTCAATTCATTTCACACATACACCAATACACCATTTACCGAGTGGTGGAAAAGGTTCCATCAGTCGAGCCGGAACAACCTTGTTTTGAAGAATGCCACCTCGGTGCTTCTTTCAATCCTTCCCATAGGGTAGATGTCTATAAAGCATTCGTCAGGCAGTTAACCTATGCCAATCTCCCGTATTCCTACGAGCAACGAGAAATGATTGCCACATTAGAAAAACAAGTAGAATTCCTTCATCGCCTGTCAAGTCATGAATGCGAAAGCACTTCCACAAATTTCAGAGACCAAGAACTAAAGTTTATAGCAGATCTAGATCTACTTTTTGAATCACTCGCCGACATGGATTTTCTTCCAACATCTATGATGTTAATCAATCCCAGTGTCGCCGAAATGATCAACAAACTTGAGTTTTGGGAAGAAAAAGATCCGATGATTTCTATCGTCATTCCTGGTAAAATTCCTTTCTTTGTTGACCCCGCCTCTTACCTAATCTCCAAATTACGAGACGTTTTTCCTGATTCCACCAAGGAAAGAATCGACACAGTTTTCTTCGTAAAAATAAAAAAAGACCTTCACGTTAAGCTTACTCGAATCTTTTCATTTACCAAATACCCATTCACTTCCGTACAAAAATCCACAATCAGTGAACTCTGTAGGATAGTCAAGTCTACAACCGGAGACCCTGATTCACAGGAAGAGAACGTATTTTTGGACGTCATGAATAAACTCACTCACGATCTTAATTACAAAGACCCAGGGCCACGCGTCGGTTTGTCAAACCCTAAAAAGATAAGGAAAGCGTACAATAAGTTAATTGGTGATCTTGTCAATTTAGGATACGAAGAACGAGAAGTCCTAGGATTAGAAAATCGTCATTACTATTTAGTTTATAACACCATTTTGAAACTTTCAAAATGTTTTATGCTGAAAAACGTTCGCTTAAGGGAGCAAATCTCGACCCTTTCACTATGGAGGGATCGGAACGAATCTTAAAATAATTCCTTCCGAAAAAGGTCGAAGCTCGCTACTTTAAATGAGCATATTTTAGTATAAATATAGTAAAATAATAAAAATTTTGAAAGTTTCCTTTGAAAAAAAAAAAACGTTTTTAAATTTTTGCCTGAAAACACGTGCGCGACAACAAGAACATACAACGTTAAGCTTTTAGCCGAAACATGTACATTCAACAAGTCCACGTCAGACAAATAGTTTTAAAACACCCAAATAATAATTTAAGTTTAATATCTCAGGATTGCTTTTTAATTGTTCCACAAAAATTTACGCGCTTCTCAAATTATTTATAACGTAACGAAAGACTAACAAGTAACTAGTTACAATAAATACGTTCAGGATTCGTAATCATTATTAGTAGAACATTAGAAACTAATCTAGGATAGTACTTAGATGTACATAGGGGACCATGTAAGGAATATGGTACATGGGAGCATGACAAATATTCTCATAGACCACAAGCCTTCCATTTGCTCCCATAATTCAAAAATAACACACACAAAAAACAACTTTTCTTCTCCTCCCCCCCCCCCCTCACCTTAAAAACCGGCCACCCTCATTCCTCCATGAATCACCATCCAATCTTCACCAAACTCTCTAATTTCATGTCCTTTTGAACTCCTCATTGCATGATATTCTCGGTTGTACATTCATTTTGAAGCTTTATGCACTAAAACAAGGTATGATCATGAAAAACCTACTTTGAACTTAAAATATCTTATTTTATGAAGTTAGCTAAGTTAGCAACTAGGAATTAGTATTTTTCTTGGTTGAATGCTTAGAAACTACATGCTACTACCACTTACCCATGCTAATTCACACTAGTTTGGCTCTTTCAAGAAGATGTACCTTAACCTAGTAATTAAGTCTAGAATTTGGCTTGATTAAGTGCTAGTTGTTAGATATTTAAGTAATTGTGGTGTTTTAAATGATTTCCCTATGTTAATTGCATAATGCGGATAAATTAGGATTAGCAAATTTGACTTTTGAAAAGTCAACAAAAAAGTTAACTAGCATGCATGATTAGGATAGTAAAATCACTCTTGCTTACTAGGACACTTGTACTTGCTTGACTAGTTAAAATAGGCAATGTTACTAGAAACAAAAGTCTTGAATAAAACCAACCACATGGATGACATAACTTTTTGTGCATGACCTAGCTTGTTTATATAGTAGGAAAATGTCTAAAAATAATGTTTACATGTTTAGGTTATAATTTTGGTATGCGGACAAATTGGAATTATTGACCGAAGTAAGTTTTGACCTAAAAGTCAACTTGAAGTATTGCATTTTAAAAAAAAAACAAATTAATTGCGATTTTTATTCAAAAACCTTACTTCAAGTTGAACTTTTAAAAGTCAAAAACCTACAATGAGACTATAAACTATGAAATAATGACGTTTCAAATTTGGCTAAACACCAGACTTTGTAAATGGCATTACTTCACAAGTTAAGTTGAACTTTTAAAAACCTTACTTCAAGTTGAACTTTTAAAAGTCAAAAACCTACAATGAGACTATAAACTATGAAATAATGACGTTTCAAATTTGGCTAAACACCAGACTTTGTAAATGGCATTACTTCACAAGTTAAGTTACCGCCATCCCCTAACTATATGTTTTCACACATTGATGATTGCCTTACTATTGTTACTTGGGGGGCATTTGATATTTACTGTAATCTTTGGACTGTCAAGAATTTAAAGCCCTCATTTTGAATTTTCCATTAGAAAATTCAGGAAGCTCTTTAAATTCCACCTTTCTTAATATCTATTACTTTAAATTTCTCATGTTCTCAGGTACTATGTCGCCGAAGAAGAAAAAGCTAAAACCAGCACGTCCACTTACAGGATCTCTTGCATACCTTAGTGCAACACCAGCATACGACCAGATGGCACGAATATGGAGAGATAAACCTTTTGGCCGTTTTAGATATGTAGATTGGGAAAAGCTACAGACATTGGGATTCAGACAGAGATTAGAGAGTCTACTCAGTTACTCAATAGAGGGTCAGCAGTTTGAGTCTTTCAAGAGATTGTTCTGCATTGATGAACCGGTGTATATGGAGATGATCACCGAGTTCATGACCACCTATACATTTAAGCCAGGGAGTAGAGTTGGTGATGGGGTGATCACTTTTAGATATATGGGGAGCCTATTCACCTTATCATTGGCTCAATTTGCACGTCACCTAGATCTCTATACTCCAGAAGGGATAGATTCACCCCTGTTTACTAATGGAGCTACCACGATTTCTCTCACGACTACTACCGCAGAGGCATGGAGCCATTGGTCACCAAAACCATATTTCTCGGGTATTAAAGCTACCCAGCTCATAGACCCAGTTATGTAGATTTTGCACAAACTACTGGCTTGTTCGCTTGATGGGAAACATACGTCTAATGGTTGAGTGTCTGAGTTTGATGTTATCATGATGGCATGTATCCTCGAGAGGAGAAACATTCAGGTTTCCCATTTAGTTGCACAACGAATTTTGGAAGAAAAAGAGTTTGGTGCAAGAAGATCATTCATGGGCCCAGTAATTACTAGGTTGATTCGGAAAATGGGATTGATTAGGACAACATAGATAGTGAAATTTAAGAGCCTGCCAGAATGGAGTGCCCAACCAATAGACTATAATTTTCTAAGGAGCATGGATATACTTAGGATTCTGAAGGATGGAACCGTTTACATCAGGGCACGATCATCAGACCCTGAGAGTATTGATACATTGGTAGCAGGTCTAGTCCTACCGAGGGAATCCAGGAAGAGGAAAAAACCGAGAGAGCTCCGAAATTTAGACTCCGATTCAGATGAGGATGCACAAGATTATGATGACCCAGTTGCACCGCCACAGCCTACTAGGCCAGGACCTTCTGTCCCGGCCCCTAGAGCTCAGATACCAGCTTACATATACCATTACGGGACACCCCCAGGACCCGATTACTGGTACTGGCTGATGCAGATGCAAGTCAGATGCTATAGAGCTATGAGGCAGCAGATCGCAGGGATACCAGTGAGCCCACTTCCGGACATACCGTGCGGAATGGGCCGAGCCCCACCACATCTATATCCCCCTGCAGCTCCTACTCCAGCACCTCGCTGACATCCAGTCCACGACCATGGTTTACCACCTCTGACAGTTCCACTCAGGCCACAGGCACCGCGAGCAGAGATTCCCCTTCAGAGACAGCAGGTTCCCTCAGTTGTCGGCTCAGCTAGAGGACAGGTTTCGAGAAGCAGTAGGATATCCGGAGCCCCTACTCGAGCTACTTTTGTTCAGAGTCATAGGATTCTCAGGAGCACCAGCCCTGCAGCTGCACCGATTGCTCCAGTATCTTCTCACAGACAGACCAATCTATTCAGAGAGCACTCTCAGCAGGGGATACATGAGATTCTACTCTATAGCTTTGACATGCCCGCAGGGGAGTTTGTTGATCAGTTGATACATGACGGGATATTCACCGTGGGTACACTAGACGTAGAGGATGATAGGGATGCATCAGATGAGGGCAACCACTATCAGCACGATGACTCTTCATCAGATGAGACATCTCCCATAGCATCTTCGACGGCAGTACTACCACCAGCTGAGCAATAGATTGCTCCGCCTTCTTACTTCTTTCTATTTTCTACCAAGACTTTATTATTATTATGTGTATTTGATGTACTGTGGATGCATAGACATCACATCTATCCAGTTATTTTATTAAGCTATTACTTTACTTTTCTTATCAGCAGCTATTACTTGATTGAATTGAGTGGTTTGTTTGAGAAACTATAGAAGACCAAAGCAAGGGAAATTGTGGACCACACGATGAAGAATGCCGAGAGCTATAAGCTACAAGCCACGGACCAGCAAACTTCTAACGAGGAGCCAACAACATACACAGTAAAAGCGGTACACCGTTCCAAAACCCTCTACCGGTTTTGATTATCTCATCCGATATTCCAAACACTAAGTGTGGGATAATAAAAACCACACTACACTTATGAAACAATCCAATAATAAGTAGAATCTCTAAGTGTGGGATACTTCAACAAGAGGTACTCAACGAATAGATTCGAACATTAGGGACAATGTTCCTCTAAGTGTGGGATATACAGCCTTCAACCGCACATTTTTACCTCTTGTCCGTAAGTCAAACAACATTTTTATTAAAAGGATAAAAATGGATAAAATTTCAAAATTTTCAGATTCAAAAACATCGTTCTTTAGAAATCCTATCTTTCAAAATTATAAATTACAGCAAGAAACGAGTTTTGACAACGAAACAAAACTGTTTTAGAATAAGATACGGACGGAAAGGGCAACACATGGCTAGGCACACATTGACCAAAACATTCGATTCATGAGGATTGAGCCCATCATTAGCATTCATCTCTAAAATGCTTCACTTTTCGTTTCATGTGTGCGCCAATGTATGCATTTGAATTAGAACTTGCTCTTGTAATGCATTTCGAGATCACACCGATGAGTGCCATACGTGGCATAGGTACAACCCGCCTTGATAACTTCTAAGGAATCCAAACACCCTTCCACCATCAAACATCCACCCACTCAACCTTCACTCTTCACACCGAACCAAAACCTCTTAATATTCATCCCGAACCTACAGAAGTTTCATTTTTCGACAAACTCTCAAAGAGACTCTTGATTTTCCAAGACTTCTGCAGCCTAATACAAAATATATCGGAGCATTCCCCAAAGGATGAGCATCATCCGTAAAAGGAGCTCCAAGAAAAAGAAATTCAGCAAAAGCTGACGAAAAAAAAAGCCCAAGGATCAAGAAAAAGGGCCAAGAAAATTTTCAAAAAGAAAAAGGCTATGAAGTCCTTTCAAATCTGAGAAATTCCAATGAAACTCTCTCAAAAAAAGTTTCGAGAAAATACAAGGGAAACCCTCACACCTTCTTCAAACCAAAACATCTGATTCCTTCCAAGATATCTCGAAAGGTTAGTACCGTCCTCATCTAAAGTGATGGAGATCTGATTCTCGATCAAGCCTATGATGAGAATGCAGCATGACTGGCTATCTGAGTGATTGACACTGGTAAGTAGGAAACCCTAAACACTTGAGTGATTTGAGTGACCCACTTGTGAGGATTACCTAGCCATGATCATCATTTATGTTGCTCGAAGAAGGTAACAAATTCTATAAACCCTTAGTTTCCGGTGAAAGCTCTTTCATAACTCACTTTATATTCTTTGAAGAACAGCATCTCTAAAAACTAATGTGATTAGAATCTTTCCAAAAGCTTTTTAAGAATGAGTTTGCTTGAGGACAAGCAAAGTTCTAAGTGTGGGATACTTGATATCGCGTAAAAAGTCACGTTTTTACTATCGATATCTCTCTCATTCTGGAACAATTCTTGGCACTTTAACTCAAAAACATTACAAATCTGTAATATTATGTCAAGATGGTAAAAACAAGGTTGCACGAGCAAAATCAAGCAAAACGGCCGAAAAACAAAAATTCCACGCACGTTTGAAGATTCCAGACATCAAAATGAGATTTCAAGATAAAAGAGCCAATCACCAACATCTATCTCATCCAAGATGTTCGTTTTCAAATTACGAATCCAACAGAAGAAGAGTCAACAAAAACGGACAAAGAATGAAGATTCTACGTACTTTTGAAGATCCAAACGATTCGTACGACACATCCAGAGCTCAGAGACATTTTTGGGATTTCTTTTCATCAAAAGCTTCGTTTTTGAATTACAAATCCAACGCAAAAAGAATCAACTCAAAGGGGCGCATAACGAAGATAATACGCACGAATCGAGAAACGAAGCAACGGGCAGCGAACCGGTGCGGGGTGGTGCCAGCCGCCGCCGGCAGCCACACCACTGCCGCCGACTACCACTAGGCCGCCGCGGGCCACCCCTCCCCCCGCACGGATCGCACTTTTTTGTCCTTTCGTGTACCCGGTGCTAGACCTTTTCATGCTTTTCGTACCTGGTGTCACTACCTTTTTCACCTTTTCGTACCTGGTGCCACTACCTTTTTCACCTTTTGCTATCGTGAGCTTTGGGATGCTAACTTGAGCCAAGTTTCTCCTATAAATATCAGCCCCTAGCTCTCATTTCAACACACTCTCATATTCACACTCATACTTATACTCTCATTCTTCCATTTTCACTTTCTCACTCTAAAAATCTCTTATATTTTAGTCTAGGGTTATTATAATTAATCTACGGATTAACATAGAGGTTAGAGCGAACGTTAGGAGTTTGGAGATTCATCTTTTTACATGTGAACGAGTTGTCAATCATAATAATACGCTGCTACGCATTTATTTCCGGGTGATATCGAAACCTTTATCATACTTGCTTTATTTCATATTTTAATTATGTATTATTGCCTTGTATGTGATTTGTCTATTGCCATGAATTGCGAGTAGTTTATTATTGTGATTGTTGATGATGTAGATAATTATAAGTAAGGATGACATTATACAATTAAGTGTACGACAATTGTAAAAGTGATGTAACGGCCCCTATTCGACAGTTTATCTGATATAGTACTGGAAACGTTTTACACGGAGTATAAATGTATGGAAGTCGATAAACGACCGAAGGTAGTTACATCACTGGAATCAGCTCTGGTTTAACAGTTGGAATTCCGAAAGGATAATACAACTTCACAACTAACTGGTATATCCTACGAAAGTCAATGCACAATGAAATGATGTTCAAAAACGCGTTCAGATAAAATAGGAATTAATGACCTTTGTATCGTTAAGACTTTATGAACTTGAGTTTAATTTATGGAGTACCCTTTCTATTTATCCACGTGACTGCAACCTAGTAATTAGGACTTGATCAACCTTAATTATGGTAAGTAGTTATCTGTGCCCATGACATGCAACAAGTAAGACACAGTGAACCCACTCGTTGTACGTATTAGATTTACATTTCTGCATTGCTTTACATTTAGTTAGTTTAGAGTGTCACGTTCACCGTCAATTACTCCTGACCGCATGTCTGAAGTAAAAAGCAGTCGAACTACCATGTAAAGTACACTGTCTGATTACTGAAAGGCATGGCCTGCATATGAAACACGTTTTTATAAACTGCGAATAATCCAGGGATGTATAACTGTTTGAAAAGGAGAACTCAAGTCATAAGTTGAAGTAACCAAGCCTTAAAGCACAAAACAAGACTTAGGAATAAGAATAACATCCTAGTGACCTAGAATCCTTAAAACACTAAGTCTTACATAATCAGCGGTCAAAACATACAAAGTTATTAATCTGCATGCTAATGAAATACTAAACTATTTTAGGGGTTAAGAAAGGTCGGACCTATGAGACGATACGCTACTGATTCATGCACCTCGGTGTTAAGCCAAAATAGGTTGTTTATCTTTCAACTAGATAAGTATTGGAAGTTTGCGTATTGCTCCGATCAGAATCAAGATAACCAAGTTCCTAGTGACATGCCAATGGGAAATTTAGTTGGTAGGGTTCTAGAGTTTACACTTGATAGTTTAAACCACTACATTTAGTATTCTCCCTATTTAATCTGTCATCCCGAAACATTAATTATCGAAATCTCAGCAATCACATGTTTATCTTTATCTGTTTTCCTGCAATTTACTTTTCTGCATTTTAATTACCTGTCTTTAGTTTAAAACCCCGAAACCTACCTACTTTGTTCCATCCTAAATATTCCCTACCGAAAGCACCAGCTTTAATCACCCACATGTTTGGATTTATAGAACGATCTTAGGTCATACTTACCACTTGCTAACCAGAGTAGGTAGTACGTATAATTTAAGCCCATCTAAATATTAATTTTAAAACCCCTGTTGCGCCCGCATCACCATCAGGAATCGCAACGACACTGAACTGACGGTTGCGGGCCCAACAAGGAACTAAGGTGTCATGATTCTGATCAGACAGACGATGCTCAACTCTCCACACTCTCTTGTGAGCGAGTTAGTGGCCCATATTATTGAACGTATTCGCTCGTGGGCGAAGGAATAGAGTAGCAGGTCATTATAAATCTGACTGTTCTTAATACCATAAAGATTTCAAATCCATTAAACTATTAACTTAGAATTTATGTTCGGACTTATTAACGAATTCCTATTAATGAAACTTGAGGATGATAAACAGGGGGAAACGTTCAAGGTTCTTGCGTATCTTACTTTTGGTTTCATATTTTAAGGAAAGGATATCAGTGTAACTTAGATTCCAAAATTACCTTTCTAATTACAATTAACAAATCCCTAGGTTTTCGTAAATGGTTTACCTACTCTAATCTAATCTAAATTAACTAATCTAATTAAAATGCTGACGGCTTTTTGCATAAAGTTAATCCCAGACCATGTCGGAAAATGCTATGGTGATTCACAGTGTATTTAATCGTTTACCGATGTTTCCATTGTGAATTTAATTGCTTTGCCATGTTTACATGATAAGTACATTGTGATCGAAAGTGTACAATACTCATGGCAAGTCCACGTAATCACATTGCATTTTACGATGCTTGCATGACATTACAGTTAAAAACATAGTTTTTACACAGATAACTATTGACCAAGTATCAAGGTTCGCGACTCCTCTTTACAGGGTTACAATCACATTTGTTAATCGAAAGGCGAATATAAGTTTTAGGTTTAAAATCATAGGGTAAGTCCGTTCATAAAGTTTCCATTTTATAATGTCGATCCATAATACAACTACATTCGGTTGTTACCGGCTTCCATACGTATGTACTTTGCTTAGAAGCATTTCCAGCACTATACCGAGTAAACAGTCGAATAGGGGCCGTCGTATTATTTCACGACATATTTAAAGTCATCCCACAATTATATATGCTAACTACATCATAACAAATACAATAGTAATCTACTCGTTAATCATGGCACAAACTTATTCTAGCATAATTAAAGCATACATATTTAATTAAGATAGAATAGGATAGAAAGAACCCGGATTATAATGCGAGAAGGAATAGACTTGAATTAATAAGCTTAACTCCAAGCGTACACCAAAGATTACAAAATGTTCCCTAGCTTTCGTTCTACTTTGAACAAGCTCCTTAACTAGCCTAACACTAATTTTGAAGTAAGAAAATAGAATGAGAAAGTAAAGAGAGAATTATGCCTAATGCATATTGGACATCTTCAAATGGAGGCCTAGGGGATGTATTTATATGGAAAATATGTCTCACATTAGCATCCCTTGGCTCACATTAGAAAAAGTATCGAAAGGTGGTACACCGGGTACGAAAAAGTAGCGAAAGGTGGTGCACCGGGTACGAAAAAGTAGCGAAAGGTGGTGCACCGGGTACAAGCAAGGAGGAAAAAGTGCAAAATAGATAGGAGGGTGGAGGCCGGCGCCACTTGGCTGCTGGCCGGCGGCGGCTGGGTGTTGGCCGGCGGCAGCCGGCTGCCACCCGCCTCGGTCCGTCGTCTTTCGCTATGTTGCTTAATTTGCACGTATCTTCTCGTTATGCATCCGTTTGCGTTGATTCTTTTTGCGTTGGATTCGTAATTAAAAAATGAAGACTTTTATGTAAAGATATCCCAAAAATATGTCTCTTATCTCCAGATGTTGCGTACGAATCATTTGGATCTTCCGAAGAGCGTAGAATCTTAATTCTTTATCCGTTTTTGTTGATTCATCTTCTGTTGGATTCGTAATTTGAAAACGAACATCTTGGGTGAGATGGATGTTGATGATGGGCACTTTTGTCTTGAAATCTCATTTTGATGCCTTGAATCTTCAAACGTGTGTGGAATCTTCGTTTTTCATCCGTTTTGCTTGATTTTTATCGTGCAACCTTGTTTTGACCATCTTGGCATAATATCTTTGATTTTTATTGGTTTTGAGTTTAAAATGCCAAGAATTGTTCTTGAATGAGAGAGATATCGGTAGTAAAAACATGACTTTTTACGCGATATCAAGTATCCCACACTTAGAACTTTGCTTGTCCTCAAGCAAACTCGAAGTTCAAGCATGGTTAAAATAAGCGGATAATGAAATATTTTAGGGTAGACCTTTTTACTAAGGGGGTTTTTGAAAAATAAAATATTCGTTCTTTGAAAAAGCAGGGTTGTAATCTTTGGGAGCATGCTTTTGATCTTTGATCTTGGATACATGACTAGACAATCCTCTCTAGGTGGTCACTCAAATCACTCAAGTGTTTAGGATTTCCTATTCTAATATTGTCAATCACTCATGTAGTGCCGTGGATCACGAATCACAACTAGAACTTATATATCTTGTGCGGAATACAAGATATATATCAATATATGAATTAAAGAACAAAGAGTATTCAATCTAAACTTGCTTTTGTATTTCACCAAAACACAGAGAGAAAATCTGTGTAAATATTACAAAATACTTAGCAAAAACTTCAACTAAAAGCCTATTTATAGACATATCTATGCGACAATACTTATGTGCGACAATACTTATGTGCGACAATACTAAATTAACTTTGACCTGGTCAACTCCGACAATGCCATTGTTGGAGTGACTTTTACATACAATAATAATACTATTCACGGAACTTTTATTGTCGCAAAAACAAAATACTTAGACAGTTTTTCAAAACAAAAATTAATCAAGCTTTAGACAATCTTGCTTCAACAAACTCCCCCTTGGATAATGCTTAATTTCTTGAAACTTTAAGCTTTATGTATATCCAGGCAAATTACAACCGGCATGTACACCTTGAGCACAGCAAACTTCAACAACTCTTTGAAACTTCAATGCCATGGCTGCATCATCAAATGCATCATCATAGATAATCGGATTCACTAGAAGAACTTCCAGATCATCTTTCGAGAGATTTATCAAACTCAAGGGATCAAACACATATACAATCATTTCGCGATTCCACATAATTTCACCCTTAGTATCTATGTCATAACAAGCAATTTCTGCTTCTCCAGTACTTCCATTATACTTCCAATAACTCACAAATTTCCAAAAATTAACTGGAAGTTTTTCAAATGGAATTTTCCTCAGACATTTTACCCTTGGATAAGTAGTAATTACTCGTGGTTGATTTGAGATGGGTTCAATGTCGAAGTAATCCACAGTTTTCCTTGGAAACATCTCTTTAACCCAAGTGTATTTTTCTTTATTGCATTCACGAGAGAGAACTTCAGTCATCCAATTCACCAGACCATTCTTAGAATGATTGATAATGTCAATTGAAGCGATATGATTGATTTTACACTTTGGAAGTTTCTCAAGATCTTTAAAAGTTGGATAAAAATATTGCAGCCCATCTATTCTCTTGATGATAAACACTTTGTTATCATTATCATACTTCCATCTAATAATCCTTCCCACACATTCATGTCTTGGAAGTTTGAAGAATTTTCTGGTCTTTATAATCTCAGGCTCAGGTTGTTTAGAAAACCACCAAGGAACTTTTTGTTCAGGTTCTTTTTCTTCGTCCGAATCAACCCAAAACCCTTCTTGAAAACACATATCAGACTGAACTTTTTCTGGATGCAGTTCATCTTCAGAATCTTCTCAGTCTTCAACATGTACATCATCAAAATCAGGCTCAAACCCTGGAGGAAATATTGGATCATCAAATTCATCAAAATCATATTCTCCATTGTTACACAACTCCACAAACGGAACTAAATCGTCAATGATAATATTCAAAGGAGTAGGACATAGAATCTCTTCTTCGTCAATACTATCTGATAACTCCTCTTGATCAAATCTTCGCGAAGATTCACCAATCTCAAACATAGAAGATTCACCCATATCATCAAACAAACTTTCAAGATATAAATCATTTAAATCTTCTTCACTTTTCAAAACTTAGTTCAGGAGTCAAAACCAGAGCAGGAACAGAACTTATTGCTTCAACATTCAAAGGTTCTTCCTCTTCAACATTCTGAACTAGTACCATTGCTTGAGAAAAATTTGGTTGATCACCATTATCATCATTTCCAGAATTATCAGAATCATCAGAATTACTATCATCATTTCCTTCAACATCATCGTCATCATCATCATCAGATCCTTCATTTCCTTGATCATTTAATCCAGCATTTCCTTGATCATCATTATTCTGATCATTTTCATTATCATCAACATCATCATCAATATCAACAGCTTCATGCACATTCTCCCCCTGATCACCTAATTTTTCTTGTAGAAGAAAGACTTTTTGTTCGAGTGATTCAATCCTTAAGGTCTGAGAAACGATTTGTTGACCTTGATTGGCAATAAGAATATCCTGAGTGCCAATGCGTTGCAAAGCATGAAATAAATCATCTCGCAATTTATCCACCAGAGACATCAAAGGAGTCACAACTCTTTGAAGAGAAGCATCGAGAGCTAACATACTCACAGTAGGAGTAGTTGTGGTAGATGAAGTTCCAGCAGCTGTAGAAAATGAAGTAACAGGTATGGATGAAGAAATAGGAAGAGAAGTAGAAATACCACGTGTAGAAGAAATAACAGGCATTGATATAGAAGAATAAGGCATTGTTGAAGAAGTGACTGGCAAAGATTCAGAAAAAGATATTGCAGAAGAAGTCACTGGTAATGAAGAAGAAGAAGATCCAGATATCGAAGATACAAGCAGCTTCCTTCTTTGAGTAGGTCTAGACTCAGGAATATATTCAGGATCCTGTGCCTCTTCTCGTTGTCATCTTAAATCTTCTCTTTCCTTCTCGATATTTTCTTCAGTAATTCATTGAGAAGCTAAAGATTCTTCAATAGTTTTAGGACGAATAGGTTCCTCATCCTCAGAACTAGATGATTCAATCTCAACAGGATGATCAAGATTTTGTTGAACAACATCATCAATCTCATGAACCATTTGAAGTTCATCTTCTTCTTGAACTGACTCCCCCTTAGCTGAAGCTTCCTCACTATCATCATCTGATTCCATTTGAATGTCAATCTGAGGCAGATTAAAGTCGTCATCAATGATATGCCCAAAGAGATCAACAGTTGGTGGTGTAGGTTTACCACGATAACTGTTACAGTCAGTAAACACTCTTTTGGGAATTGGAGTATAATGCAAAATTGCTCCATGATATGTAATCCCTTGAATATGTTGATCAAAAATCAGCTGAAGGAATCGTGGGTACATGAAAAATCCGTCTTCATTGATGTTCCCAACCAAATTGTCAAAAATATATCTTGAGAAGTTATAAGGAATGTTGAGTACCAATGCTGTCATTAAACCAACTAAGTGGTAACTCATTGCATCAAATCCATCTTTTCGTGGAGAGATACAACCAATCAACGTGTGAGCCAAGAACTTCCAATGTGGGCAAAAATGATTCTTCATAATCTGGACATCTTGTGGTCCTTTTATACAACCCATTTGGTGAAGACAATCGTCAATAATATTTCGGGGAATATTATTTAAAGCATTGACAGCATCACCTAATTGCAAAGTATGTTGAATCAATTCCTCAGTGAGAACAAGAGGTCTTCCATCAACTGTGGCTGTGATACAAGAAGGTTGAACATCCGTGTGATATTCAGCAGATACCCAGAAATCAGTCATATGATCCTCATAGATGTTGGCCACTGGAACAGTCAAAGCATGAGATATCCTTGAACGTAAAAGAAACTAACCATAGGAAAGAATTTCCTGGTTTCAGGTTTATCCGGTGCCTCAAGTAGATAAGCTGTGACATTGTGTCTTTTCTCAAAAACAACAGGCCTTTGAAGCACATCAGGTTGTGCAGCAGCGATAGGATCAAGAGCTGCCATGGATATACAAATACAAACTGCACAAAGTATATGTTAAGCAAAGAACCTAAACATACTTTGAAAAAATTTCATGTCTCAAAAATCTAAAAATTTTCTAAGTGTTGAAAGTATGCGACAATAAGAACTTTGAGCACAATTCATGCGAAAATCACATTATTATACGACAATAGTTATACACAAAACACTGTTCATGCGTGAATAACATTTGTCGGAGTACTATTCATACGTGAATAGGTACTGTTTATGTGATAATAATAAATTGTCGTAACAAGCAGTCAAACAAGTCAAAGTCAATAAGTCAATTTCACGGAACACTGTTCATGCGTGAATAAGCTATTCACGCATCAAAACCCTAATTCACTGTTCATCCGATAATGATTATTGGCGGACGATCTTAGAGTACTGTTCATGAACAGTGTATTTCGCACAAATTCAACAATTAAATCTTATTTACAAGGAGATAAAGAGGGAAATTTATACCAATCGAAGCGGAATGATAAGGCGTTCAATTCTGTCAGAATAAAATCGAATGAAATGTAGTACACAACAAGTAATCGAATAGGAAATCAAATGTCCAGCGTATTGTCGGATATAGCTATTGTCGAAAAAATAGTATTTGTCGGATGATTTGGAAAAAGTGTGTAAAATTTCAAAATTTAAAATACTTATACACTTTCCCCCCTTTTTTATCCGTGAATAAAAATGATATCCGTGAATAAAATCCGAGAATATAATTCCGACAATAACTTGTAATGAAAACATTTTAATCAAATCAAATATACTTTGGATAAAATGCTAACTATTTTAAATCTAAAATTTGAAAAAATGAAAATTCATTAAACTAAATATTTACAAACTAACATAAAAGTAAAATATTTTTGTTGGGGTAATTCTCATGAGTTGAGATCATATTGGGATAAATGAATGTATTTATTTTTATTGTTTAGAAATGAAAGTCTATATTGATTGTTAGTATTTTTGACCTCTTTAAATTTACTTAGCATTAATAAAACATGCTTTCTAAGAATCATTTTACATGTGATTATTAGTATTATTGTTCTTTTAAACACTCCTGCATTTAAATATCTTTAATTCTTTTATTATTAGCATGCATATTACTTTAGATAATCTAAATAAAAATATACTTTGAAATTCATAATATATTAATATTTTCATATAAAGAGTGAGAATATGATGATATCTTTAGAATTTCATAATATTGTCGCACAGAAAATATACTTTAGATTGATACCACTTTGTAGTGCCGTGGATCACGAATCGCAACTAGAACTTATATATCTTGTGCAGAATACAAGATATATATCAATATATGAATTAAAGAACAAAGATTATTCAATCTAAACTTGCTTTTATATTTCACCAAAACACAGAGAGAAAATATGTGTATATATTACAAAAGACTTAGCAAAAACTTCAACTAAAATCCTATTTATAGACTTATCTGTGCGACAATACTAAATTAACTTTGACCTGGTTAACTCCGACAATGCCATTGTCGGAGTGACATTTACATACAACGATAATACTATTCACGGAATTCTTATTGTCGCAAAAACAAAATACTTAGACAGTTTTTCTAAACAAAAATTAATCAAGCTTTAGACAATCTTGCTTCAACAACTCAGAACGCCAGTCATGTATCATTTATCGTCATAGGCTTGATCAAGAATCCAATCATTACCTTTTTGGTGAGTGCGAAGTCGATCTAGCCACAATCATTCTAGGAGAAGTGATGTAGGGTTTTTAGAAGCGGAGTGTTTGTGGAATGAGAGGGGGTTTTGTTGGGTTTTTTGATGGGTTTCTTTGGTTGAAGTTGGAATTTTAGGGGGTTTGACGCCTTTTTGGTGTTTGGTGAAGGAGTCTTTTTCTCCTATTGATTTCCTTTTCTTTGGTTTTTTCTTTCTTGATTTTTCTTTTCTCTTTTTTTTTCGACGTCGTCTCCTTGCGATTTCTCTTCGTTCATCTTTGGAACTTTGTTTCAAAGTTTAGGGGATGCTTTTGAGAAAGTAGGGGTAACATATCTATTTTTCTTGGGAGTATTAGTGTACGGGTATACGGATGGGTATGATGTGATTCAATCTCCTTTTCACTAACCAATCTGGATTCGAAATGCATAACAGGAGCAAGTTCTGATTCTAAACGCATACATCGGCACACTCAAGAATCGAAAAAGTGAAGCATTAAAAGTGAATGCTTTTTATATGGCTCAAGATACCTCACGAATCGAAAGTTGGGTTGTTGTGTGCCTAGTCATGTGATGCTCTTTAAGGGATTACTAAACTCATTTTTCAAAAGAATTTGTATTTTATTTATCCTTCTTCCCCAAGGTAAATCATTCTTTGTCTAAAAATTTTCATTTTCAACATATTTTTAACTTAATTTTGAAAATTTTGTTTACTTATAGGAGAAGGATGGTTTAAAGAGCAATGACTTAGAATCAAGCATATATCATTATCCATTTTACAGTAGTGTAACTACTGCTATCCCACACTTAAAGGAACATCGTCCTCGATGTTTATAATCTAAGCTCTAACTGGGGTGAAGATCCCACACTTAGGAATTAAACATCTAATACATAATCTTTTAGTGGTGTGTTTTGGGTTTGAATCCCACACTTAGTGATAAGCATAATGGATATGGTATATTTAAACAAATGAAAGAGATGGTATAGAAGTACTGCCCGGTGGTTGCAATGTTCCTTAGGTTGCATGTGCCGGATTCCGTCTTCCTTGGAGCATTCTTGATCAAGTCTTCTTGTGATTGGTCTCGTAGGTGTGAACACGTCGGATATACTATTCTTCTGGTGTTGATATTTTCTTGCAGGCTGGAGCATGCTTTGTGAAAGATAGTCGGAGATTTCATCACTTCTTGGAAAGTAAAATTGCAGAAATGTAAACACACGGGTTGCCTCCTGAGAAGCGCTCTTTTAAAGTCGAGAGCTCGACTTAGTCCTTTCTTCTTCATATGATGCTGGATGTGTCCGTAGTGCCAGAGTGGTCATTGTGGTTCCTAGGTAGGGCGTATCATAGAGGAAAGTATTGCAGAAACTGTTCTATCATGTCAGTAATGAGAGTTGGTGGACTGGTGGATTCCATTCTGAAGCTTTTGAAGTGATCAGTGGCTAATCTGTCGAGGATTTCCATCCCATAGCTGATGTATCAAACTGCCTTTGTGACTGGTCCGTTAGGATCGATTTGAGTGCAGGTGTGAGTTTGAACAATTTCACGCTGTGGGTGGTTTCTGCCTATTGAGGTTATAAAAGCCATGAATTCAGTCTTCACTTCTTCAAAATCATTGGCCAATGGGTCTCCTCCGAAGGATCTAGTGGCTTGGCATACTTGTCTGATGAGTTGATGTTGTTCGCGGTTGAAGGGAAAATCCGAGTCAGTGAAGACGTAAATTAACTTGCAGAATATTTTGCGGTATCCGTTGCGGTAAGTGTCAATTTCTACGTCTTCTTCCTCATACATTCCACGCATTCGATCTATTACATAGGATGCTAAGTTGACTGGTGACATGTACCAATAACGTGTTGGAATGTCACGAGTGTTTTCTTCGAATGCTGCTTGATTTAGTTCATCAACTATTAGTTCAACGTGATGACCAATAGTGGAGTGAATGACGATCCTGAAGTTTTCTGAAGTTGTGAGATGTTCTCCAGTTTCGATGAGATCTAGAAGGGTTCTAAGATCTCCTACCATTCTTATGTCAGCATAATTCTGCGGATTTCCAGTAGCTCTTTCAAGATGGGTTCTCATTGATGCAAGTATAGCCTTCTGACTTGATGCGTAGGGAAAAGCTGATCCGGCTAGGGCACAATATACTTTTTGGTATATTTGCCTTTGGTTGCTGCAGAACTTGACTTCTCCCATTGGGTAGTCTGGCCTTTCTGGTTGTTGAGCTTCTCTGGTGACTTGTTCTTGAAGGGAATCGGAGAACTCTTGGATATGTCTGAGCAAAGTTTGGGGCACTGGTTCTCCATAATTAGCGAGATATGAATCGTATTCTCGTTCAATCTGCCTTATCAGGTGTCTTTGAGTGGTGTTGTATTCATTGGTTGACTCTTTGATAACCTCTACAATGATGCGCACATCGGTGTATTCATCAATTAGTTCGATCATGTCTTGTTGAGTATCTATGAGCGGAATCTCTAATCTCTCAGCAGTGATGATGGGGGAATTTGATAGAGAGAATGAGTTCTTCTTCAAAAGTATCTATGTCTCGGAGTCGGGTTCTGGTAAAGGGTTTAGATGGATCAAGATAAGAGTCGATATTGTTTCCCATTCTTTTGAGATGAGTGGATCTGAGCTCTTGGTGGATGGCTCCATAATCAAAGGATTCTTCTGATGAAGTGTAGTCTTTGCAGTCTTGTATTCTTTTGACTTCAGTCATCTGTGGTGAATCAGCTTGATCTTCATCTTCCTCCATTTCTTCCTCTTCTTCTTCTTCGATTTCTTCCTCCTCCTCGGTTTCTTCTTCCTCTTCTTCAGGTTCTTTATTTTCAGATTCAATTTCTTCCTCCGCTTCTTCATATTCTTCCTCTTCTTCTGGGTCATACTCAGAATCAGAGATGAAAACTGATGATTGAGTGAAATGTTGCTCTTCCTCTGGTTCTGATTCATCATCGGAACAAATTCTGCCTGTTGATATAGCATAGCATTCTTCTTCTTCTGGAGTGCATTCCGGTTGGTCGATCTTGTAAGTGATGCTTTCACCATGTGATCGTAATACAATCGTGTGGTTATACACATCAATTACTGCTCTAGCTGTGTTCATGAATGGTCTTCCAAGGATAATTGGGATGTTTATGTCTTCGTGGATATCCATTACCACAAAATCCATTGGAAAGAAGAATTTTTTAACTTGAACTAGAACGTTCTCAGCTATTCCTTTTGGGTATCTAACAGATTGATCAGCTAGCTGGATGGTCATCTTAGTGGGTTTCAAGTTTTCAAGTTCCAGCCTCTTAAACAGGGAGTAGGGCATAGGGTTAATGCTGGCTCCTAAGTCGGCTAAGGCGCTTATTTCTCCGGATTGGTAAATAGAACAAGGGAGTGTAAATCTACCGGTGTCTCCTAGTTTTTCGGGAAGGCTATTCTTAAGTAGGGCTGAGGTTTCAGAACTAAGGGGAATATTGTTTACTTCGGGCAGTTTATCATTTGTTGATTGCAATTTCCTAATGTACTTGTTTTGACCGGGAACTCTAGACATGGTATCAAGGAATTATCCATCTAGCTTAAAGGATGATAATTTCTTGGGTTGAGCTTTAAGTCTAGTGGGGTAAGGGATCCTAACCTCTTTATTTATGGTCGGAGTGGTTTTCACAGCTGGTATCTTGATCTTTGGTTCTTCCTCTTTTACTGGAATAGTATCTGGTGGTGTAGTAGATGCTTCCTCGGTGGTAGTAAGTTGCTATGCTTCCTCAACATGTGGGTTGTGAACCGTGTTGCTAGGCAAGCTTCCTCTGGGTCTATTATCGAGACGTTGTGCCAATTGTCCAATCTGAGCTTCCAAATTCTTTAGCACAGCCAATTGATTTCTCATAAAGAGGTCGGCTTGATCTTGTCTAGCGGACGTCTTTTGGTTGAGCAGTTGTTGACCTCGCATTAATTGGGTGAAGGCGTCATCTGAACTTGAAGCTGGGCATTTGTCTTTGCAGGTTGTTCATGGGTTTGGTTTGCGTCGGAAGTTAGTGCAGGAACTGCGAGGGGTTGGTTATAAGAAGGTTGTGATTGTTTTGGGTAAGGTAGGTATCTAGATGGGTATCGGGGTTGGTATGGTGGTTGGTTGTTTCTTGGATGGAATGGAGGTCCTCTAGGTTGGTTGTTGTTTTGATTGAAACCGGGTGGAAAATTTTGTTGTCGAGCGGGAAACTGAGCATAGTAGACGGTACCATCTGCTTCTTCGTATTCAACTTGGTATTCACTAGGTGGTTGCGGATTGGTGGAGTGTTGACATACTTGCACTTGGTGTACTTGGTGCTGTTGTTTCTTAAGTTCTCTAAACTGTTTGACAAGTGAGTTCATTTTCTCCGTTAATACCTTAATTGCTTCGACTGGAATTGGATTTGATGCAGCGAGAGGTGCTGAAGATGTTGAGTGATCTCCAGAGTTCCAATCGTGGTGATGCATAGTCATGTTCTCTATAAGGTTCCATCCTTCTTCGTCGGTCTTTGCCATGAAGCTTCCTTGTGCGGCAGCGTCGAGGGTAGTTCGGTGGTTAGGGTCTAAACCATTATAGAAGGTACACAATTGTGCGGATTTGTCAAGTCGGTGATTAGGGCATTTCTTCAAGGCTCCTTTGAATCGTTACCATGCGGTGTATAAAAACACATCAAAAGCTTGGTGGAAATTCATGATGTCATTTCGAAGTTTGGTTTGTTTAGAAGGCGGAAAGTACTTGGTTAGAAACTTTGTCACCATCAAAGTCCATGAAGGGATAGAGCCGGTCTCTAAACCTTCAAACCATGTTTGCGCATGATGTGTGAGCGAATAAGGGAAAAGGTACAAACGGATTGTGTCTTGACTAATTCCGTTTTGTTTGTAGGAGTTTGAAAGAGATATGAATTTGTCGAGGTAAGAGTTTGGATCATCCTTGGGTAATCCATGGAATTGACAGTGGTTTTAGATTAGTTGGATGATGTGGTGCTTAAGCTCGAAAGATTGACCAGGGGTTTCAGGGTAGAGAATTGGTCCTCCTCTTCCTTCGATAGAGGGTTTACTGTTGTCAACGAGAGTGATGCGTTCAGCCATTGCTTGTTTTAGTGTGGATTGCTTCTTCTCTCGTCGAATAGTACGTATTATAAGTTCTGGATCAGGGAAATTAAACAGTGGTGCAGATCTAGGGGAACAGGTCATATACTAAAAAGGAAAGACAAGAAAGTAAATACTTGTTTTTGTGTTTTTTTAGAAGGTTTTATCCTAAGGGTTTACTAGAATTGGGATTGGTTGGGCCTCTGTATCGGACAGTTAGTCTCCTCGGCAGCGGCGTCAAAAACTTGATGCGCCCTGAAGCGTCGTATGAAGACGGCGCTAGGACCGCGATCATGGGTGTTTTAAATTTATATTTGTAGGGGTCTAAGTATGACTTACTAATACTGAACCAAAGGCTAGTAGATGGTAAGTATGACCTAGAGTCGTTTTTAAAGAGAAACTGAATTGAAACGGAGGTGATCCAATCAATCTTTCTTTTCTAGTATAGGTTTTAAAAGAGTGCATTGGGGGTTTTGGTTCAGTTAACTAAGTAAACTAAATAAAGCGAATAAAAGTGTATTAATAAATCAGATGATAAAAGTAGTATTTGTTGTGAGTTCGTTAGCTAATAATGTGGGATGATGATTTTTATGGGAAAACAATTATCTAAATTGGGAATGTTTAGTGGATTCAACACCCAGTGGTATAACCAATAAGTTCCCTATTATTCGGTTATCAACTAATATGTCACAAGGAACTAAGGTGTCATGATTCTGATCAAACAGACGATGCTCAACTCTCCACACTCTCCTGTGAGGGAATCAGTGGCCCGTATTATTGAACGTATTCGCTCGTGGGCGAAGGAATAGAGTAGCATGTCATTACAAATCTGACCTTTCTTAATACCATAAAGATTTCAAATCCATTAAACTATTAACTTAGAATTTATGTTCGGACTTATTAACTAATTCCTATTAATGAAACTTGAGGATGATAAACAGGGGGAAACGTTCAAGGTTCTTGCGTATCTTACTTTTGGTTTCATATTTTAAGGAAAGGATATCAGTGTAACTTAGATTCCAAACTTGCCTTTCTAATTACAATTAACAAATCCCTAGGTTTTCGTAAATGGTTATTTAGCCTGTAGCCTACCTACTCTAATCTAATCTGACCATCTTTCACACTTGGATATACAAATGCTTTCAAAATACCACTTCAGCTTTTATCGCCTAATCTAGAAAATAGGAAACATTTTTTAAAAATGTCAAGCCATGTGTTTCGAGCATTTGAGGTACTTGCGTGCTACTTTCACGCATTATGCTCAAACTCGTTTAAAAACACATGACTTAAAATTGTTTTGTATTAGCAAAAATATTTCGCTTTCTCGGATTAAGGCACTCTTTTGATAAAAAGCTGCAATAAGAAGTCTGTGAAAAGTATATCCAACATGTTCACATTTACGAGATATCTTCACAATAGAGTGAAAGAATTTATAAGAATGAAGAATAATGTGACACCCGACGATTTAGGGTTACTTATTAACCTACTAGAAACCCTAATTACGTGTGTTTAGTTTAGTATTAGGCTAAATACTAGTAATTACTTGTAACTATTTGTATATTTATGTGAATATACACCCCCGAAATTGATTTATATTACGCTTACGCAATTTGGTGAAATTGTGCAAAACGACCGGACGGAGTCCGACAGAAAATACGACGTTGGTGAAAACATTTTTATAAATAACTTGAATCCATTTTTAGAAGTTATTTATCATATATTATTATTATTATATAATAATACCCGAAAAACCTAGACGTTCCGATTAAAACGTCTCAAACGTAACGAAAACGCGCAGAACGCGCCCGACAATCGAACGAAATTCAAAATACACTTTTGAATCTAAAGTATATTAATTAGTGAAAAGTTATCAATTAATATACCGTATCTTTAAACGATAACTAAAAACGTCCAAATAAAACGTCACGCGATTTAAAATCCGTACAACGAACGCGCAAATCGAGATTTCTAATTTAACGAATCATTTTTATAAATGTTTTTCAAGTATTTAGATTAAATACTTCAAATAAAAATATTGAAACTTAAATCGTTACTTAAAAACGCGTATTAAACGTTTAACACCAAACCGAGCGAGTAAACGAACGTAAAACGCAACAAATTAAGCTAGGAATGAAAAATGACCATAATGCCCTTAGTGGGGCCCATGAGAACGACCAGCCACCCCTCTCCTCCCCTTTTTGCTGCCCATTCCCCTCCCCCATTCAAATTTCATGCAAGGATATCAATCCCACACTCCACCTCACTCCTCATTCTACACTCCACCCATTTCCACTTTCTCTCTATTCTCTCTCACACTCTTCCTCTCTCTAAACTCCAGAAAACTCAGTCCCTTTCACCACCCAAGAACCACCATTACCACCACCACTAAATAACCATCAACCACCACCATTTGCTAGGGTTTTTCAAGCTCAAGAGCATCATCTTCCTCATCATCACTTGTTCTTCATCTTGTTGGTATAAATCACCTAAACTCTTCATTAGTTTTACTTACATAATGTTTATTTACATGTTATAAAGTTCATCTATCATGTTTATGTCCAAAACCATTGACAAAAATCGTTTTTATAAATTATATTCAAACTTACATAATCTGTCTCAGAAAAGTCAGTTTAGTAAATCGACCATAACTTGAGTTCTACAAAGAATTAGAAGATGCATTTTTTTTAAAAGTTGCGTATTGAAAAGATCTACAAAAAGTTACTCTATGGCTCTTTCCAGAAATCTACGGATTTTCACATAAATACGAATCTATGCGACTGGTCTGCATGTGCTTGAAAACTGAGTATGGTTCTACCCATAAAATTTTATACCTATCAAGATGGACACTATAATTACTGGAAAAATTAAGTTAACCTCTAGACACATGGTAGAACAACTGGTAAAAATTGTGGACTCTAACTCGGAATATAACTAGTTAAGAAAAATAGAGGAAGTGAACCGACAAAACCGAAAAACATAAGTATGGACTGTTTTTGGACTTTTATAAAAACCAAGACTTTTGGTGAACTCCGACATGAACCGACAACATATTTAGACCCTATAAACTGATATTTGGGTTGGGTGAAAGTTTCGGGTCAAACCGAGTAAGTTTGACCAAGTCAACAAAAGTGGCTCATTTTCGAAAAACTTACTATATTTGGAAAGTGGTAACAAAAATGGGTTTGGGTGACTTAATTAGTAACTTGGATCAAAAACTAATTTTAGAAAGTTTTCCGAACGAAAACCGACACTTAGAACAATTGGATATAAAATTGAAAATTAGATCAGGCGTAAGTGCCGCCCTACCAGCGACACTTACTCAAGTGACGCCTATAGCGTCACTTACCATTAGTGACGCCTGAACCAAGTGCTGCATATAGCGTCACTACCCCAAGTGACGCTGCCAACTTAAAAATCACATTTAACGTCACTTGACCTAGTGCCGCTAACCAACTAAGTGACGCCCCTAAGTGACGCCCTGAGTGACGCCCTAAGTGACGCCTAAACAGAAACTTTAAAACTAGATTTCACACTAAGTGTTGAACTTCATGTAACATCTAAACTTATACGATATAACTCGATAACACATAAACATGCTTTGTAAGCACACGATACAACATCATAATGATAATGTCTTAACAAATTATTATTAAAAACTTTCACCAACGGGTCGTACACGTTTTTGATAAACGAACTTGAACTACTATTTGGACATACTAGTTGATGAACTAGCTTTAGGTGGACATAAAACCCCCACCTACCCGATTGGATTAAGTGGACATTAACCCCCACTTATACAATCGCTATAGATGGTCTTTTGAGACATCTACTTATACAACCTCATACGTTTAGGGCGTTAGGAGGTTGCACACGGGAACGAGAACACCCACTACTTGCTAATATTTGATATTGCTTGCTACCTGCTTAACTCTGGTGAGTTTCATAGCCCCTTTTTACTTGTTTTAAATTGTTTTGGGGGAGAATACATACATACATGTTTTATACAACTGTCTTTATATATGTTTTATAAAACTGTTGTTGTGCAACTATTTCTATACAACTGTCTTTATACATACTTTATACAACTGTTGTTGTGCAACTATTTTTATACAACTGTCTTTATACATGCTTTATACAACTGTTGTTGTGCAGCTATTTTTATACAACTGTCTTTATACATGCTTTATACAACTGTTGTTGTGCAACTATTTTTATACAACTGTTTATAAACAATGGGAAACAAAGGAAAACAAAGGATAGCAAGGATAGCGCATGAGTGAGACCATAATCCAACAAAGCTCTCGCACATCGTAGTTCGTTAATTTTGAAGCGTGAATATTATTGGATAGATCTATCGGGGATTGACACCCCCGTCCGGGTTAGGTTGCTCTAACTGGTCAAACGGACGCAGTATTATTTGTTTAAACGAGTGTTCCGGATTAGACACTTGTCGAGGCAACAACAAGGGTTAAGCTTCGAACTATGAGCTCATGACGCAAAGGATAACAAATGAAAACAAAGGATAACAAGGATAACAAAAGATAACAAAGGTTAACAAAGGATAACATGATACTTTTTACAACTGTTTTCGCATTCGTGCAATGCAAAAGAAATCGTGTGTTTCATACTTATGTTTTCAGCTGTTTAAACCTATGAACTCACCAACTTTATGCTGACCATTTTAGTATGTATTCTCAGGTTTACAGACGCAGTAGGACTACCTACAGGAAACAAGACAGTAGGATGCTTTTGGGAAGCATAGCTCGAGTCACATATTTTCAAACAAGAGATTTAATTGCATTCCTATATTTTATAGTTATAACTATGTAAATCTGCTTATATCATGCGAACTCCAGATGCTTTTGTAAACATTTAACTTATGGTAATGTAACTATTTTTCAAACGTCTCATGTAGAGGTCGTTTGCTTCAATCTTTGTGTTGTGATATTTAATTTGGTCGGCGCCCCCGTGACACCTCCCACTTCCGCTGCCACGTGTTTTGGGGGTGCAACAGATTGGTATCAGAGCCAGGTTATAGCGAACTACGATTGCATTAGTGACCTAGACTATAACCATTAGGTTAGTATTCTTGTTTATTATGACTGGTTCAGCGATTGCATCATTTGAATTTAATTTAACATAGCCTGATCAACTATGTACAATTAAAGGAGAATTGATGCAAGACCTGAAATTGTTATAGTGAATGGGAATGCATTAGAAGACTTTGACCAAGGATAGAAACGGGACCAACCCTATACGTGCTTATGTGCTAGGTTATTATATTTCTATATATAACCTTAACTTCTCGTACACTAAACTCCTTGCCACAGAAATGGCAGACTCCTCTGATGTATCATCAACCAGCTTGAACAACAAAACTCAAACGCTATCCACTACTGAGGGTACCACTCCCTTACCCATCTCTACGACATAAAACTCTCCCGAACCTCTTTACTACATGACCGACGAAGCCTGGGTAGTACGAAGACGTCGAGGGAATGCCGGGTCATCCCGAGCAAACCCTTACTCAAACTCTATTGCTAACACCACAACTAATACCCGTCGTCCGGCATACGCCCGTAGGCGGGATGTGCTCCACTCATTATCCTTTATTATGTTCCGTAAACTTTCAAATTTAGACCGGATGTAACATTCCCGACACTTTTTGTAATTCTTATAATTGTGTCTTTTGAAACTCGCAGCCTGTATTCAACTTTTCAATCTAATGAATTATTATTATCATTCAACGCTGTTGTATATTACCTCATTATATATACACATGTGATATATCATAACCTCTTGCAACCCTCTTATATGTCTCAGTTCGTTGTTGTTCAGCATCATGCCTCCAAGACGACATACTTACACCGACGCCGAAATCGCTCAAGTCATTGCACAGAGCGTAGCCCAAGTCCTTGCTGCTCAACAAAATCCGAGCGGTGGAGGTGTGCCTGATAACACATCTACTCCAAAACCATGTTCCTATAAAGACTTTTTGAACTGCCAACCCTTGTACTTCAAAGGTGCCGAAGGAGCCATCGGTCTTATACGTTGGATCGAAAAGATGGAATCTGTTTTTCGAATCTGCAACTGTGCTGAGGAGGACAAATTCAAATTCTCCACCTGCACCTTATCTGAAGGTGCACTCACCTGGTGGAACTCTTATGCTCAGACTCAGGGAATTGATGTCGCCTATCAACTTCCCTGGGAAGAACTCAAGAAAATGCTCAGGGAAGAGTATTGCCCCCGTGAGCAATTACAACAACTTGAGCAGGAATTCTGGAATCTCACCGTACAAGGAAATGACATCACCAGTTACACCACTCGATTCCACCAATTAGCTGTCCTATGTCCATCCATGGTAGACCCCGAATACAAACGTATCGAAAGATACATCTGGGGGCTACCAGAATCAATCCAAGGAAATGTAACCTCTTCAAAACCCGGAACCATCCAAAGTGCCGTCCGTATGACACATGAACTCATGGCGCAGATTATCCGTCGTGGTACACCCGCTGAGAAAAGCATCGGAGATAACAAAAGGAAACGCGATGGAAACAACAACGAAAACCCAGGACAACAATTAGCAAAGAGACCAGAGACTGTCAAGGCCTATGCTACAGGACCCGGAGAAAAGAAAGGTTATGAGGGAGACCGGCCTTATTGTTCCAGATGTAATCGTCATCACAATGGACCCTGTGGTACTCCCTGCAACAAATGCAAACGTTATGGACACCAGACCAAGGATTGTAAGGCAAAAACTTGTTTCGAGTGCGGAAACGCTGGGCATTTCAGGAACGAATGTCCGAAGTTGAACAACAATGCCCGACAGAACCCATAACTTTGTTACGGGTACGTTTCTTTTCGATCACCTGACTCTTTCAAATCTTAATCGATACCGAACGACTTTAAATCCGTTAGACAAACTTACGCTAGAAACACACGCTTACTTTCTCTCAGACTCCACACAAACCGTCACCTCGAGAAAATTTCGGGACGAAATTCTCCTAACAGGGGGAGAATGTGACACCCGACGATTTAGGGTTACTTATTAACCTACTAGAAACCCTAATTACGTGTGTTTAGTTTAGTATTAGGCTAAATACTAGTAATTACTTGTAACTATTTGTATATTTATGTGAATATACACCCCCGAAATTGATTTATATTACGCTTACGCAATTTGGTGAAATTGTGCAAAACGACCGGACGGAGTCCGACAGAAAATACGACGTTGGTGAAAACATTTTTATAAATAACTTGAATCCATTTTAGAAGTTATTTATCATATATTATTATTATTATATAATAATACTCGAAAAACCTAGACGTTCCGATTAAAACGTCTCAAACGTAACGAAAACGCGCAGAACGCGCCCGACAATCGAACGAAATTCAAAATACACTTTTGAATCTAAAGTATATTAATTAGTGAAAAGTTATCAATTAATATACCGTATCTTTAAACGATAACTAAAAACGTCCAAATAAAACGTCACGCGATTTAAAATCCGTACAACGAACGCGCAAATCGAGATTTCTAATTTAACGAATCATTTTTATAAATGTTTTTCAAGTATTTAGATTAAATACTTCAAATAAAAATATTGAAACTTAAATCGTTACTTAAAAACGCGTATTAAACGTTTAACACCAAACCGAGCGAGTAAACGAACGTAAAACGCAACAAATTAAGCTAGGAATGAAAAATGACCATAATGCCCTTAGTGGGGCCCATGAGAACGACCAGCCACCCCTCTCCTCCCCTTTTTGCTGCCCATTCCCCTCCCCCATTCAAATTTCATGCAAGGATATCAATCCCACACTCCACCTCACTCCTCATTCTACACTCCACCCATTTCCACTTTCTCTCTATTCTCTTTCACACTCTTCCTCTCTCTAAACTCCAGAAAACTCAGTCCCTTTCACCACCCAAGAACCACCATTACCACCACCACTAAATAACCATCAACCACCACCATTTGCTAGGGTTTTTCAAGCTCAAGAGCATCATCTTCCTCATCATCACTTGTTCTTCATCTTGTTGGTATAAATCACCTAAACTCTTCATTAGTTTTACTTACATAATGTTTATTTACATGTTATAAAGTTCATCTATCATGTTTATGTCCAAAACCATTGACAAAAATCGTTTTTATAAATTATATTCAAACTTACATAATCTGTCTCAGAAAAGTCAGTTTAGTAAATCGACCATAACTTGAGTTCTACAAAGAATTAGAAGATGCATTTTTTTTAAAAGTTGCGTATTGAAAAGATCTACAAAAAGTTACTCTATGGCTCTTTCCAGAAATCTACGGATTTTCACATAAATACGAATCTATGCGACTGGTCTGCATGTGCTTGAAAACTGAGTATGGTTCTACCCATAAAATTTTATACCTATCAAGATGGACACTATAATTACTGGAAAAATTAAGTTAACCTCTAGACACATGGTAGAACAACTGGTAAAAATTGTGGACTCTAACTCGGAATATAACTAGTTAAGAAAAATAGAGGAAGTGAACCGACAAAACCGAAAAACATAAGTATGGACTGTTTTTGGACTTTTATAAAAACCAAGACTTTTGGTGAACTCCGACATGAACCGACAACATATTTAGACCCTATAAACTGATATTTGGGTTGGGTGAAAGTTTCGGGTCAAACCGAGTAAGTTTGACCAAGTCAACAAAAGTGGCTCATTTTCGAAAAACTTACTATATTTGGAAAGTGGTAACAAAAATGGGTTTGGGTGACTTAATTAGTAACTTGGATCAAAAACTAATTTTAGAAAGTTTTCCGAACGAAAACCGACACTTAGAACAATTGGATATAAAATTGAAAATTAGATCAGGCGTAAGTGCCGCCCTACCAGCGACACTTACTCAAGTGACGCCTATAGCGTCACTTACCATTAGTGACGCCTGAACCAAGTGCTGCATATAGCGTCACTACCCCAAGTGACGCTGCCAACTTAAAAATCACATTTAACGTCACTTGACCTAGTGCCGCTAACCAACTAAGTGACGCCCCTAAGTGACGCCCTGAGTGACGCCCTAAGTGACGCCTAAACAGAAACTTTAAAACTAGATTTCACACTAAGTGTTGAACTTCATGTAACATCTAAACTTATACGATATAACTCGATAACACATAAACATGCTTTGTAAGCACACGATACAACATCATAATGATAATGTCTTAACAAATTATTATTACAAACTTTCACCAACGGGTCGTACACGTTTTTGATAAACGAACTTGAACTACTATTTGGACATACTAGTTGATGAACTAGCTTTAGGTGGACATAAAACCCCCACCTACCCGATTGGATTAAGTGGACATTAACCCCCACTTATACAATCGCTATAGATGGTCTTTTGAGACATCTACTTATACAACCTCATACGTTTAGGGCGTTAGGAGGTTGCACACGGGAACGAGAACACCCACTACTTGCTAATATTTGATATTGCTTGCTACCTGCTTAACTCTGGTGAGTTTCATAGCCCCTTTTTACTTGTTTTAAATTGTTTTGGGGGAGAATACATACATACATGTTTTATACAACTGTCTTTATATATGTTTTATAAAACTGTTGTTGTGCAACTATTTCTATACAACTGTCTTTATACATACTTTATACAACTGTTGTTGTGCAACTATTTTTATACAACTGTCTTTATACATGCTTTATACAACTGTTGTTGTGCAGCTATTTTTATACAACTGTCTTTATACATGCTTTATACAACTGTTGTTGTGCAACTATTTTTATACAACTGTTTATAAACAATGGGAAACAAAGGAAAACAAAGGATAGCAAGGATAGCGCATGAGTGAGACCATAATCCAACAAAGCTCTCGCACATCGTAGTTCGTTAATTTTGAAGCGTGAATATTATTGGATAGATCTATCGGGGATTGACACCCCCGTCCGGGTTAGGTTGCTCTAACTGGTCAAACGGACGCAGTATTATTTGTTTAAACGAGTGTTCCGGATTAGACACTTGTCGAGGCAACAACAAGGGTTAAGCTTCGAACTATGAGCTCATGACGCAAAGGATAACAAATGAAAACAAAGGATAACAAGGATAATAAAAGATAACAAAGGTTAACAAAGGATAACATGATACTTTTTACAACTGTTTTCGCATTCGTGCAATGCAAAAGAAATCGTGTGTTTCATACTTATGTTTTCAACTGTTTAAACCTATGAACTCACCAACTTTATGCTGACCATTTTAGTATGTATTCTCAGGTTTACAGACGCAGTAGGACTACCTACAGGAAACAAGACAGTAGGATGCTTTTGGGAAGCATAGCTCGAGTCACATATTTTCAAACAAGAGATTTAATTGCATTCCTATATTTTATAGTTATAACTATGTAAATCTGCTTATATCATGCGAACTCCAGATGCTTTTGTAAACATTTAACTTATGGTAATGTAACTATTTTTCAAACGTCTCATGTAGAGGTCGTTTGCTTCAATCTTTGTGTTGTGATATTTAATTTGGTCGGCGCCCCCGTGACACCTCCCACTTCCGCTGCCACGTGTTTTGGGGGTGCGACAAATAAAGCCGTTGTTTATAAGCTTCGCCTACTAAAAACCGAACGAGCTTCATGGAGCTGACACTAAAGAAGATTCATGGCAAGATCCTCTACAGAGTCAGCATATCTTCAGAATTTCAACCTTCCACCGTCACTTCGATAGGGGAGTTTTCTCGTTCTTATTCTTGTTTTGATATGATCTTTAGTTTTAATTTCACATAAAATTAGTCTATACTACCTAAGCTTATCACTAAGTGTGGGATTTCAGCCCAAACAAACACTTGAGAAACATTTTTCGATATGTTCAAACTCTAAGTGTGGGATTTTACTCAAATACCAATTCAAGAGAACATTAGGGACAATGTTCCTCTAAGTGTGGGATAGCAGTATAGAATACCTTAGGTTAGATGCTTGTTAGATTCTTATTTTCCAAAAGCAAACTCGGAAAATGTTCCTCAATTTATTAAAAACTCACTTTTGCTTAAAAAAATTCAAAATTTTTGAATTAAAACCTCTTAAGAGGAAGCATTTTCTTATATGAGTAAGGTATTTTGGAAATTAAGAGTAAATAATTTAGGAATTTCTTAAGCCTAAAATGATAATCTAAGAGGGGCATCGCATGGCTAGGCACAAACAAACCCAAAACTTGCAGTGAGGTATCTTGAGCCTATCATAAGCATTCATCTTTAATGCTTCACTATTCGTTTGTTTGAGTGTGCCGATGCATGCATCCGGAATTAGAACTTACTCCTGGTATGCACTTCGAGACCACATTGGTAGAGTACTGTACGCGGTATAGGTGCAGTTAGATGACCTTGACATTCCTTAGGATTTAACTCCTTTTTCATATCTTTTCAAGCCCAAAACCCTTCCAACACTCATCTTTAGTGTTGATGATCCGCCTAGAAAACCCCTGTTGAGTCTTAGCCTATTCGTTTCTTTCAAAACCCTTAATTTTAACCCACTCACTCTAATACCCACCAAAATCTTATCTTAGAAATTTTAAACTTATGGAAAATGATATTTAGATATCCTTTTGCTTTCACTCCAAATCACAAATACTGGTATTTACTCAAAACCTCTCGTGTGCGTTCCTTTGATAAAAATCAAAAAGTTGAGAGTATATGGTGCGAAAAATTAGCACCAAGTAAATGCAAAGTCATCAAAAGGATGAAAAATATGAAAGAAAGAAAGGATTTCAAAAAAGGCAAAAGAAATAAACAAAATAAAACACTTAGAAAAGCCCAAAAATAGAAATAAAAGAAAAGAAAGAAAAATAGAGTAAAGCTAAGTTCTTCAAACCTTTCAAAAACTCCTATTCCCAAAAAGTGATAAATTCCTCCGTATGTTTTCAAAAAGATAGAAGTCAAAATAGCTATCTTCTTCTCTTACCGTTATCCGTTTCCGTTTTCATTAACAATGTTGTCTAAATAATGTTTTTCAAAAGTTTAAAGGTCCTAAGATAAGCAAAACCCTTTTCAAACCATAAATTCCCACTTATCCATACCACTTAAAACCTTCACCAACCATTACAACCCATTTTTGAATGTCCTTGGATAACTAGCACCGTCCTCACCTAAGTGGTGGAGATCTGATTCTCGAGCAAGCCTATGACGATGGATGTTGCATGACTAGTTTATGAGCGATTTTATTTGATTAGATTGATAGGAAACCCGAAACACTTCTGAGTGAATTGAGTGACCACATGGTGAGATCGCCTAGTCATGTATATTCCAAGATCGCAAGAATTGAAAGCATGCCTAAGAGAATCATTTTATGCTTCTGAAATGAATACCTTATTTTCTCTTACTTTCCAGGATATGCTGCTTATATATGAAAGTGGTTGTTCTTAATATGTTTTGATTCTCAAAAAATCGAGCTTTCAAAATATTTTCATATAAAAACAAGTGAGAATTTTGAGTTTTGCTTGAGGACAAGCAAAGTCTAAGTGTGGGATATTTGATGACACGCAAAAGTCATGTTTTTGTATGTCATTATCTCACCTTTTTAACACAAATATTGATGAAAACATTTGAAATATGTAAATATCTATCACATTTCATCATGATGGCTAAAATATAGACAATGTTTCAAGAATTGGCAAAAACAACCTAAAAATGAGCAAAACAGAGCACAAACGATCAATGAATCTTCCATTCACTCATTTCATTGCTTCTTGAGCTATGCTCTGAGTTATGACCTCTAACTTATGTCATTTTCTTCGTTAGGAAATTACGAACGCATGGATGCAAGAATCACTCAAAACGGATAAACGACGAAGAAGATACGACCGAACGAAGAATCGAAGAACCAAAGGCCCAGGATACGGCTGACCACAACCGTATACAGCTGACCCAAACCGTATATGGGTGGGAACAGGCCGTATACGGCCTATGTAGACTGTATACAGTCTGTGCCCAGTCGTATATGGCCTGGGACAGCCGTATACAGTTGGTGTCCAGCTGTATACGATCCAGTTCAACCGTATACGGTCCGGGACAGCCGTATTGGTGCATTTGAGCAATAAAAATTAGATTTTTATATGATTGTGTGATACGGATGTGCATTTGAGGTTCAGGATACGGTCTACGGATACGGCTGTTTGTTGCTTATAAATACTAAGCTCAAGTTCTCATTTCAACACACCTCCAAGAATATTCAACACACTTACACTTTCTCTCACTACTCTCTCTCTACATTAGGTTATATCTAGTAGTTAGATTAGTGGCTAGTTAGTCTCGGTTAGTATCAAGCTAATAGAGGGGCAATATTGTAATATCGCTTGGCGCATACTAGGAGTTCTGCTCGTGTAACGTTCAAGTTGTATTTCAGTTACGCTCTTATTACGGTTATATCTATCCTTTATCTATTTATTATGATGATTGTTATTGTTGTTATCATGCTAGATTTAGGATTGATTACCATGATTAGCGAGTAGTGATATTGTATGTTTGCGATGATGTAGTTAGTCGTAATTGATTGGAATGATGTTATTAAAACTTAGTGCATTGATTTATTTTCTATCTATGATTTTAAACCTCATAAACTAAACGCCTTTCAACCAATAAACGTGATTACGACCTTAATGATAGGACGTCGCGAACCCTATCCAACGGTACTTAGTTATCTGTGTCAAACATGGTCTGATTTATGAATAGAGTAAACATTGCTTTCTAAATGAACACTAAGTACATTTTCACCGTGGAAATACTGCTTTCTTTACTGAACGCAAAGTACACTGTGGCTATGGGAGTAAGGTTTTCTAAATGAACATTAAGTACACCAGAGCTGTGGAAAAACTGCTTTCTTATCTGAACGCAAAGTACAATGTGCCTGTGGAAATTTGGTTTTCTGTAATGAAGGTAAATATTACACTGTAGATAAGTCGGGGATTTATTGGGAATTAAAAGTAAGGGCTGGTTTATATCATAGATGGATAAATTGTGCTTCAAATACCAACTTAGTTAAGTAGTCTGGGTTAGCCTTTATGAAGTAATGTAATGTACCGTAAGTCAGCTGATTACTTGGTATAGCGTCGAAAACACCTCCGGTGTAGTCAACACGTGGAAGCCGAGGAAAAGCCGCAGTTACTAAGCTTTGTGAATTAAAGGTTAAATCACTAAGTATAAATTTACCCCATAGACTCACCAACCCATCGATAGAAAGTAATCAAGCACAACTTATAATCATATACTTAAATGTTTTACTTAGATTAAGGTATTATTGTGGGGTTCATGCACCTAGGGATTCATCCCAGATAAGGGTCATTATACCTTCATCGGTTAGTGTTGTGGGCTGGATAAACTACTCCGATCAGAATCAGGATAGCCTAGTCACTCAGTGACATACTGATCGAGAACTCTATCAGTAGGGGACTAGTGCTTGCTCCACAAATACCTGAAATAAGTGAAATACAAACCTTTAGAAAACATTTTCATAACTCCTACATCATTCCAATCAACAGGCAACCAAAATCATAGCAAACACCTCCTCCAGATTATCTGGTATCTACTTATATTTTATATATTTTATTTGCTTTATTTAAATTTTCTGTCTAAGTATAAAAACCCAAAAAACAAACCCCCAACTACTCTTTAAAACCCTCACTAGATATATAGTACGTCTCTGTCGTCCACGATCCATAATACACTGACTCATAGAATGACCCTAGGTCATCCTTGCTGCTATACCCCCATAGTAACTAGGTATACTTAGGCCCCACACTTATAAATTTATCGACCACTGATGCCCAGTTTTGGTCGGTCCAGTCCTCTGACGATAAGGATGGTTTACCCGTAAAAAGGTGAGCTTTCGGACTGACGAATCCAGGCGCGTCAAGCTTAATCCTATTCCCCACACGACTATGGTTCCTATTAACGATATGAACTAGAAACCCTCCCGTCGGCCAACAATAGCAACTAAGCCCAGCCACATGCTGACCTCCATGCAACATAATGCCCAATGGCCATGTATCACATAATCCCTAATCTTCAGGGCATCATGTCAGACTAAACAGTCTATAAATGATAACAATATATTTACCCGTTGTAACCAACTTGTTACAAATAAATCATACTGAGAATTACAGATCTACTCACCGTTACCTCGGTATCCACTCAGAAGTCTAATATTACTAAGTCTTCTCCAAATCTGAGAACACAATTACATAATGAGTCAGTAACTCGTTACATAATTTGTATAACTTACTTCATAATCATACAACATGTTTCAATATGAAATAGCGAAACGTTCACAATAACTAGTTGTAACAACTTAATCAAATAATGGGTTAATAAAAATGAACAACTCGTTATCCCATTTTTAATTCATATCTACATCTATTTCGATATACAGATCAACAAATCATGATAAAGTTGTAGATGACATCTATACCATTTATAATTCCATTTCATATATATATACAACTTAGTTCATAAATATAGCATCAACAACCAAGTTGAATTACTAATCATATTTCAATTCATAATACCCGACAACTAACATTTACTGAGTTGTAATTAAAACCATATACTTTACCACCCATAGTTATAATCAAATCGACTTATATAATTAATAAATCCGGTTATTAATCCATTTCATAAGTGAAGAACACATTACACAATGTATGAAACCAATATACGTAGATATCACAAGTGTATAAGTCAACAAGTCACTATATTTATTCTTTTTAGTCATGCAAACGCGATCCTAAAACATGAGGTGGGATCGCGTAATGCTGAAGAAAATATACTGTTACCATTTAACACTAGGGTACGCGATCCGGGATAGGGATTGGGATCGCGTACACAGAAAGGAAAATAATATGTGACAGAAATCTACTAGCTTACGCGATCCAGGAAATGGAAGTGGGATCGTGTAACACAATGAAATCCATTATGTAACCCATTTGCACTTTCGTACACGATCCGAACAACTAGCTGGGATCACGTATCCAAGACCAAAAAGTCGACTGGGACAGAATATAACTATGGTACGCGATCCGAATAGAGAGCTAGGATCGCGTATTCAAGGTTTAAATGACCTGCAACTTTCTGCACAACCCTAACCTGAATTTCATTCACCAATTTATCAAACCCATGTTTCTAACTTGAACAAATAGTTAAACTAACATCATACAAGTATCATGTAATATCATATAACACTTTCAAGCTTCAATTTCATTTATATATGATAACCCACATCAAAATCATCAAAATCAATCTTTTAGGTTAAACAATGAAAGAATTAAACTTAAACAAAATCAATCTTTTAAGTCAGTGTTTTTCCTTGTTTATCCAATTTGTTTATTGTACGAGTATTAAAGTTAAAGATCAGATAGGGTTTTAGTTCCTAATTTCCGTAGATTATTAAAATTAATGTTCTTCCACTACGTAATGATAATCTAATTAGGGAATCGAAAACCCAACATATACACATTGTAACCCTATTGGGGTTTACACCAAAATATTTACCAAAATTAAATTGCCGGTGTGTATACGTAATTGTAAACTGTAAAAGCTAGTATATAATATACGAGTGTTAAACCCGTCCGTTAGATGGCTAAAAAATGATATTGTACATTTATATAATAAAAGGTTAATAATTATGAAAGGATTCATACAATGCAGAAATAAATGTTGTAAATGTTTATATAAAAGAATTAAATATATTGTACTTATTTTTTTCTTCACGATTTGGTTTTGTTTATTCTCTCATAGTCATGAAGACGATATTATTAATAAACATGTTACTCATCAATAAAATACCTATAGTCTTCATTATTTTTAATTTACTTGTATAAAAAAGAAGCAAATAAGGGAGTGAAGGAAAAGAAATTGTGGTACCTTGAAGATGTTAATTCTCTAGCCATAACGTTGATCTTCATAAAGTTGATGATAATCATATTTCTAATGTATGAATTTTCGATGATATTAAGTAACAAAAACAAAATAAAAAGTAACAGCAAACATACAATAAAGATTAAATCCAATACTAATAAGATGATTTAAAGATGTATATGTATATACCTTTGTAATAATAAAGTAAATGGATGATGAGAAGGAAATGAATGAATTATGAATGGATGAATGATATACTAATATATACTCCGTAAAAGTTATTCATATTAATGAGATTTCATAAAGGAAATATATATTGACATGCTATAATAAACTAAATCATTGGTTTAACATTCTAAAAATAATACTCCATCCGTCTCAAATTAGGTGTCCTGAATTAGATTTAGAAGTCTTTCTTTTACAACTTTGACCTTAAATATTTTTGTTTGTCTTATATATTACTTTATGAAAATTATACTAATGAAAATACATTAAAAACCTAATCTATATATATATTTTACATCATGCATTATATAACACAAACAAAAATATTGAAGGTCAAAGTTGAAAAAGAAAGACTCAAAAAGTCAAAACAGGACACTTAATTTGGGACAGATGGAGTAGTTTGTTATTAAAGAAATGAATGTCATACTATTATATATATATGAGAGTTGGTAAATAAAACACACAAATTTATTCTTACACCAAAGTTGTGGTATTGTATACTTGTAATGTTTGCTTTAACAATTGTACACTATGTTGTATAAAATAATTTGAGTGTTGTATTTATCACCTCTCTCTCTCTCTCTCTCTCTCTCTATATATATATATATATATATAGGGAAGATCAATAGGGAAGTGAAAAAGTGGGGGAAGGAGGGAAATTATTTTTAGCCACACATTCCGGTCAACACAAAAGTCAATTCGATGGCAAATTTGTAAATAATTTGAAATCCCCCCCCCCCCCCCCAAGATCGTTAACATGCATTTCAAAAGCATGTTAATCAAAATCAGATTTTCAGCACGTTAACATTCATTTACGATGAATCAGGAGGGAAGCTTCAAAATTGGGAGAATGAGAGAATTAAACCTCAACCACATTAATTTTTTTCTCCTCTTCTATATTCATCCACAATACCATTTAATCAATTTTCATCTAAAATTCCAAATTAACGCATGTAGTTCAAAGATTCATCAATCAAAGACATTATAAATCTTCGAATTCATCAATCGCAATCATACATATCTTCAACTTGTCATAATTCGAATTCATCAAAAATTATGAATATTGGAGTAACTTTTGGGTTTTTGAGAAAATTTTGATTTGGAAATGAAAACAATAAAATTAAACGAATTTGACCGTACAAAACTTATAAACAAGTAATTAATCGAATTATGATTGTCATTACAATTGAATTTTACAGTGAAAAAAATTTCAGACCGTTAACATTCATCTGGAAAGCATGTTAATCCAAATTACAACTTAATACTCTTAAATATTCATTTATGATGAATATTAATTTATATATGTTATTATACACAATTGAATGTGATAACATAACATTCATCGGTGTATAATAATTTATATGCCCGTCTGTGAGTTCCCCTAGTCGTGGATCCAGATGATGGTTGACAATGATTACAAGGCGGAATCAAGTAATCAATCAAAACACAAACAAACCAAAACTGAAATCGAATAATCAAAGTGTATTAGCTAATTGTATTGATGTATAAACGATTGGAACAGTTTACAAGGATGTTTAGTCGACAAATGGTGCAAGGGTTTCGTCAACTCTAGCCAGAAACCCGTAGGTTTGCTTAAATACTAACACAAAATGCAGACATGTGTCACTTGGCTAGTGTCGCATGTGACCGCGTTCATGCATTATTTACCTAAGTGTCGCTATGCGTCACTAAGGCAAGTGTCGCCTAAACCAAAACTTAAGTGTCGCTAAGTACAAAATCTATATTTCTATTAAACTTAACTCAAGACACTTACAACTCGATAGACCAACTGACTGGCACACTAAATGTACCAACAAACTCCCCCGTGTCATCAGCTTGGTCTTCAATCTTCAATCTTCAAATGTCTCTCATTAGCACCAACCTTCCGGGAATATTCCACCTGCGTGAATTCCCACTTTTAAACATATCTCGACCACTTTCTGATACTTTGAAGCTTTCTCTAGATCAACTCGGTCATACTGAAGTTTATTCTTGTAGAGAGCTTTCAAATCTTTCTTTGTCAGATTTATCAGACTGATCGGATCAAAAACTCGAATGGACTTTTGTAGGTTCCATGTATACGGACCAAATCGAGTAGTTTAACTTGTGTGTTAGAGCGGAAATCAAACACACCAAGATATGCAAGATTAACACAATTAATAACCAAATCACAAAGGTGTATGTTTATATATAATGAACTAGCAACAATACATACACTTGGACAAACACACAAAGATCAAAATAACACAACCTAGTGAATTCTCTTTGAAATACAGAAGTGTTATGTGTGTGAAAGTCTTGACAAAACAGAAGCTGGCGAGCTTCTATTTATAGTCTAATTTAGACATTCTGCGACACAATCCTTGTGTCGCATGATTACAAAAATTGTAATTAAACTAAGTCTAAAACTATTCAATACGTAATTACAATATCGACACAATTACAGACTGAGACCAACTGACAGACACACATAAATGTACCAACAAACTCCCCCGTGTCTTCAGCTTGGTCTTCAAGAATTTTTCGATTAGCTCCAGTCTTCAAAAACAGCAGATCTTCAAACGTCTGAATATCAAACCCATCCGGGTGGAAACTTTCCGCCAGCATGTATACCAAAAGTGAAGCATATATCAATGATTTTCTGAAATCTCTTTGCTAATACAGTATTGAACTCGTTTCCTCGATTGTAGCGAATCCGATTGTCAAATAGCTTCTTCATATCATCTTTAAATAGATTTATCAGGCTCATTGGGTCAAATATTCTGAATTCAGCCTTTTGTAGACCCCACAATGAACTAGATCCAGTCTGTGGCACAGAATCTGGCACATAAACAAGAACGGCTTCGCCAGTGTGACCATCCAGTTCCCAGTAGTGAAAACGCTTCAGCAGATTGAATGGAACTGTTTCCAAAGCAATTTCACGCAGACATTCAGCAGGAGGATAGTGAACCTTTACGATTGGCTGCTTGGTCTTTGAATCCAGCTTTTTCTTGAATGTATACCTTGTACCCAGTATCGGTTTGACATAATGATATTTCTTCAGTCGAATTTCTTCACGCATGATCCTTTGAATAGCATCTGCATTTCCGTCTTTGTAAGGATTTATCAACTGAAGGTGAGTGAGACGAACAATGTCATGCTTCGGCAACATACTCAGTTTCTTCATAGACCGACGAAAATACTAAAGACCGTCAAGTCTCTTGATCATAAACCTCCCTTTGCTAACCTTCCAGCTTTTTATAAGACCTGAATAATCACCGCCAACCTTGTATTTCTTGCATGTAACAGGAACAGGTTCGGGATTTTTTCCTTTGGGAAACCAGTTATCCCTGATGGACATTTCTTTGTCAGAAGGCACATATTCATATGTATCCTGTGGGAAAATGTCATTGTAATTTATCAATTCACGAACAGGAACTGATTTTTCTTGTGAAGGGCCGGCAGACTCAGACGATTCTTGAGCAGGAGCTGCCTGAGAAGTAGATTCTGGTACGTACTTAAATGCAGGCTCTGACTCATCATCTGAAGAATCAGATACGACAATACCCTCTTGTGGGTAAGCTGGACAATCGGTATATTCTTCATCTGGTTCAAGCTCTTCTTGTTCAATATTAACTTCATCATCATTATTAGCAGTTTCAAAGTCAAAAGGTTCTTCAGGAGCATGACCGCCTGCGTTGACCACAGCTTGAAGGAATGTCAAATTACAATAGGTGTAATCTACAGCTAGCGGTTTTGGTTGCCCTGGTTGCTCAATAATATAATCCAAAACAAGAGTTGTTTCATTAATAGTAGAATCAGTTACATTATCAGAATTTACATTTTCATCGCCCTCGGCGAAAACCCTAGGTGTTGATTCTAAGGCCGGTGGGCTTTTCTCCCCCGAAGAAATAGCTTGGGTTTCCAGCTTCAAAACCATTGATCTCAGCTCGGCATTTTCTTTTTCAATACGGGAGATCCTGGCATCCTGAGCTTCAAATTTTTCAGCTTGAGCGGCCATATCATGCTGCATCCGATCAATTCTGCTCGGGAGCTCTTGAATAACTGCTGGATGAGGGGTGATCGGTGTTTCAGTTCTTGGAAGCTCAGAAGATGTAGAGGTGGAAGGGCGAGAACGTATGACCGGAGGAGTCAGATCAGAAGGATCAGAAGTGTCTCGAGCCCATTTTCTGTGGCTGGAGGATTCAGGACGTGGAGATGGTGGCTGATAAGCATCAATCTCACGATCAAGATCCACCAATTCCGGATCCACAAGATCTGGTTGAACCGGCGGTGGCTGAACTGAAGGTTCAGGTCTCGGTGCAACAAATTGTTCACCTGGAGGAGCAACATACGCAGGATCCACTATGTGGCCGAACGGAGCAACCTCACGATCAGGTGCCTGTCCCTGCTTTGCAAAAGAGGCATAAGTGATGTAAATTCTGGTGTTCATCGGCGTTTGCTTAAAAGTGAATGAAGGAGTCACAGGAAGATCTGGGTGCAGATGGTTGAGCAACAACTGAGTGAATCGAGGATACACAGCCCATTTGTCTTCTGTATCCAAAGCGTTTTTCACAAAACCCCTGAAGATATAACCGGAGAAGTTAAAGGGTTTGTTGTAGATCAAAGCAAGAATTGCAGAGGCAGTCGAATATCGCATTCCTTCAAGGCCTGCCCTGCGACTAGACAAACACACGATCACAATGTGTGCCAGATATCTCCAGACCTTCATCATGTAGGTCTTCTTGTATTGATCAACAGGAATATCTTGATATCCAATTGATCTCATGCCTTCGGCGATTGCAGCAGCACTGAACTGGATGATCGTGTCAGAGTTGTCACCAAACTCAAAGAAATCCCGAATAAGCTGCTCGGAGAAGATAACTTGGCGTCCACAAACCCTAGAGATGATACGAGGATCCTGTTCATCTCTGTTAACGACCGCGTTGTCCCAAAACTCAGTAATATGATTCGTCAAGATCCTAGTGTCAGCAGTGATTGCCTTGTAAATTCGGGAACGACGCAGAAAGGCGATCATGGGACGATACGGGCGTGAAGACTCGACAGTTGAGTTCAAGAAAGCCACGATATTGTGACGCGGTTCTCAGAAATATTTGGTGACATCGATCTCGGCGGGTTGAGCAGCGTGTTGTTCAGCCATTACTGCAAAAGATAACAATAGTACAACAAAGCTCGAAAAGCGTTAGCGTTAGTACAAACACCCAAAATAAATTAAGAACTGCGACACAAGTGTTATGTCGCAAAACAGAAATACGACACAAGAATTACGACACAAGTGTTGTGTCGTATGACACATGTCACACGGACAGCATCTCCCTTGCATTTAGCAATTTTTGAGAAATTAATCTCAGATGCGACATAGCAATTGTGTCGTAGATTGTGTCGTATAACATAGGTACGACATAAGGCATGTGTCGTATGTTGTGTCGTATTAAAATACGACATAAGCAATTATAAAACTACGACATAAAAGACTCTATCCTATACGACACAAGGACTGTGTCGTATGTTGTGTCGCAAAGATGAACACTCACCCAACCCAGATTTGTGCGATGAGAAAAATTGGGGTTTTCAAAATCTACGCATACTCTAGGGTTCGCAATCAATAGGGGATCAATAATGTACATGTGCCTAACCCTAGAAACCCCTAAACCCTAAATAATTTGGGAAAAGCCGTAACCCTAAAAGATATAAATATCCACAAACTAATCTAAGGCTAAATAACCAATGAAAACAAGAAAAGATCATACCGAAAGGTGTGCAGAGAGGTGAGGAACAAGAATTGGGCAACAAATTGCAGTGAAAAAGCTTCGAAAGCACGAATCTGAACGAAAAATGATTATGTCGCAAAATCGCCTTTGTATCGTATAAATTGTGTCGTGAATAAAACGTAAATGATTATGTCGTATGGTTTGAAGGTTTATACCCACATACGACATAATATACGACATAATATACGATATAATATATGACATAATATACGACATAATATACGACACAATTCTTGTGTCGTATAGTTGGAATACGACACAATGCTTGTGTCGTATAGAACACATAACAGATTTTGATGACAAAAAAATTTGAGGTTAGATCCAATTTTGATTTTGGTTGGAGAATTTTCGCATAGAAGATGATTTGTGACCTAAGAAAAAATTTACATACTATTAAAAGGATAAAACAAAATATAAATATAAACATAAAAGAAGAAAATAGACAAGGACAACTAAAAGCGTAAAAACAATAAAAATTTTGGTGACGGAGTTGAGAATTCTGATTAGGGATCATATCGACATAACATGCAATTATTAGGAACAGTAAGTGTTATTTCGATCATCAGTATATTTGTCCTCTTTAAATTTACTTGTCATGTTAGAAACAGTTTTTATAAAAATTATTTCAAAACGATTATTAGTATAATTGTCCACTTTAAACGTGTTATACGCACATCTAGGAACTAATTTTTTTTATTATTCGCATGTATATTTCGCTGTGGTCACCACCATAGATATACATCTTAACTTAAGACATAGACCATGTTTCCATTTACAGAGAGAATATTAGAAAATCAAATTTAAGAATCAAGTCAGCGGTGACAGGTCTGTACTTGCGTACAACAGAGCGACATAGCTTGATTCAGGTTTAAGCAAAACCGGACTTGGTCAAACCATTTTGGCGACCTTGTAAGGTATCTTAATTTTAAAGACTTTGCAAGTACTTTGACTTGTGTTTGCTTAATTTTTAAGTATATATAAACAGAAACCAAGTCTATACTTATGTATAACAGAGGAGACAATCAATATATACCCCCAAATGATATCAAATAAACTTCTTTCAACGAACACATGTCTAGTATAAGTAAGAAATTAAGACATTTATCATACATCTAATGATGTTGTACCACTTGAAATAGACAATTAATTATTAGGCTTCTTAAGAAGTTTCAAGAAGTTTTGTATAACAAGCCTACTAATATATCGTATGATGAAGACAATGTTTATAAAAACTGTTTTCATCACGTCAGATAAATCTACTGACACATCCAAGATAAATCTTAAAATTCCATTTAATGCATGTCACCCGATGTACTATCATATCCCAAGTTGTTTACAGACACAACTTCAACGTCTATTTTAAAATGTAGCAACGTTGCATTTCTTTAATACTAAAAAGTATAAAGAGTAGCTGTTGCGAAATTAAATTTTTTTTTTTTTATAACCGAATTAAAGAAACTGTACATAAATCAAGTCACAAATCATATCTTGAGACCAAGGGAAATCATCCCTATCATATCTACAAGTTCGTCGAAACGAGCACGCGAAAATGCTTTTGTGAATAAGTCGGCCTTTTGCATAAGGGTATCTATGTGAATAAGGTCAATCAAGTGTTTCTCATAGCAATCTCTGATGAAGTGAAACCTAATCTCTATGTGCTTGGTCTTAGAGTGTTGAACGGGATTGCGAATAATAGATATAGCAGCAGTATTATCAATATGAATTGGAGTCAAGGTAAGAAGTAACCCATAATCACGTAATTGGTGTTGAATCCACAAAATCTGGGAGCAACAACTTGCAGCAGCAACGTATTCAGCTTCCGCTGTTGAGGTGGAAACTGTGCTTTGCTTTTTACATTGCCAAGACACCAATCTAGAGCCAAGATATTGGCAACCTCCTGTAGTTGACTTTTTATCCGAATTGCAGCCGCCATAATCAGAATCAGAATAGGCAGTGAGAGAGAAATTTTTCTCATTTGAGTACCATAGACCAAGTGATGGTCTATATTTGAGGTAACCAAAAATTCGCTTCACAGCCTTCATGTGAGAAACCTTGGGCTTTGCTTGATACCTGGAACAGATAGACACAGCAAACACAATATCTGGTCGGGATGCAGTGAGATACATCAGCGATCCTATCATAGAATAATAATCACGCTCCTTGCAGTCCTCTTCGTGTTCAGCAGGTCCGAGCTTGTGATATGTTTCTATAGGAGTACCATAAGGCTTACAGTCATGCAGTTCATACCGAGTCAACATGTCAATCACATATTTGGACTGATGAATGTAAAGACCTTTATCAGACTGCTCAACCTGTACACCAAGAAAGAACTTAAGTTCCCCCATGGCACTCATCTCAAACTCGGACTTCATAATCTTCTAGAAGTCTCTGCACAAAGAATCATTTGTTGAACCAAATATAATGTCATCCACGTAGACCTGCACAAGTAACAAATCTTCTCCAACCCTTTTTATGAAGAGAGTGCTATCAATTTGGCCCCGAGAGAAGCCATTTCTCAAGAGATGATTTGCCGACCTCGTGTACCAAGCTCGTGGAGCTTGATGAAGACCATATAGAGCCTTGCCTAACTTGCAAACATAGTCAGGATGATTTTGATCTTCAAAACTGGGAGGTTGCATTACATATACATCCTTTAGAACTTCTCCATACAGAAATGCGCTCTTGACATCTAGTTGGTAGACCCGAAAGCCTTTGAATGACGCATAAGCTAGAAAGATGCGAATGGATTCCAATCTTGCAACTGGAGCAAACACATCATCATAGTCTAAACCCTCAATCTGAGTAAAACCTTGAACAACCAACCGAGCCTTATTCCGAATAACTACACCTCTGTCATCCTTTTTCACGCGATATACCCAGCGAGTTCCAATTGGATCAACACCTTTGGGTAAAGGAACCAAATCCCAGACATCAAGTTTTTTGAATTGATTCAATTCTTCCTGCATAGCCTCAACCCAGTATGGGTCTTTCAAAGCTTCGTCTATTTTCTTTGGTTCAAGCTGAGATAAGAAGCATTCTTCCATTTCTTCTTCAATGTAGGCAAAAGAGGCAGTTGATGATTCTTCACGGATTTCGTTAGCAGCTACCTGACCCCTGGTTAAAACACCTTGTTGAAACTCACCGATGATATTTTCAGTGGGGTGAGTAGAATGAATTCTAAGCTGAGGGATCTGATCAGGCACAATGATCGGATCCAAATTTGAAAAAACACCTTCTGAATTTTCAATTGCAACTGAGCTATCAGTGACAATGTTCTCAATTTCAAGTGGTAAGATAATATCGGTTTCAGTTTGAGGATTAGATTCAGAAGCCACATGATCAACATCGGAGGAATTATCATCATTGACAATATTCTCAGGAGGTACTACTCTAGACTTGGAAACTAAGTCGGAAGTAAGATCCAAGCCATGAAGTAGAGACACCACCTGATCTTCTTCACTAAGTTTAGGAAGATTGAATGAGTCCACCAACTTATCATACTCAAACAAGGACTCAGGTCCCTTGCCTTTTGGAGAATCAGTATATTTCATAAACCTTACTTCATAATGTTCCTCTATTCTCCCAGTGGACTTGTTGAAGACTCGTTTATTCGGCGAGTTCACAGAATATCCCAAAAATAGGCCATCGACAGCTTTTTCATCAAATTTGCCTACCGTGTCCTTAGTAATTAAGATTGTGCAAGGACACCCGAAAGGCTCAAGAAACTTCAAATTTGGTTTGTGATTATTCAGCAATTCATAACATGTTTTGTTTCGTTTCTTAACCATCGAAACTCGATTCAACACATAGCACGCAGTATTAACAGCTTCTGCCCAAAACGTGTAGGCAGATGCGCATCAGACAGCATGGTTCTTGCTGTTTCAATGATTGTCCTATTCTTTCCTTCAGCGACACCATTTTGCTGAGGGGTATGAGCAGCACTAAACTGATGAAAGATTCCTTTTCGAAGACAATACATTTCCAAGGTTCTGTTCTTGACTTCTGTTCCATTATCGCTACGCAGTTTCTTGATTTTCAGGTTACACAGGTTTTCCAATCTGTCGAACAAGTAGGTTAAAGTATCAGCCGTTTCATCCTTTCCCGTCAAGAAATATACCCAAGAAAACCTTGAGTAATCATCAGTAACAACCAGACAGTATGATTTTCCTCCAATACATTTCTTATTCACAGGACCGAACAAATCCATGTGAAGCAACTCCAATGGAGATTCAATAGAGTTCACCTGCTTAGACTTATGGAACTTCTTGTGTTGTTTCCCTTTGAAACAGGAAACACATTCATTATCTATTTCGAATGACTTTTTGGGCACACCTAACACAAGATCATTATTGACAAGATAATTCATTCTGCGAAAATGAATGTGTCCCATACGTCTGTGCCAAAGCAGTGAGTCTTTAGAAGATGCTTTTGATAGCAAACAAGTATGCTCCTTGGTAGTCACAGTTTGCATATCCAAAATGTACGAGTTGCGTACACGGGGTGCTCTCAGTAGCACCCATTCCTCGGGAATAACAAATCCCGGTTTCAAAATTAAACACTCAACATCTGTAAATGCTGTAGTAAACTTCTTGTCGCAGACTTGAGAAACACTGATCAGATTGTGTTGCAGTTCCTCGACATAATTTACTTTATCAAAACTCACTTTCCCATTTGAAAGAGTACCCTGTCCCGTTATGTTACCACCTGCATCTCCTGCAAAAGCAACATGTCCTCCGTGATATGGTTTAACGTTTGACAGAAGAGACATGTCACCGGTCATGTGCCGTGAGCAGCCACTATCCACATACCATTTACTGCTTTGTATATGACCTGACTGCTACAGCACAACATGAGAAGAGAGTTAGTTAGAAATGGAGACCCAGGCCTTTACAGATTTGGGTACTCTGGAGACCTCATCAATAATAAATACATCAGTTAAAACTTTGTTTTTCAAGAAATCAGAAGTACTTCCTAATGCAGTATTACTTGATGATGAGTCATTAGATGACTCTTTTGGTCTCCAAATTTTCACAGGAACAATAGTGGGTTGCTTGTTAACATTGTCAGGCTGTTTAACCTGAGGTTTACTAGGCCTAGCAGCATTAACTTTCGGGATAGAAGTATAAGAAAATGAATCCTTCTTTGAAAATGATTTAGAAGATGAATTTTTGTAAATAGAATTTTTGGAAACACCTTTTGACAACTTCTTTCTCGAAAGCAACGGACATTGATTAATCAAGTGACCTTGTTTCTTGCAGTAGAAACATGATCGTCTTTCCTTAAAGGTTTGGTCATTACTGCCTAAGAATTGAGGTGAGACAGGCAACTTATGAGAGTATGTGGAAGTGGATGCCTCATAATGTGAAACAGAAGATTTGACAGAATTCTTGTTTGAGTTATAATTAGTATTCTTTAAATCTTTCCTTTTAAGTTCAGCCTGAGCCTTATCATTCCTTTGAAAAGTTTCATTGTTTATCTTAGAAGAAATAGTGTGATGATCAGGCTTAATGTTTTTCTTTTCACATTGAGACACATTCTTACAAGGAACATCCTTAACCTCGACCTCCTTTTCAGTAGTTTTTAAGGGAGCAGGCTGAAAACTACCAAAGGGATTTAACTGGACAATTCCTGAGGAGGTAAACTTAACAGGTTCAAAAGGCTTCACTGGTTCAATCTTAGTTAGCTTGGTTTTCTTCTTATCATGATTGATCTCTATGTTGGTTTGATAAAAATCAGGCAACTTAAAAGTAGGCAAACTAACAGGTTCAGTTACAGGCATATCTACACGCTTAGCAACAGGTTCATTAACTGATATTTCAATGGGCTTTGCATCTACTAACGCAGTAGGTACAAAATCTTTAATTTCATCTTTAGACGGTCTAACCAAATTCACATCTAAAGACGGAGGCGGTTGATGATGATAACCATAACCGGACTTGTCTTTAGAATTAGTCCTACCCGTCTGAAGGATCTCAGTAAAGACCATGGCTGAAGTGTTGATATTCTTGAGTTTTCGTTTGTAATCAACAACTTTGGCTTCGGAGATAGCCAATTCTTGTTTTAAATGAGAAATCATTTTTAAGTAACTGTCAATTTCATCCTGATTGCTGAAAATTAGAGCTTTCGGCTCCTTTTTATCTTCAATGAGTTGATTAATGTTACTATCAAAAAGTTTCTCATTAGTTTTCAACACTTTATTTGCCTCCATCAAATTCAAGATATCTGACTTCAGGTTGTCATTATGTTCCATAAGCCCATTTACTTTACCAGTTAAACTAATACATGAGTTACAAGTAAATGAAGCAAATTGTACCTCATTGTTGATGGCCATGAAGCATTGCTCGTGATCTTCAAATGCAGAAAAATCATAAGCATCTCCATCCTCAATCAACAATGCAGCCTTAGCAGTAGTATGTTCAATCTGTTTTGGAGCAACAGATGGTTTTGTGAAACCCGTAGCAGGTTGTCGGCCTTTCTCACATTCGCGGGCAAAGTGTCCAAGATTCTGACACTTATAGCACTTGATTTTACTTTTATCGAATCCCATTGGTGTTCGATCAGCTGCATCTTAAAAAGATCTCTTTCCAGTTCTTCTTAGATAGTTTTTGGCTCTGCGAGTGAGCATAGCCATATTCCATCTAATGTCAATCCTTTCTAACTAATCGGGATCAACCTGATTGAAGTCCTCATCAGTCAGCTCCAATGTACTGACTCTTTTAGAAAGAAAGTCTTCATATGATGACAAGAAGGCAGTAAACATTGCTGCATGTTCATCTGTGGTTGCTGAAGAAGGAACAGATGATGATGAACATGTTTTGCTTGAAGAAGCATTATAAGTTGGTAGGGCTGAAAAAGTTCCTACAGTAGGATTACGGTAAGAAGAGGATCTCTGAGAATTTGGCTCAGCTGTAATGAAAGCTGTTCCACTATTACTTGATTCGGATGCACGAGCAATAGATCTTGTTTCCTTCTTTTGAATATCCAATGCACCAGCTTCAAGCTTTCCAACAAGATCATCCAGAGACAATTGCATTGTCTTTGGATCACTTTCTAATAACAAAACTCGTGTTTCCCAACTTGGTGGTAGAGCAGCTAAAGCCTTTTTGTTAATCTCGGAATTTTTTAGATTATATCCTCCAGCTTGCAATTCGTTTACTGTGCGTGTAAATCTGCAAAGCATGTCTCTGACTGTCTCATTTTTCTGGATATAGAAATAATCAAATTGAGTTTTGATTAATTCCAATTTGCTCTCGATGTATTCAGTGTTACCACAAAATCTCTTCTCAATTGCAATCCAAAGATCATAAGCGATTGTTTGTGGAAACATATCCAAAACATCAGTTGGAAGTGACATAGTAATAGCAGAATGAGTTTTGCGTTCAATTTCCCATGCTTTTCATTCTTCGGGAGTGTATGAACGAACGGGTTTTGATGGAGGAACACCCATGTGTTCTCCAAGAGCAACAGGCGCTTCATATCGTTCAAGAAGAGCCAACTCCATATCAGGATCAGTGAATAAAACAAACGACATAAAACGTTGTTTCCATGCTCAAAATTCCAAACCCGGTGCAAAATAAGGAGGTTTATTTGCACTACCGATCGTAGCATTATGTTGTAAAACTGCATCAACGCTTTGAAGGGACATGTTGACAATCTGCAAACAAAATCAAGAAAAACACAATAGACAAACAGATTTTTGTCTAAGTCTGGAATTATGCGACACAGTGTTGTGTCGTAAAGTAACAATACGACACAAGTGTTATGTCGCAGAACTTAATCAGACAGAAGACAAAAATGCGACACAACTGTTATGTCGTGGATTGTGTCGCAAATTGTGTCACAGACTAGTCAAAGTCAAAATAATTTGTGTCGTAGGTTTATGTCGCACTTTGTGTCGTAGACAATTTAATGTCGTATGTTTGTGTCGTATGAACAGTATATACGACACAAGCCTTGTGTCGCAGAAGAGCACAAGCAGACAACCTAGAGCCCACAAAAAATTTCAACTTTCCAAACAAACAATAAACAATTACGCCATGCTTCCTGTCAGTTCTAAAACCCAATATTTTAAGATACAAAATCACCAACTTTAGATCTACCAAATCTAAAGGTTTGACAAACACCTTTCTTTGAAGATCAAACACCAAAATAGGCTAAAAATTGAACTTTTTGACCAAGAACACCAAGAACACAAGAATTAAAAATATTACTTTTAAACCAAAATCTTGCAAAAACTAACTCGACACCACAACTCAAGAGTATGTGGCTTTGATACCAATTGTAGGTTCCATGTATACGGACCAAATCGAGTAGTTTAACTTGTGTGTTAGAGCGGAAATCAAACACACCAAGATATGCAAGATTAACACAATTAATAACCAAATCACAAAGGTGTATGTTTATATATAATGAACTAGCAACAATACATACACTTGGACAAACACACAAAGATCAAAATAACACAACCTAGTGAATTCTCTTTGAAATACAGAAGTGTTATGTGTGTGAAAGTCTTCACAAAACAGAAGCTGGCGAGCTTCCATTTATAGTCTAATTCAGACATTCTGTGACACAATCCTTGTGTCGCATAGACTGGTTCTGCGACACAATACTTGTGTCGCATAGAATGATTCTGCGACACAATCCTTGTGTCGCATGATTACAAAAATTGTAATTAAACTAAGTCTAAAACTATTCAATACGTAATTACAATATCGACACAATTACAGACTGAGACCAACTTCAGACACACATAAATGTACCAACAACTTTCCCAAAAGTTCCTTAGTAGGCCACTCACGCCATTTACTCTGTGTCGGTACCACAACAGTATTCGTAGAATATTCGATTACAGCTTCTTGGGTGACTTGATCAAACCACCAATATTTTAAATCTTGTAAGAAATCCAGTGGTAGCTCCTGTAAGGGAACTTTCAAGACTAGCAGCTGGTGGATAATGATATTTCATGATCGCTTCCTAAGTTCTTGGATCAATCTTTTTCTTGTAAGAATAACGAACTCCCAGTTTTGGTCTAATCCACATATACTTCTTGCTATAAATTTCTTTTCTCAAATTTTTCTGAAAGAGAACTCCTCGAGTATCTTCAGAATGATTCACTATGTTCAACTGAGCAAGACGATTAAGTTCAACCTTTGGCAGTGTACTGATGTGATTGAATCTTGGCTTGAAATATTGTACGCCATCTCTTCTTTTGATCAAAATAAGAAAGTTGTCAACATCGAATTTCCAACTTCTAATCAAACCTATCAATTCACCTCTCACTTTATAAGTTTTACAAGCTCTCAAACTCGGTTAAATCTGTACATATCTCAACTGTGGTTTCGAAATTCCTGAAGACGTAGAAGCAGGAATTGATTCATCAGCAGGTTGTTCCACAGAAGGCTCTGTCTCATCTTCAGAAGAATCTGATTCAACAATAGGTGCATCAAAGTCAAATGGTTGAGCCGGTTCCCTCTGTACCGGTTCTGGTTCTCGTTCAGGTGCCGGTTCTTGATTCGGATTGTCCACATATTCTTCATCCGGCCCTGGAACCTCTGCGTCCATCTCAATGTCATCTGGATCAAATGATCTATCTTTTTCATCTACCGGATTTATCAAACTTTGCAAGTAAGTGAGATTCACATTAGAATAATCTACAGTAATCGGAGTCGGTTATCCTGGAACCTCAACGAAATAATCCAAAACAATATTTTCATTGATATCAGAATCTTGTACATTTTCCGATTCTAGGGGAGGTGTTACATTTGTTTCCAAGGTACGACCTTCCTCCCCTGAAACATGTGTAACAGACTCTAACTCTACCAATCTAGACCCAAGATCAGACACCTGATACTTCAAATCATCAACCTGTGCAGCTTTAAGCTCCAAATCCTTGATCTGAGTAGCCTGAGCTACAATAATTGCGGTCTGATCATCAAAACATTTAGTTAACTGCTCCATCTGCCTCAGAAGCTGTTGTATAGACGGGAGTTGTGGCTGTGGTGGTTGTTGTTGTGGAGATCGCTGTTGTTGTTGAGGGGTTCACTAACCAGGTTCTTGAATAACTATTCCAGTTCTCTGGCGTCTCCTCAGAGGCATATCTGAATAAGATGGAGAAGACTCAGCTGGTCGCTTGCCTGTATTCCTCGGCACGTGAACCCTGCCCTCAGAAATCCTTCGCAAAATACGCTTAAAGAGTCGAGGATCAGCAATCTGAATACCATCTAAAGCAGTCGGTGGGGGCACATCACCCTCAGAGTCGGGCGGTGTGGGCCCACCATCATCATCATCATCATCAACATCAACACGCTCAATATTCTCAATATCATTTAGATCCTGAGCGACCTCATTTTCAACCAAATCCTCCTCATTCACTGGAGGAACCTCAACATCCTCGAAACCATTATCAGCTGGCGCAACATAGTTTTCGTTGACTATGTGCCCAAACAAATCACGATCCGGAAGCACCACTGAATCCTTTGGTGGTAATTTGCAGTCATTGAAAACACGTAACAACATCGGTCTCGGAGTCAGCTTTGACCGCATATCAGGTGCAATACCCAGATTCATATCATTTAGAAGCAGTTGCACAAAACGAGGGTATTGTAACCATTTATCCTTGCCCGCCCTGATGTTTTCGACCACATTCCCAAAAATATATCCACTGAAGTTGTATGGCTTGTTGTAAATCAAAGCCAACATCAAAGACAAAGTGGAATGACTGGCAGCATCGTAACCTCCCTTCCTCGGGGATAAACAAACGATAATAATGTGGCACAGAAATCTCCAAACTCTGCACAGATACTGTGTACTGAAATCAACAAGTTGATCCTCTGGATAACTCATCCGCTGAAGACCCCCATAAATAAAAGTCGTCTCGAATTGGGTCGGCATCTCAGGTGAATCGTGAAATCGAAGAACGCGGTGAATCATATCCTGAGTAATCTCGATCTGTTGTCCAAACATAGTAGATATGATACGTGGAACATCATTATCTATTCTGATAAGCGTGTGATCATAAAATTCCTCGAACTGATTCAGATAAACTGGAGTAGATGTTGTGATAGCATATTGAATCCTCGATCGGTGAATAAACAAATCATTGGGCGGAATGGAATTGAGTTCTTATGCGTTGAATCCAAAAAAGCGACAATATTATGACTAGTATTTGTTCGTCGATAATAGTCCTAAAGATCTGCATGCTCAACGTCTGCCATCTGTAACTAAATTACATTAAAAATAACCAGAAACATCGTTACAGAATAAGCTCAAATAAAAAAAAATTGAAAATCTGATTTTAGGCGTCACTTCGAGGAGTGACGCATAACCTAGTAGCGATACTCAAGAAGTGCCGCATGCAACAGTGTTTTAAAATCAGAAATTAACCAGAGCGTCACTAGGGGTAAGTGACGCTATCAATGCGTCACTGGTGTAAGTGACGTCATGAATGCATGAGTCATTTAGTACGACACTTAAGAAGTGTCGCTATAAAAGCATGCGTCAGTAAGTGCGTCATTTAACAAGTGACAGTAAACCAGAGGCGTCACTAATACAGTCACTAAGAAAGTGACGCATAGAGAGGCGTCACTTAAAAGAGTGACGGTACTAGTGACGGAAGAGAACTAGGCGTCATTTAACACGACACTTAAAAAAGTGACGCATATAGAGGCGTCACTTATATAAGTGATGGTAGTAGTGATGGTAAGGGTTCTAACTTACCAAATAGCGTCACTTACAGGAAGTGACGCACGAAGTGACGCAAAGATGAAGATCTGCACGTCACTATTTAAACCCAGACTTCACAATGAACTAAAATTGGGGTTTTTTTGAAAACAAGCTAACCACAAGGTGCGTAATGATAAAGTAAGTGAAACGCACCCAAATATAACGTCAAACACATACGAATCAAACCCCAATTCATTCGATTTCGTATAAACCCTTAGCCCGTAACCCTAACATATGATTAAATAATGAATACTTAAGTACAGGGGTTAAGAGTAGTACCAATAGATGCGTATGAGTGAGGGGAACAAGAAGATGTAGGCCGATTGCACAAACACAGGCTCAAAATCAACAATCGATCAAAGAAAAAACTCCAGTCGAAGTGATGCAGGGACACACGAAGTGACGGTATGTCAGTGGAAGTGACGCTAGAGTAATAGTGAAAGTGATGAGATTGAGTGTCGTGTGAAGGGGTATTTATATGAAAACCTTAATACGCGTCACTCAACCCGACACTTATAGCGTCACATGAAGCGTCACTAGGGGCGTCACTTACTAAGTGACGCATAAAGTCACTTAGTGAAAAAAAAATTGGAAATTTTGAGATTTTGTCGATTTTGTGCGTTTTGATTTTGGTACTCAAATTTGAAGGTAACTGTAACTTGGCTTTAATACAGAATAAAACTAACTAAGATAAAATATATTAACACAAAAGTAATGCAAATTTACAAATACAAAATTAACACATTCTTTTTGGTGACGGAGTTGATTTAATCTGGTGAGGGATCATATCGGAATAACATGCATTTATTAGGAACAGTAAGTGTTATTTCGATCATCAGTATATTTGTCCACTTTAAATTTACTTGGCATGCTAAAAACATTTTTTATAAAAATTATTTCAAAACGATTATCAGTATATTTGTCCTCTTAAACATGTTACACTCACATCTAGGAGCTAATTTTGATATTATTCGTATGTACATTTCGCTGTGGTCCCCACCATAGATATACATCTTAGCTTAAGACATAGCCCATGCTTCCATTTACAGAGAGAATATAAGAAAATCAATTTTAAGAATCAAGTCAGCGGTGACAGGTTTGTACTTACGTACAACAGAGCGACATAGCTTGATTCAGGTTTAAGCAAAACCAGACTTGGTCAAACCATTTTGGCGACCTTGTTAGGTATCTTAATTTTATTGACTTTTCAAGTACTTTGACTTGTGTTTGCTTAATTTTTAAGTATATATTAACATAGACCAGATCTATACTTACGTATAACAGAGGAAACTGTCAATATATACCCCCAAATGATATCAAATAAACTTCTTTCACGAAAACATGTCTAGCATAAATAAGATATTAAGACTTTTGTCATACATCTAATGATGTTATACCACTTGAAATAAACAATTATATATTAGGCTTCTTAAGAGATCTCAAAGAGTTTTGCGTAACATGCCTACTAATATATCGTATGATGAAGACAATGTTTATAAAAACTGTTTTCAACATGTCAGATAAATCTACTAACACATCCAAGATAAATCTTAAAATTCCATTTTGTGCATGTCACCCGATGTACTATCATATCCCAAGTTGTTTACAGACACAACTTCAACGTCTATTTTAAAAATGTAGCAACTGTGCATTTCTTTGATACTAAAAAGTATAAAGAGTGGCTGTTGATTTTCTTTTTTTTAAGCAATCAAAAGATTTAAAAGTTAAAACCAAGTTACAATTCACTTTTTAGCTTGAAAGAATCTCAAACCGATCATGTTGACCAGTTCGTTAAAACGAGCCCGTGAAAAAGCTTTTGTGAAAAGATCGGCATTTTGCTTAAGGGTGTCTATTTCGACAAGGTCTATTAGGTGTTTCTCATAGCAATCTCGTATGAAGTGGAACCTAAGTTCAATGTGTTTGGTCTTAGAATGTTGTACGGGATTGCGAGTTATGGATATAGCAGCAGTATTATCTATATGAATAGGAGTCATAGAAAGAAGTAACCCGTAATCACGTAGTTGATGCTGGATCCAAAGGACTTGAGAACAGCAGCTCGCAGCAGCAACATACTCAGCCTCAACTTGCAACCATAGTCTGCTTTTTGCACTGCCAAGAAACCAACCGCGATCTGAGAAACTGGCATCCTCCAGTTGTGGACTTCTTATCCATTTTGCAGCCACCATGATCCGAATCCGAATAGGCAGTTAAAGCGAATGATTTCTCATTTGAATACCATAGACCAAGAGTTGGCCTATATTTGAGATACCCAAAAATTCGCTTCACCGCCTTCATATGAGTCACCTTTGACTTCGCTTGATATCTCAAACAGAGCAAAACCGCAAACACAATATCTAGTCTTGAGGCAGTCAGATACATTAGAGAGCCTATCATTGAATGATAGCCTTTCTCCTTGCAGTCTTCTTCATGCTCATCGGGTCCAAGGTTGTGATTTATCTCGATGGGAGTACCATAGGTTTTACAATCGAGCAAGTCATACCTAGTCAACATGTCATTGACATATTTTGACTAGTGAATATAAATTCCTTTGGCGGATTACTCAACTTGCACACCTAAAAAGAAAGTAAGTTCTCCCATCGCACTCATCTCAAATTCAGACTTCATTAGAACCTCGAATTCTTTGCATAAATCCTCATTTGATGAACCGAATATGATGTCGTCCACATAAACTTGCACTAGTAGCAAATCTTCTCCCTCTCTTTTGGTGAAAAGTGTGCTATCGATTTGGCCTCTCGTAAAACCATTCTTCAACAAATACGTAGTAAGCCTCTCATACCAAAGTCTTGGAGATTGATGAAGATCATACAATGCTTTGCTCATCTTGCAAACATGATTAGGATGCGCAGGGTCTTCAAAGCCTGGAGGCTGTTTTACGTATATCTCGACGTCTACCTCTCCATAAAGGAACGCACATTTTACATCAAGTTGGTAAACTCGAAAGCCTTTGAAGGAAGCAAATGCCAAGAAAATCCTAATTGATTCCAATCGAGCAACAGGGGCAAATACTTCATCATAGTCCAAACCCTCAATTTGACTGATGCCTTGAACTACCAAACGCGTTTTATTCTGAATTACCACACTTCTATCATCCATCTTGTTTCTATATACCCAACGAGTGCCCGTAAGATGAGCACCTTTGGGTAATGGCACAATATCCCAAACTTGCAGCTTCTTAAATTGCTGCAATTCCTCTTGCAGGGCCTCGACCCATGATGGATCTTTCAATGCTTCCTCAACCTTTTTAGGTTCAATTTGAGAAAGATGGCATGATTCTACAGTTGCCATGAGGCCCAAAACCTGTTCAGCTGAAGTTTGCTTGTCTTCAGCAGTTTGCTTTGCTTGATTTCTCATTTGAACTTTAGAGTGAGGATCACCAATTATATTCTCAATGGGATGATCCTTATGTACACGAGTAACTGAAATGACATCCGGCACAAGAGTCAAATCCAAGTTGTTCAAATCTCCTTCAATGACAGGAGCATCTTCTTCATCTGCTTCATCAGTAAAGAAATGAGAATGAACCATTTCTTCTTCTTCTCCATCTTCCTCTGAAGAAGGCAGGTCTGGATCATCAGGAAGATCCATTGCATTGATTGTTCTTGAAGTAGAAGGAATATCATAAGATGGTGGTGTAGGTGTAGGTGTTGGTGTTGGTGAAAGAATAGATGTAGAGGCAGGTGTTGGAGTAGGTTTTGGAGGAGATTGGTTGGATGCCGCATCGGGTTTTGGATCGGATGGTTTAGAAGGAGAACCGAATGTTTCTTGAGAAATATTGATTCCATGAAGAAATGTAACCAACTCTTCTGTATCATCTTCTTCCGGAATGTTGAAAGAGTTAAAGAGTTTTCCATAGTTGAAAAACTAATCCGGACCCGTTCCTTGAGGAGGTTTCCTATACCTTAAACATTTTATCTCAAAATGTTCCTCTATCTGATTTGTCGATTTGTTATAGACTCTTTTGTTTGGAGAATTGACTGAATATCCAAGAAAAATCCCTTCAACAGCTTTATCATCAAACTTAGAGACACGTTCTTTTGTAACCATAATCATGCATGGACACCCAAACGGCACTTGAAAATGCAGGTTCGGCTTGCGGTTATTGAAAAGCTCATAGCATGTCTTGTTCTTCTTCTTAACCGAGAGCACCCGATTCAGGATGTAACAGGCAGTATTAACTGCCTCAGCCCAGAAAATAATAGGCAGCTTTGAATCTGCTAGCATAGTTCGAGCTGTCTCGATGATGGTTCTATTCTTTCATTCTGGAACTCCAGTTTGTTGAGGAGTTCTTGGAGCACTGAATTGATGATCAATGCCTCTTGAAACACAGAATAACTCGAGAGTTGAATTCTTGAAATCGGTTCCATTATCACTTCGCAGTCTCTTCACCTTTAAGTTGCACAAATTTGTCAACTTATCCAAGAAGTAAACCAGAATTCCCGCTGTCTCATCCTTTGTTGCAAGAAAATATACCCACAAAAACCTTGAGTAGTCATCAGTAACTACCAAACAGTAAGACCGACCACCAATGCTCTTCGTAGAAACCGGACCAAAAAGATCCATATGTAATAGTTCCAATGGAGAAGCAATGGAATTCACAACCTTAGACTTATGGAACTTCTTATGGAGTTTGCCCTTGTGGCAAGAAATACAGTCATCCTTCAAAGCAAAGGACTGTTTTGGAACTCCCCTCACTAAGTCATTATTAATCAGAAAATTCATTTTTCGGAAATGAATATGTCCCATCCGTCTGTGCCAAAGAAGTGATTCTTTTTAAGAAGCCTTTGAGAGTAGACAAGTAAATTCGCTTGTTGTCTCCATAGTTCACATGTTCATCACATAGGTGTCATTTCTTCTAGGTGCACGCATTAGCACCCATTCCTTAGGAATGACATACCCTGGCTTCAGTATCACACATTCAGTCTTTGTGGATGATGTGGTGTAATCTTTATCACATACTTGTGAAACGCTCAGCAAGTTGTGTTTTAGTTCGGCCACATAATTCACGTTCTCGAAGCTAACTTTCCCATTTGTTAGCGTTACTCTACCAGAAATCGTTCCTCCAGTATCTCCTGCAAATGCCACATGTCCTCCTGCGTATGGTTTAATATCCACAAGTAGAGACACATCGCCAGTCATGTGTCATGAGCAGCCACTATCCATAAACCATTCACTATCTTTCACACATTTAGACTGCTGCAACATACAAAAATTAAGGAGATTAGTGAGAAACGGTGACTCAAGCCTTTACAGACTTAGGTCTACCAAAGTCATCAACAATAAGCACATCAGATAGAATTTTATTTTTAAACAAATCAGAATTTGTATCGGATGTGTTATTGTTGACGACATTAGAGTCCACAGCAGACTCTTTTCTTTTCCAAACTTTTGATGGTTCGGAATTTGGCTTAGGAGTAATGTTGGGCTTTGGCTTTGGCAAAGAATTTTGCCCAACATTACTCGGCTTCTCAGCAGGCTTGAGAGAGTTTGAATAACGCCTAGGAGGTGATTTTGAAAATGAATTTTGATAAACAGATGTCCTATGCATATCTCTCCCATAACGCTGATGAGAAAGTTTGGGACAGTCACAAATCAGATGTCCTTGTCTCTTGCAGTAGAAACAAGAACGAGTCTCAACAAACAGTTGAGGCGGAGGATGAACCACAGGAGGTTAAGAAGCATTTCTAGAACATGAGCATTGTGAACATGTCTTAGAAAATACTTGTTGTGGTTGAAGGGTTGAGGTGGAGGGTTTATCACAAGAAGCCTTTTTATTTTGCACATTTGAATTACATTTCAAAATCTTTACAGGTGTCTATAAAGTTTGAGGTTTCTTATTTAAAACCTTTTCCTTTGCTTTTTCTTTTTGAACCTTAATTTCCGGTTCCCTTTTTAAAATCACTTTCTCATTTTTTACTTCAACCCTTTTAAACTCAGGATACTCCTGATCGGTAATATCCTCTATCTCAACAATCTCCTCAACACTAACTGGAGATTCACATTCAGGCTTAACAAACTGAGGCAAGGGATACTCTGGCCTTTTGGTTTTCTCCTTTGTCAGTTTGTTTTGTTTGGCTTCTTTAGCTTTAATACCATAAAGCTTTGTATAATCAACTGGAATTTCTTCAAGGCCTTCCTTAACAGGCGCAGGACAATATTTGGCATGGGAAGGCGGTGGTACTTGGTTATAACCTAGTCCTTCCTTCTTTTTACCGCCTGTCCCTTGCTTGTTAACGATTTCATTAAAGACAAAAGTTGCGGATGAAGAACCTAAGATTTTGCTTTTATGATTATCGAACTCACTTTTTAAATCAGATAGTTCTTTATTCAACAATTCAATTTCAGTAAGATAACTTTTAATTGCATCTTGTTGACTAAAGACCTTTGCTTTATAAGTTTGAGTGTCTAACTTGGTTGCCTCAATATGTTTTTCATAAAGCTTTTCATTTTCTTTCAAAAACTTGTTAGATTCTGTAAGTTTTACAACCTTTTCCCGCAACTCTAAATTGTCTTTTTGATAAACCTCAAGAGATTCAGTCAAATTAATACAAGTAATACAATTAAAAGGCTCAATTGGTTCATTTTGTACCTCAGGAGTGATATGAGCCATCAGACACTGTTGAAATTGTTGTGCTTGAGTATTCCAGTCTGAAATTGTAGGCTCAAAAACTACCAAAGCATTGTCCACAGCCAACGACTTGACTTCTTATTTCTCATTCGCCTTTGGAGGATCAGGCTTAGTAAGACCCGATGGTGGCATCTTTGGTTTCTCGCATTCCTTAGCGAAATGACCCAAATTCTGGCAGTTATAACATCGGACCTTGCTTTTATCAAAACCAAATCCCGTCTTCCCATTTCCTTCCAAACTCTTGCGTCCCGTCCTCTGCAAGAAATTTTGAACCCTCCTTGAGATCATAGCAATGTTCCAGTTTAGATCCATTTGTTCCAGATCATCATCATCAAGCTGACCATAATCTTCCTTCGTCAGCTCAAGAGTAGTATTTGGTTGAGTAACCAAATCTTTGTAAGAGCTCAGAAAAGTTGTATAGATGGCAGCTTGCTCTTGAATTGCTGGTGATACCGGAACTTGTTGTTGTGATCCTTGAGATGTACCAGAAACGTAGGTTGCATGTTGAGCCCCAGTTGGATAAGATGGTGAATTGGTATCTGTCATGAATGCCATTCCACCATAACTCTTGCCAGAATTGACTTGTCCTCCATAAAGTGTTGGATTTTGTACAAATCTACTCGACTTGCATTCTTTCTTCTTCAACTCCATTGCATGAGCTTGAAGAACACCTATCAATTGGTCCAAAGTCATCCTAGCTAATTCTTGATTTTCCTTCAAGAATTGGACCTTCACATCCCAAGCACTTGGCAACCATCCAACAATTTCTTGTTTATCTCAAGTGCAGTGAGATTGTATCCTCCTTCAATTAACTCACTAACCAATTGTGAGTATCGGGTGAATAGCCCAGAAGTAGTCTCATTAGGAAAGATGTCAAATAGATCATACTGCTTCTTGATTAATTCCAGCTTGGCCTCCTTGTACTTTTCATTGCCCCCACACCTCGTTTTAATTGCCTTCCACAAATCATAAGTTATGTCATGAGTTTTAAAAAGTCTCATAACATCCTTTGTTAAACACATACAGATAGCGGAATGTGCCTTCCTTTCTATTTCTAATTCCTTTCTCTCTTGAGGTGTCATAGCATTGTACGTTTTTGCTGGAGGAATACCACGATAGTTTCCTTCAGCAACCGGAGCCACATATCGTTCTTTTAGTGGACCCCAAAGTTCTGGACAATGAAAGTCTACAAACTGTTCAAATCTGTCTCTCCAGTACGCATAGTCCATATCCGCGGTGAACAACGGAGGTTTATTGCTAAAACTGATATCATTGCCCTGTTTTATCATCTCCCTAATGCCTCTAATATCTTCCTTATCAGCGGCCATTTAAAATAATCTGAAAAAATAGCTCAAAAACAAAACTTGAAAGAAAATTAGTAACAATGGCGTCACTTAGGAAGTGACGCACTGAAGTGTCGCTTAGGATAGCGTCACTAGGTAAGTGACGCTAATAAGTGACGTATAACCGAGAATACCGACACTAAGGAAGTGTCGGTAGGCCAAAGAAGTGACGTACCCAAGTGCTGGACTTGAGTGACGTATTATGCAAATGGCGTCAATAAGGTAAGTGACGCACAGAAGTGTCGTATAACACACAAGTGACGTGATCTGAATTCTAAATTATTTATGGACACATTAAATTCATATTTTATACTTCCGTTGGACAGCTAAAAGATAATAATTTTATACGATAACAGCTTATAAAATACTACTGTAATATGCATGAAAGGTTCATACAATTTCTGAAGAAGAAAAAAAAATATAATTGTTTAGATATACATGAGAATTTCAAAATAAATTGTATATAAGCATAGTAAATATACAACCTAATTTAAAAATGAAAGTTTTATTTATATTAAAATAACGGCTCAAAATTAAATCCTTAAAGACATTGAAAAGACGAAAATGGCACAAAGATTGAAACTCATATAAGTAATAAGCATTCAAAATTACTACAAACATAATAATCAAGTTTAATGAAACAACATTTAAAATATTTCATGATAGTGTTCATCTTCGTGTATGAGACAATAGAGTTGATTATATTTTTTATTGTGATCTTGATCGATTTGATCCATTTTGTTCATATAAGTAACAATTTACATACTCAACTTATTCATGTATGTGAATATAATAAAATATTATTTATATAATATAACAGATGAAATGTTTAATATGATTAAAAAGTATATACCTCATGAAGAGAAATACAATATTTAATTGGTCGTTATATATTATTGTTTGTTAATATAATAATAATAATTATTTGTACTTTATTACATAAAATGTAAAAAGAAAATTATAAAGAAAGAAAAAATAATAAAAATTTAAGACGTTATAAGTTTAAGTTGTTAGACATCTTGTTTAGCTTTCACATCGAAAGAAATTATGCAAAGGATGAAGATATTAGAACCATTTATTTCATACATTTATAATTGTTGTAATTGTGTAGTTATATTAATAATGAAATGCAAATCATTTCCTTGATAATAGTTAATACTCCTAATAAAATATCTTGATAATTATCAACCTTTCACAAATATACGATAAATTTTATGGAATAATAATGACTTTCTAAAGTTAAAGTCTTATATGACGTGACACATATATTTGACAATTGAAAGGTATGATGACACGTAGGTTAATTGAAGAGATATGTGGAGATATATTTTTGTTTGGATAACGATAAATCAAAATTTGGATAATTTGATCTATTCAAATACTAATTTGGCCGAATTGATCTGAATTCTAAATTATTTATGGACACATTAAATTCATATTTTCATAATCAAAATCCATTTGAATTTACTTACAGATAAAGATAAGATGTAAATCGATTTATGTATTTGTTTACCCTATTATTACAAAACACATATCATATTGAAAGTTTGACAATTATATGATTAAAATAGACCCAATTTACTATCATTTGGGTCAAATATACATATTCTCCTTTCCACAACACAAAGTACTACCTCAGGCCCCATAACCGACCCTCACCATTCACATCCTCTTCCACTCGCTTTCACTCTCCATCTCCACCGTACATCTGCAATACAAAACCCACATCCACAACACCTACCGCGCGTACAGTCCACATTATTCATACACGCGTGAGATTCACCCAGAATCAAATCGTAACCGTCTAATTTTGTTTGCAAGTATATTGTGTACCGTAGGACGTAAGTTTTTGTATAAAGAAAAAAGGCAAAAAAAAGAAAAAAAGAATTCACGCCTTTCACACCACCACCTTCTCCAAAACGACGACGTATTCGTATTCACACCTTTCTTCTGTCACAATGATATTATGACAGTGACAGCTGCTGCTACTACTACTATTTGTAGAGAGAGAAACCTCAAACACATCATGATCATTTTCTAGAGAGAGAAAGTGTGTGTTGTTGTAAAAAAGCACATTGTACGGAAAGCTAGGGCTTTAAACCTTAAAAATTGGTATTTCTTAATTTTTTACACACATATATATGCTCAAACTAATCATCATAAATGTACATGTATATATATGCGTAATGTATGTATTGGTGACTACTGCTAGTGCTGGTTTACTGAAGCGCGTCGTTTAATTACTGGTACATACATTCCTTAATCTCAATTGTTTATTAGCGGAGCAAACATCGGGATTTGTTGTTTTATTTATTGTTTAATTGTTTTTATTCTATGGTTTGAGTAGTCATTAAATCTAATCGAACAGTAAATTTTCTATTTTTAGTAATTCTGCTTGTCTCAATGCTTATCCTTTAAAACCTAGGTTTTTTATATCATAATTTTTGTAAAACAAGGAAAAAATTCTTCATTTTTTTTATGTAAAAACTGGTTTTTGTAGCTTTGAATCCTTCTAGACGTTTTGATATATCAGCGCCGATCATTAGCTGAAAGAGGTAAGAATCTAGCTAGCTAACTTTGATTTATTATTAATTTCGTAGAAAGAAGTTGGAATATATACCAGTTTTTACTATGAAATTTGGATTATTTGTAATGTGTATCATAAATAAATAAAAATAAAGTAGTAAGCTTTGATTCCATTTTAGGTTAAATTTATACATGTTTTATTGTGAGGAAGATGAATGATTTATATATATATTAAATAGCGGCTCTTCTTTTGCTTAAAATTTGTGATTCTGCTGATTAAAAAGTTATTAGCTTTTTAAGTAAGTAACTCCTATGCCTTTGTATTTTATTTATTTATTTATTATCAGTAAAAAGATATACAATTTTTCAAAAAATTACGGGAAAAATAAAAGTGCTTAATTGAGTTGTTTTTTTAACTTTTTATTTATTTATTTGTTTGAAGAAAGCTGTGTTTTTGTGGTAGTTTTTGGTTCTCATTTTTGAAAGAATGATTTATTTACGTCAATTGCTATAAAGAACTCTGTATATCAAAATAAAAGTGCTTGAGTTGTTTATATATTAATTATTTATTTGATGAAAGCAGTGTTTTTGTGTTAGTTTTTGGTTCTCATTTTTGCTAGAATGATTTATGGCAATTGCTATAAAGTACTCTGTATCAAATAAAAATGCTTTCGGTGAAACTACTTTAGAATTGCTTAATCATTGTAATCTTGCTTTTGGGATAATTATGTATTATACATGTGACTTCTATTGCTATTTTATGAATTGAATAATGTAAAAGGGAAACATGTCCATGAATCTTTCTTGAGCCCTATGCCTTGGTTTTGTTGGTTTCTTACCAGCTTTTTCATGTGCTTTTTCCTCACCACTCTTTATTTACCACTAAAAAGTCAGAAAAAACATTTTTTTTATTTATGTATATCTGAGACTTCAACCTCTGTTTGAAGTTTTGGACTCTAATGAGCTTTTAGCTTACAAACAAAAGCAAGAGCTTAGTTTATTAAGTGGAATTAAGTTGCATAATTTGTCTTTTGATTTGATCATTCACAAGAACAACCATCATATACATGGAATTAAGAAACAAGTATGATTTATTTTTGACAGATACTGTTTTTCACTTGCCTACCATGCATGTTAATTCTTTTTTCTTTTTATTTGTTTTGTTAAATGTGAGGACTTTATACATGCAGTACTCTGTTACTGTTTTTTCAGTAACATACTAACATATTTGTCATGTTTTACAAAGCTACCTATTGATGCAGTAATATAAATACTGATATATGGTTTTGTCCAATATGAAAGAACTGTGATTCTTATGGCAAGTCATTCTTGAATAACTTATGATGTCATTTTATCCCCTGCTTTTGCACAGATCTTCTTGCCTTGTGGAGTGATTGATCTACAGATGTCTTTATTGCTGTGCCATCCTTTAAGGTAATCTTTGTGTTAACTGGGTTATAAATTTTAAGTTGGTTAATGAATCACAGATAATTATATCACTTGAGTTTACATTATATGGATTACATCTCAACATAACCATGATTATTGATTTGTTGTATCATTTATTCCTTCCTTGCAGGATTTGAGTTTCAAGGTTTAAATAAGATCATTTATAACCTGCTGATCATCTGGCCTTAGTGTACAATGAAAACGTCGAATTCTAGATTGAAAGCCTTTCATGCGTTCTTCCTGGTATTACTGTGTTTTGTACACTCGTGTTCCTCCAACGACACATCATCGCTGATTGCTCTTAGAAAATTGCTTCTTCAAAGAAGAGATGTCATATCGACGTGGTTGGTTTCAAAAATACCTCCATGTAACTGGACTGGCATAAGGTGTGAGGATTTTGTGGTTCACCAAATATCTTTATCATGTACATCATCACCCCTGAGTCTTCCATTCCCTACGATTCTAAAAGAATTCAGATCTTTAAAGCATCTCAATGTAAGCCATTGTGGCTTTTCTGGCCAGATTTACTCAGATTTTTGGACTCTAGAGAACTTGGAGACACTCGACCTGAGTAATAACTTGTTGTCAGGGGTTCTGCCTTCAACAATTTCAAGCCTAAACAAACTCCGAGTGCTTGTGCTTGATAGCAATAGCTTTTCAGGATCTTTGCCACCGACAATCGGGCAGCTCAGAGACCTGACCGAACTGTCAGTTCGTTCAAATTCATTTTCAGGCAAGCTTCCATATGAAGTTGGAAACCTGGAAAAGTTACAGTCTCTTGATCTCAGTCTAAATCTCTTCTCTGGAGATCTTCCGTCCAGCTTAGGTAATCTCTCTAAGCTGTTATACTTGGATGCTAGTCATAATACGTTTACGGGACCCATATTTCCAGAAATCGGGAATTTGAAGATGCTTTTGACTCTTGATCTTTCTATGAACTACTTCACTGGTCCTTTACCGGAAACAGTTGGTGCTCTCACCAATGTTAGGCTTCTTAACCTCCAGAATTGCAAGTTTACAGGAACCATCCCTGCTCAGATTTCAAAGATGACTAGCTTAACCACATTGAACATAGCACAAAATGATTTCAAAACAGAATTGCCTTCGAGCTTTGGTGAGCTGGTAAACCTTGTTTACTTTCTTGCCAACAGTGCAGGGCTAAGTGGAACGATTCCTGAAACAATGGGAAACTGCAAGAAGCTGAGGATACTTAATCTTTCGTTCAACACGTTGTCGGGCTCGCTACCTGATTCTCTTGCTAATCTCGAATCCATAAACTCGTTTGCTCTTAACTCAAACCAGCTGTCTGGCCCGTTGCCACAGTGGCTTTCCAACTGGAAACATGCCGAATCAATTATGTTGTCAAAGAACTTATTTACTGGACCTCTGCCACCACTTAACATCTCAACCCTGACATATATCGATTTTAGTTCCAACATGCTTTCCGGTGAGTTGCCAGCTGAAATTTGTCAAGGAAATGCACTGGGCATGTTGTGGTTATCTGATAATGACTTCACTGGGACCATACACAGCACTTTCAAGAATTGCTCAGTACTAACAGATTTGGTGTTATCTGGAAATAAACTTTATGGTGAATTACCAGCTTATATGGGAGACCTTCAACTCATCACATTGGAGTTATCAAAGAACCGATTCTCTGGAACGATTCCTACTCAGCTGTGGAATTCAAAAACCCTAATGGAGATATCTCTCAGTGGCAACTTGCTTGAAGGCCGTATTCCAGATGAAATTGCAACAGCTACCACACTTCAGAGGCTGCAATTGGATGATAATCTCTTTGAAGGAAATATTCCAAGTTCCATTGGTCAACTTCAAAATCTGACCAATTTGTCACTGCTTGGTAACAGGTTGACTGGTAACATCCCGTTGGAGCTTTTCAACTGCAAGAAGCTGGTTTCTTTGGACCTTGGTTCAAACAATCTTACGGGTCAAATACCAAAATCCATATCCCAGTTGGAATTTCTTGACAACCTCGTTCTGTCCAGCAACCAACTATCTGGTCCTATACCAAAAGAAATTTGTTCAGGGTTTCAGAAGGTCCCATTACCAGATTCCGAGTTTGTCCAGCATTACGGCATGCTTGATCTGTCCAACAACAGGTTTTCTGGGCCCATTCCTAATTCGATCAAGAATTGCATCATTGTGACACAGCTAATACTATCAAAGAACCAACTTGATGGACCAATTCCTTATGAGATATCTGGATTGTCCAACTTAACTTCACTTGATCTTTCCTTTAATCGTCTTACAGGGCCAACTCTTCCTCAATTTTTCTCCATGAGAAATCTTCAAGGTTTGATACTTTCTCATAACAATCTAAGTGGTTCAGTCCCTGATAATTTCAGTTCTATGATGGCAAGTTTAGTTAAAGTTGACTTATCAAGTAACCATTTCAATGGATGCTTGCCCTCATCCATATTCAGTATCAAGAGTCTACAATACCTGGATGTTAGCATGAATTCTTTTTCTGGACAACTCACTTTTGGCCTCAGCAGCACAACCTCTCTTTTTTCCCTAAATGCCAGTAGTAACCTTTTTTCGGGTTCTCTTGATGAAACCATTTCTAATCTAACTGCTCTTTCCATATTAGATGTTCACAACAACACCTTCAATGGTAGTTTACCTTCTCTCTCCAAGCTTGATGCTTTGACTTATCTTGACCTTTCCAAAAATAGTTTTCAGGGTTCCTTTCCTTGCAGCATCTGTAATATTGCAGGTTTATCGTTTTTCAGTTTTAATGGCAACAGATTCAGTGACCAGGTTCCTGAATCTTGCAATAAACCAAATTCATGCTTCCTGAATCTTCCATATCCTTCAAAACATGAATACACACGACCACATACTTTGACTCATGCTTCTGTTTTGGGGATTTCACTTGGTGCTTCGTTCGTTTTTGTGGTCCTGGTCATTGTTCTTATGAGACAAAGAATGTTGAAACATGAAGCCATGATACTCGAGAGGGGAAAAGGAAAGATTCTTAAGGCAACCGAGACAAATTCCAAATATGGTCTCTTAAGAAAAAGACCTAAAGAACCACTTAGCATTAATATTGCAACATTTGAGCAATCTCTGTTAAGGTTAAACCCTGAAGATATATTATCTGCTACAGAAAACTTCAGCAAGACATATATTATTGGTGACGGTGGTTTTGGCACCGTTTATAAAGCGTTGTTACCTGAAGGTGAAACAATTGCTGTCAAAAGGCTCCATGGTGGTCGAATGCATGGAGAACGTGAATTTTTGGCTGAGATGGAAACTATTGGAAAAGTCAAACATAAAAATTTGGTGCCATTGATGGGCTACTGCGTTTTTTCTGATGAGCGGTTTTTAATTTATGAATATATGGCGAATGGAAGTCTTGATGTTTGGTTAAGGAACCGCGCAGATGCGGTTGAAGCACTCGATTGGCCAACCCGTTTTAAAATTTGTCTGGGTTCAGCTAGAGGGCTAGCATTTTTACACCATGGTTTTGTTCCCCATATTATTCACCGAGACATTAAATCAAGCAATATATTGTTGGACAGCAAGTTTGAGCCACGGGTCTCTGATTTTGGGCTGGCTCGGATAATCAGTGCATGTGAAAGCCACGTTAGTACATTGCTTGCAGGTACATTCGGATATATCCCTCCAGAATATGGTCAAAAAATGGTGGCAACAACAAAAGGGGATGTTTATAGTTTAGGGGTGGTGATGCTAGAGCTGATAACAGGAAGAGAACCAACAGGGCAACCAGATCTTGAAGGGGAGAACCTTGTTGGATGGGTACGGTGGATGGTTGCAAATAAGAAGGACTCAGACGTCTTAGACCCTTGTTTCTATGGTTCATGGAAATGGAAGGATCAAATGTTAGGTGTGCTTGCTATTGCACAAGCATGCACAAATGACCAACCAAGAAAGCGGCCTACCATGCTCGATGTCGTGAAACTACTGAAGGACCTTAATACAAAATCTGGATTTGTGGGAGTTGATCAGCCGAAGCAGATCGTCTAGTTGATGGCCTATTTTACCTTCTATTAACAACGGTGTCTTATGTTGTTGATGTGGTGCAATAGGAGTCTACTAATTTGGTTAGATAGTAAATTCTAACAAAAATGTCTATTGGAAACTAAATAACTTACCAGAATTTCCATTATTATATATGGTACTTCGATTCGAAACTAATGTAGCCATGAAGTGTTCATAATATATAAATTCAAAAGCAAGATATCTAATTATCCATGATTTCTGTTACTGTGTTTTCAACTAAGATCAGGCAACCTGATTTGCATATTCTATCTAATGGTCATGTTGCAAATTCATGTATTTGCATTTGTTTGTGGTGAATGTTCTGTCTGAAGAATCCATTTGTGAAACAGAATAATATGGCCAAAAAAAGCCCATGTGATTTAGACATATATATTATTCTTATTCTTATATAAATGAATTAGATGCAAAAAGGCAGAGGAACCTAAAAACTTAATGACAAATAGTTTGGTTAGTGGGCTCAATAAACTCATTCCATAATTACTCCAGCAACAATCATGACTCAGTAGGTTGAGTTGTACAGCTTAACCTACCTACTAACCACACCCAACCCACCTTCATAATCCCTTCTTTTATCTTTCTATGCATCTAGAACTGTTAAGTAGTGTATATACATATTACACATATATAAATAATATATATATATATATATATAACACTTGTAGTATGTAGAATGATTGTAACTTCCTTACAAAGTCAGTTAAGAGGGCCTCTTTTTCTTCAATCAGAAACCTCTTATATCTGCTACAGAATCACCACCCTTCTTTATCTACTATTTGTGAGTGGTTAAATCTTTATAGCATAGACAGCCATGAGAGATATTATGGAAAGGTTTCTTGTCCTTCCATTTTCTATGGGTTGTGTCTCAAAGTCAACTACAGGTGCAATTGAGTCAACACAATGCAAGGACCAAAAGCATCAACCAAAACAACTTGCAACAAGTATGATCTCTATCTATTTACTATTTTTTTATTTTTTGTTAAATCCTATCATATGCTTATGATGGTATTGACATCAACATGTTTTCTCAAGGAATACAAGAGGGTAAAAGCCCGTCAGGAATAAAAATCAAGAATTCTTGGAAATTTGTAACTTTAAGGCGATCCAACATCTCGAGAGGCATTCGCAGGCTAATCTTGGACACATTCCAAAGTTTTTCTAGAATTATAAGTAAGTAACGTTAGGATCTGTACTGCTACGATGCGTACTGTTAAGTATTAGATTGCATACTGTTTTGACTCAAACGTATGTGGTCTAATGCCTGCCAGTACGCAAGGCTACTAGCAGCACAGATCATTTCCCCTTGATTTAAGTATGAAATAAAATTAACATTGTTACTGATCTTAAAAATGAGATTTGGGTGGTACTGTTTGTTTCAGATTACAAAGATGCAGAGGAACTTGAGATGGAAATGGAGCTAGAAATAGGATTCCCAACTGATGTAAAGCATGTAACACACATAGGATATGATGGAACCATGACAACAAACCCGGTTAAAAACTGGGACAATATCGAAACACCAGAAATACTTTCGATTTCTTTGAAGCAATTCGAAAACGCAATGGCTGCACAATCTGAGACCACCCCATCCAAGCTTACTTGAATAACTGAATTGATTCATTTTAATGAATTCTTCTAACTACTTGTGTTGTATTATTAGGCTCAACCAATTATAAAGAATGTGAAGAAACATAAAGAGGAATTATGGTTTGGATGGCAGTGATTTTAATTCTTTATTGAGAGGTTTGTGTTTTTTGAACTGATAGAAATTACTATTTTTGTTGTTTTTTGATGGATAAATGTGAAAAATAGTATTATAACGTATTGGTTTGAGTTTTGGTACTTGATAGGTGTCATAAGATAAGAAAATTAACTAGGTGGTCAAGTTCAGCTAGGACCCTTTGAGCTAAGATATATCATCTTTTCACACTATTAAAAAAAGAAAATAACATCAAAGACATATAATTAGACCACTTCCAATGGTGGTTAAACCACTTCCAAACCAGTTCTACCACATCAGCTTTCCACTAACTGATTCAAAATTGATTTGTCCCTGTCAATAGCTTATCCACTTTCAAACCACTTTATTTTCATCTTAATTATTAAATACAAAACAAATTAAAATAAAACGCATTTCATTAAATTACAATTAAACATCACGTAAAATTAAATAAAAGATTACAATAAAATAAAACTTACATTTCCTAAGAAAAAAACTACAATACTTTATTCAAATAAAACATTTAAAAAACTCAACGCGCACGGAAATTTGATGGTAGTTACGAAACGTGTTCGATTAAAGTGGAACGCAATTCATGGTGTTTTTCTCGATCATGTAATTCCTTATCCATACGTAATTGTGTTTCAACTTTTTATCACCACGTACGTTGTGGTGCATTTGTCGGATCTGACGGATAGTCTTCTTCTAGGTCGCATATGTTTTGGCTGTTGTCCTCGGTCATCATGTTATGTAAGATTACAACAGTACATGATTCTTTTGATTTTGTTGGTGCTAAATGGTCATGCCGGATTTTTTATTATATGTCAACGGCCTTGAAGTACACTGAATGCGCGTTCAATATCTTTTCTTGCTGCTTCTTGATATCTCTTGAACCGTGCTTCAGCCGGCGTTAGTGGATGTCTAAAAGACTTTACAATAGTTGCCCATTCCGGATACATACCGTCGCCAAGATAATAACATTTGGTGAATTGACAACCGGCAATCGTGAAATTAATTGTGGAGCTCTATCTTGTAGTAAGTCGTTGAATAAGTCGAATTGGTTAAGGACGTTGATGTCGTTGCTAGAACCCGTCGAACCAAAGAAAGCATGTCAAATCCACAAATCGTAAGAGGCAATCGACTCGAGCATGATCGTTGGACGACCTTGATCACCTCGTGTGTATTGCCCTTGCCACGCAACAGGACAATTTTGCCATGGCCAATGCATACAATCAAGGCTACCGAGCATACCCAGAAAACCATGCACCTCGGCATGACATTGGTGTAAACGTTGCACGTCATGGAGTGTTAGTTTTCTTAAGTATTCGGTAGGATATAAATGAAAAATACATTTACAAAATTTTTCCAACGCATCTTATGACGTTTGTTGACCCATATGTAAATATTCATAAAATATATCGACGGAACATCCTAACGTCAATTGGCATACGCGGAAGTGACCTTTTGAACAAAGTTAAACCGGGTAATCCAGTTGCATCATAAAGTGTATGAAAGTGTGAAAAATACGTCGGTAGTGGTTGTTAGGAATGAAAAGTTATATCTTGACAAATACGGAGAAATAAGTGCCGACTCATTAGGAAACGTTGGCAAAAGTAGTCGGCGGGGAATGTTGGGTTCTTGGCAAAGTAGTCGAGAAACAACGTTAGCACATTGCTTGACGATCTCTTTGAATAAATCGTCGTGGTGCCCTTGGTATAGGAATTTTCGCCTAGTCGGCCGAATCGGAAAGTTGAGCTAGAATTTCAGGTGCTTGGTGATTCGAGGCCGTTTGACGGTTCCGTTAATTTCAAGATTTTACCTTGAGCTAGAATTTCAGGTGTTCGGTGATTCGAGGCCGTTTGACGGTTCCATTTATTTCAAGATTTTACCTTATAATGAGATGATACACTTTTAAAAAACTGATTTTTTTTCTTTAAATTATACCTTCATCTACACGTTTGAAGTTTTAGAGCTACAAAATACTAATGTTGCCAACGTAAAAATCAAGCTCAAAAGATTACACCCAAATTATATCATATTAGATTGCACAATCTGACATTTACACCCAAATTAACTTTATTTATGTTAGTAAAAAGTAATTACACAAATCTTTTTATGATTAAACAAATGTAACATTTCCATTTACAATCTAAATTCAACTTTCTAACAATAATATATACAATACAATATACAATATACAATATACAATATATAATCCTTTCTAAAAGAAGAACACTCACATACTCAAAATTGATAAGTAAGCTGTTGCTCTAAGCCTAATAAGTACTGTAGTTAGTTACTGATTATTAATTCAAAATAAAAATTAAAATCTTTTTAAATTTAAGATCTGAAACAGACATGCTTCAGTCGAAGTTGAGAAAATGTCATGTTGGATCTTTAATTGATCATCCACACCTCTGAAAAATCATTAATAATAACCAACAATAAAATGGAAACACAAATAGATGTGGGCACCATAGCGAGCCAGAAGCTGATTAAAAGCAGAACAATGGCTTTCTGAGGTGCCTTTTATATAATATAAGTTCTTCCGATTTCAATAAGGAAGATGACGTTACGAGATGGTCGGTTATTTGATCAGAACCACCACGGATGTCGTCTACCGAAAGAACTTAGGGTTTTAGATTGTGGCTTCAACCGGTTTTATACTACGAGTTTTGCTTATTTGAAAGATCTGTTGGGCCTGATAACCTAGATGTGTATCTAACTTTTTTAAAACATTTGGGCCTTTATAGTGATTACTGGAATTATACATATTAAATTTTTAATCACTGATATATGTTTGTAGTTTCTTATTTTATTACAGTACATTTATATCGTCTATTTTATCGTCTGCTAAAAAAAAAAAAAAAAAAAGAAGAAGAAGATAAAAATTGGTGTTTGTGACCGAATTTATAACTTGTTACAATATAGGCATGGTACTTGCTACTTGGTACTATATGGGTTCCTTGCATCATTCATATTCTTTGTGCATAAGTACTATTTAATCTTCGGAGTTGTGCAACGCACGACTTACACACATTACTGTTAACTTTAAATTTTTCAATGTTACATGTATATTAGCTTAATAAATGACACAAAAAGCGAACTTTTATATGGATACAAACATTTGATGCAAATGTGTCAGAAGACCATTAATATAACTCATTCGTGCAGTGGCCTTTCCATCAAATTAATAATAATAATAATAATAATAATAATAATAATTTCAAGTGTAATTAACATGTCATATAATAAGTTTAATAACTAACAAGCAAGTTATGCTATTTAAATATGAAATGAGATTTTCAAAAGTTTAATGATTCTGAGTGTATGCACATTGAGAGAGTTTTTGTGATAAGGCACATTATGAGCATAATCAGTACAAAATAAACTTTTAGCAGGTTTTAACTAATATAACTATTGTACCATTACCAAATATATATTTTAAAGTTCTTAATATCTCGTTGTTAGTAAGAAAATTTTACACTAAGATAATTCCAAATGTATGAGATATAACAATTTCAAAAAATATCAAAACTCAACTACTTTTAATAGAAACATATGATTATGATAAAATCTTTAAATATCACTCTAAATATAATGGGTCTTTTGTTTTTTCTGAATACTAAAAGCTGAATCTGAAAACTAGTTCTGAATAATAAGAGCTAGCAGCTGAAATCTGAATCCATGATATTAAGATCGTTTGATAAATAAGAAGTGCAAACATCTGAATACACATGTTTAACCATTTCTTGACGTGGCACAAATGAGATGAATACGACATTGAGTTACAAACGACTCCACTTAAGAAAAAGAAAAATTACAAGAGGTTCTCGAGACAACGTTATAGAAACCAATAATAACTTCAATGAATATATTGTCATGAATAAAAAGAAGACTAAAATACATAAACCAAAAAGGAAAAAAATTTATTATTTAACACATAAACTAAACATATGATATCCATTTATGCGAGACCCTAATGTATAGATAGTTAGGAAATTTGTTTTTCTCAATTAGAATTTTAAGCAATTGTAAATAGCTTATTGAATAAGGGGTTTTTCAGCTAAGTTAATACTTAATTAGGAAAAACTATCAAAACATCTTAATTGGTTTTAGCTTATTGAATAATACAAATATCACTTTTTAAGACATAATAAGCCTAAACAAAAGACCACTAAGTGTTTTCGAATAGTGCTCAATATCCTAAACATAGTAGCAACCTAGTTTACGAGGTTAAAATAAATTCACTACACTTAAAGATATGGAAAAGAACATAACTTCATATGTTGTTACCAGAAATATCAACAAGTAACTTATAAATGATGATATCTTGAAACGTTAAAGAGAAATCGAGCTTGGCATTATATTAAATTTCTTTTCAAAAAGTGACAAATATAATTTTTAGTTAAATGTAATATACTAAAAAGATTGAAAATAGAAAATTAGTGACTTTAAATTGATATTTAACTTAGGGTGTGGTTCAGAGGGGATGCTCCATTTAGAAGAACATGAGAAGCAGGCTTGATCTTGACAATCCATTAGCTTTCAACGGTCAAGATCACAACAAATCAAAAGGACGCGCCTGCAATTAAGTTTAGTCAAGGGACTAGTTTTGGAAAAAAAAATTAACACCATCAATCACACTCTGTCAGTACGGTCATCTCTATCATTTATTCATCCAAACCTTTCTCTCTCTACTCAAACACACAATTTAAAAGATATAACCTGCAAAACACACACAATCTCACCTAAAAAACACACACTACTAAAAACAATCGTTATTTCAATCAATGAAATCACCCTAAAATGGACACCAATTCACTTTCGTTTTGTAAAAAAAAGCATGTTGAAATCATTTATACCTAAAACCTTTGTTTGCTACAAAAGATTCTGCGCTAAAAATGTTAAAAAAAGACGTCACTCGTAAGTTTTTCAATCTCAACCACCAATCTACAATTATCAATGGCATTTTGTTTATATTAATTTTAATGTTTTTATTTTGTTGATGATTAGTTGAATTGAAGAAACAGATCTCTTGCTCGCTTCAATTATTGAATAAAATCGAGAATCATGTAGCCTTCAAGGTAATTTTTTGTTTGTTAAATTTTAGGTTGTGATGATAGAAATTAGGGATTTTGATTTGTGATTTTTTTTGTTTAAGGATTAGGAATTTGATACATTGTGTTGTATGATTGATGGAATTTGAAATTTGGGATTGTGATCGTGATCTGAATTTTGATAAATTGATTTATACGGTTATACCATATCTCTTTTCTTCCATTAGTTTTGTGATTTTATACATTGATATGTTAAGTCTAGTCACCTGACTTACTGTAAAACAAAGATTTTTCTTTTGAGGAAGTCAGCGGTTAGGATACACCGATTACACTAGCTGACTATGCATCTAAATTGGAACTCAATCGCTACTTATATGTGCACCTACACTACTTGTGTTTAACATGGTTGTGCACTTACCTAAATTGGAACTCAATCGCTATTGCATTTAATGGGTTTTAGTAAATTTTATGTGTATATACAACTTGATTGTGTGTACTTGAAATGAAAACATTAATACTATTATCTAATTGTATTTTGTATGATTTTAAAGTATTTTATTTGATTTTATTTGATCTAAAAAAACATTTTAACGCATTTATGAAGCTTTATTTTATACTTGAAGTGAAATTATTACGATTACTTTTTAGTGCACTTTCCTAATATTTCTAGTATGGCATCATGTTTGTAGTTCATTATAGATGAATCAATGAAAGAAAGTGCTTATAAGAAGTCAACCGATATGAAAAGCATGAAGTTTAAAGTTAAGAAGAAAAGAGCACCTACAAAAGGAAGAAAAACTGTAAAAAGAGTTGCGTTCGATAAAATGTTCGATCTAGACTTGTCGATTAATTTTAGAATATTGGCAAGCGTAAATATTTGTAAAATGCTAGATCATTGATGAATTTGTGAAATGGATTTAATGTAAGTTTGCTTGTTATGTTGTTATTTTTTCATGTTTCCTGCATTTTGTAATGTTACTCAATCTTAAGTTACTGCATTTTAACTAGATCCAGATCTAGATCTAAACAGTAGATTTGAAAAATAACATCTCAAAATTTTTTACTGCATTTTATATTTCTTCCACTGCATTTTACATTTCTTGTACTGCATTTTACATTATTGCAGTTCATGTAAATTATGATACAACTTGTGTACTGCATTTTTTTATATTGTTATTGCATTTTATGTTATTTAGCATTTTAAGTAGTTGCAAAGCTTGATTTTCTACTTGAAATCAAAATGTTACTTATACAGAAATCAAAGTTTTGCCACTACCACAGTTTTGAACAAAAACACCCTTCTGCTTGTGACCTTTTAGACACAGATATAAAGATATTGGATATCAAATGGGCAACAGAAAATTAACTATTATGATTGTGGTGTCTTTGTCATGAAACACATGTAAGCCTACTATGACAATTTGAAGTTGAAGGTGAAGCGCAACAGAGACAATTGAATGATCTGAGAAAAAAATATGTTGCGAAGATAGTATTGTCTGATTATAATACTATAGTCAATCATACTCATGAAAAGGTAAAGCAATATGATATGGCCGATAAATGTGAAATGTTAAAGAATGAAAAGGCTGCAGAAGGTAGAATCCGAAAACGTATTACAAAAACATTGGGCCATTGAACATATTTGGAAGTTTTTTGCTTTTTTTTTTTAATCTGGCTAGTGCATGTATTTGAATGAAACTATTGTCAGATGTCATGAACAAATGTTAGATGGAAAACGAAATATTTTAGTACGTTTTGGTACCGATACTTGATTATTTATAGTAGTTTGACTTTGTTGTTTATAATGATTGGTCATATAACTTGGTTAGTAATTCCTAGTTGTTTTTATAAGGTTGTTTCATACTTTCACGTGATCCTTCAAACTTGATTAGTATTTTTTGTCTGATTACTTGATCAAAATATGGTTATGAATAGATTTCTGGAATTATTGAGGATATTGTTTAGTTTGTTTTAAACATCAAACCTTTCAATGGGAACACTAAATTATTTATAGTAGACGTCCATATTATAATTAAGCTTTCATGATATCCCAACGCGCTTTTAGGCCTTTTAGAAGTGGTTGTAAAAAAACAAAATAATTAGCCCACGATTATGAAAATCATTTGCAACGTCTAAAAGCAAAAAACAAACACCTACATAATATATCTACATTGAAATAATTCACATTACTAGTAACAATTTAACATATGAATTACTTAAAAGTGGTAATTTTTTCTTATATTAAATATATTGTTGCATAATGATCAACAACTATTGCAAAAAGGTTAAGATCAGTAAGATCAGTTTTTCAGTAAAATGCAGTACCATATACGTAAAATGCAGTAAGTTTTGGATATCTACTTTTTAAGATCAGTTTTCACCACCTTAAAAATAAAATGCAGTAATATAATTCTAGAATGCAATGAATTTTTTTTATCTATTTTTCATATCAGTTTTACATGAGCTTAAAAAATGTAAAATGCAGTAATTTAAACGTAAAATACAGTAAGATAAATGTAAAATGCAGTAAGTTTTCAATATCTATTTTTTAAGATCAGTTTTCACCACCTTAAACATAAAATGCAGTAACATTAACGTAGAATGCAGTGATTTTTCTTATCTATTTTTCCTATCAGTTTTACATGAGCTTAAAAAATGTAAAATGAAGTAAGTTAAACGTAAAATGCAGTAGTTTCAACGTAACTGAGAGTCCCGAGTTCACTATTGATTAGTGAAATGGAATCGCAATAAGTAAAGTTTAATTGTAGAAGGGGGGTTGAATACAAGTAAAAACTTTTCTCTGGTTTTAATCAAGTTACTTAGACAGATTTCAACTGTTTAATAATAACAGAGTATGTAAAGGATAGATATGACAATATCAAAGCAAGTAATAGATAGTAGCTAAAAATATGATTTTATTGATCATAAAATCACTAAGTGTTGATTGCGGAATGAACTATCCAAGGCTAATCCAAATCAAACACTTTTGCTAAACTATTACAATTTGAGCTGAACAGTAGTGGACAAACACGCTAACTGTTTACTCACTGCTCGGAGATACGTACTTAGACAAACTGTATTCACTGACAAACAAGTGAATAATACGTATCAACGGCAAACTTCTAAGTACAAAGTACTGCTCTATTTATAGTGCAAATGTCTTGTGGAAATTCATGATCTTGGAATGACACATGTCGTTGTTTGATTGGTTTGATCTCTGATCCTTGATTATTCCGTGGTCCCAAATTCTGTTACCTCGAATATCACGTCTTCCTTAAAACCAATCATTTACTGCCACGTAATCCTTCAAACGTTCTTCAAGTACGAGGAACACTTGCTGACATATAAGAGTAGAGCACTTCGTACTTTATTGAATAGTCAGTGAAGAAACAGTAACTCTCATCACTCACTGCGAGCTAACATGCTCTTGTAGAATGACTTGAAATATTGTTCTTCAGTGACTAGCTGTTATTTGGGCAGTGACTTTTGCCTTATTCAACATGAAGAAATAAAACTCTCGCTGCTTGTATCAGCGACACACAAAGTTGAGTTTTAATCTTCCTCAGTATGCTAAATCCTAGGAGTAGAATGAATGGCGATCATCAATTGTTAACTTCAGCAACAACAGCTTTGACATAAATCATTTCTTTATCAAGTTATGTATTATTGAGTTGATCAGCGACCAATGACTTATCATGGTCAGCGACTAGTGACTCAACAATCTCCCCTTAAATGATTGTGATCAAAGCTCCCTAGACAAACTTGTTGCTGATAAAGTTTAGAGTGATCAGTGACCAGCGAGTAATAACTTTAGCAAAAACAACTTTGATTTAATCATTTTTTCATCGAGTTAGTCATCATTGAGTTGCTCAGCGATCAATGACTCAACAATCTCCCCCTAAATGATTGTAATCGAAGCTCCCTAGACAAACTTGTTGCTTTAGAAATTTATAGTCAGTGCTTAAGAATTAAAGCATTCAGTGACTTATACTTGTGATCCATTCATTTCCCTTTTTGGATTCTTTTAACATGATCTGAGTTTTGCACTTTGGTTTTCTCAAATGATCAGATATTATTGAAACTGTTAATGAAAGATATTACAAGTGAGATCAGTTTACAATTCATCTAATCTATTACAAAAGTTATTTACAAGCTACTTCAGATTTCTTATTCTTTCACAATATCAAGCTCATCAGCTAGCTCGTATTTCTCTGTGGATTGAAGGTATCTGAACTGTCCGGTCATGGCTTCCTCAATGATAAAAATGAACAAGTTTCTATAGATCATCTTGTTGTGCTTTAAGTTACTATCTTCAATTGATCATGAATTGTAGTGACTCTTGATATATCAAACCTGCTATCTTTAGTGATCATGAATTGTAGTGACTCTTGACATATCAAACCTGCTATCTTCAGTGATCATGAATTGTAGTGACTCTTGACATATCAAATCTGCTATTTTCAGCGATCCTTGATAACAGAAGTCATCTTGAGACTTGCTACACATTCAGGGAGGATGTCAAACCCACTGAGTTTGAGAGATCTGTTGCTCAGGCATTGTTTGACTTTGGAGAATGCAAACCAAAGCCTAAGGATGAACATGTTTCTAGTGATTTCTACATCCAAGGTTCCAAATCAGCATTTCTGGTAACATCAGCAGCTTTTGCTCATGAGCAACATTGGTTTTTGCATTCATTTGCACATTTTCTCCCCCTTGATGGTAGCACGAAATGCTTTTGTTAATAACTTATAGAATTATATCATTGGATTGGGTATCCTTGTCATCACCAGCTTGTGTTTTAGCTGATAAATCATCGGATACAGAAAGTTCAGCCTATGTCTCTCCCTGTGACTGGAGAGAGACATTGACAGCTGGTGCAGTGTTAAATGAGAGATGGCCCGGGTCTGTAGCCAATGATGTTACATCAGCGATGGGTGTGTTATCACCCACTGATGCCACTTGCCCTTTGTTTACAACACCATCCTTTTTTGAGAATGATGAGTGGCTAATAGGTTGACTCGATAAGGGGGTGTGGGATGCACCCGAATCACTGCTGACAATGGTTTGAGCCATTGTAGCTATCTGTAGTTTTCCCTTTTTAGAGTCAGTGGACTTTCGGGAGTCCATCGAAGCAGTTGAAGGCTTGGTTACAGCAAGAGTGCCCACAGAGACTGAACGTTCAGTCTCTGTTTCACCCTTGGCGTCCTTAGACGTCTTCCTTTTGCTATGTCTCTGATCCTTTAATGTCAGGGACCCTAGTTTGGATTTTCTTTTGGTGGTTGGTGGATTTTCTTTGGTGGTTGACCAACTGTAGTCACTGGGGGTGTTATCAGTGACATGGTCGATTGGGGGGCAGGATCTGATAGTTGTTCAACAGTTACAGGTTGGTGTGCAAGTATCCCCTGTGGTTTCATGAAAGCAGATAGAGACACTGTCACTGGTTTAGAAAGGTTTTGAATGTCTACCAGGGTTGTTTCAAAAAATTTGAATGAAACTTTATCATAAGCCTTGAACTGATTTTTAAAGATCAGTGAAGGGAACTTAGAATAAGGTGCATATTTAACCCTGGTAGCCTCAGTGACTCTATCAATTAGTTCGTCAAAAATCACACTTGCATAATCAACTCTAAAAGTGTTGATTAGTGACCAGTTAATCCGTGCCCAAAGAGTGACTAAATTTTGAAAGCAGGTCATTGGTGATTTGTAAGAGCAGGGAGAGTAAAATATTTGTTCAAAAAGATTAGTATCTCCACATACTCTGTTTTTGGGAACAGATGATTTTACAAACAATATGATTTCTATACCGTAATGACAAAATCCTTACACCGCGGAAGCTCGAAGAGTTTGAACTTCTGCAGTGTCACTAAGTTTTGTTAGAAGATTTTGATTTCGTCATTACAGAAAAAGAAGGATTTCAGCTTAAAGTTTTTGAAAGAAGAAGTTTTATGAAAATCAAGAAGGCGTAAAGATTATGATGGGATTAAGTTTCTGATTTATAGAGGCGCTTCTTGATTTTCTTGTGGTTAAAACTTAATCAACGTGGTCGATGATGATGGTGAGTAGCGGTGGTAGTGGCGTAGGGGTAATGATGGTGGACTGGTTGCATTAATGGTGATTGGAGAGGTGTGCCGGAAAAATACACTGACGTAAGAGAGAGAATGTCAGAATGTGCGACTTTTGCGTTGTACCTCAAAATGATTAGTTTTGTAATCAAGCCGTCATTAGCCAATATATCAGGGAGTCACTGATATATATAATCAACAAGAGTTGATTATCTACCAAAAACAAATGTAAGTATTAAAGAGAAATAAAAATAATCTTCTATCTGGCTGAGAGTCTAACTCGCTGATTTAAACACAACTTAGAATACTGAATAAATCATTGAGATGTAGTCATAACATTGATATAAATCAAATTTATCATTTTTTGAATACTTACATTATTTATTAAGCAGAAATGAGTATAGATTATGTTGATTATAAATTGTATAGCATATTACTGCATTAAGTTTCACTGATCTAGTTACAACTTAGAATACTAACAAGATCAGTTAGAGAAAACATAGATCAATGATATAAAACTCATATAAAAACATAATAAATACTCATGCAGCTGTCTAAATTATAAAATTAGCTGAACATACCTAACTGACAATTACACTTGCTGATTGAATCAGTTAAAGTTAATTAATCAGTGACTGTGCTCAACTAAAGCTATATTTCACTCAGTCATTTTATTTAAAAGCATAAAAGTAATTTTAACAACAATAAATAAATGAGCTCAGGGAGTTTATTTATTCATTGAGGTTTAACATACCAAGCTCGCTGATGAGATAATTAAATCTTTTCTCATACAGAGGTTTTGTAAATAAATCAGCGAGTTGATAATCAGTTGGAATGAAATGAAGTTCAATGTCACCTTTCATCACATGGTCCCTGATGAAATGATATCGTACATCAATGTGCTTTGTCCTTGAGTGCATTACTGGATTATTGGCAATGGCTATGTGATGCGTGTGAAAGCGTCTAGTTTTATAATTTATAAATGGAAATACCTAATTAATACTTTTCACACAACCAGGTAAGAATACCTGATTCAATGTAAGTATATAAGCAGTAAGACCGAGTCGATCAAAGGAACGGTGGTTATTTATAAAAAAAGCAGAAAATACTAATTAACTAGAAAACAGTAAACTGGTGGGCATTTTAGTTCCGTGCGAATAATTGTTTATAAAATAATAAATTAAAATTAATAAAACTTAAAACTAAAATAACAAATAGGAAACAATATGAAGGAACAAGTAATTGTATAATCGACTTTACTCAGATTCATATTTCCCGATTCATTTCATATTGATTATCTAATTGTGATTTCTTTTATATCAATTTAGTCACTAATCAAAGATTCCAAATTGAATGTGAATTAGCCAACGGTTCGAGTCCAACTAATTCCTACAACTTAGGGTCCAACATTAAACATCAATCCAATGTCACAAGATGATCAGTCTATTGTGTGCTTTTCCCTAAATCATGCATTAAACATTCACAACTCATTATAATTGACTCTAGTGGTATGAATCAACAATACCCAATAATTTCTCATTGTCCCATTCATTTTAAATCATATAATCATTACTTTCTCAACCTATCAAACTCAATATATCTAGCAATGGTGAAAACCCTAAAAGCATTAACCATCAATAATTAATAACATCAAAGGAATTCAATCTTATCAACATCATTAACCACGTTGAGCAATAACAATTACTAATTACCAATAAACAAGGTTCCACGAGTAATATAATCGTTTACAATTAAATAACTTATTCAATACGCAACTATAATCGTTCAATAATCATAATCCGAGTTTAATCAATTACACAACTACTTCAAATATTCAATTCATCATCAAATAAGTAAAACTCAGATCATTCAAGGTCAAATTCATCAATGAAACTGAAATAATACGAGTAATTACAAACCGAAACGATAAATCATCAAAGAATAACGTTAATTAGAATTAACCTTAGCCTCTAATGCCTCCAAATTGCTCCTTTTAGTCTAAAATAAGCCTCTGGAGTTGAAACTAGCCTTCTCGAACAAACCCCAGCCGAATCTCTCATTTTTTAGGGTTTCTGCGCGTTTTTATAGTTCCTGCGTAATCAATCCATACGGCGTATGGATTTTCCATACGGCGTATGGATCAATTATAAGCTCAACCTAGCTCTGCGCTCCTTGGGCCTCATCCACTTCAATCCATACGGCGTATGGATTTTCCATACGACGTATGGATTGCATTTCCAGCCGCAATTCCAATTTTCTTCTTTTGATCTACTTTCAATCTTCGGTTTCACTCATTTCTTCAAAATTGCATCACTTCTCTTATTTATTGACTGTTTTCCGCTCCTTTTTCCAAAAAGCTTCATTTCCACATCTTATTGCAAATATTAACGAAATCAATATCTAAACTTACTTAAATGCAATAAAAACACTCAAGAATAGGGGTAAAATACTACTAAAATATAGTACTTATGAGCGTTTATCAAACATCCCCCACTTGAATCCTACTTGTCCTCAAGTAGACTATCAATTTAAAAATAAAAAATTCTTAAGATAAACGATCATCATCATTAATCTAAATAACTAACAAAGGAGTTATACATAATTACCCATTTTTCAATTCAAATTTTTATATTTAAAATTCCGTTAACTCTAAAAACAATTGTTAAGAAACTATGAAGATGTAAAATAATCTACACATAAACTTATTATTCTTAAAACATTAAATAGTTCCCTATGATTACTGATATTGTTATCCACTTAAACAATCTATATTTAAATAATTGAGCTCAATTTATTATTATACACGTAAATGCTCCCTCAGACTTCCAATAGCTATATACTTTCATACTCATAACATGCCAATATGAAATATTATAGAATTTAACCAAAAATTATTTTTCCAAACAAGACATAGGTGACAGGTCTGTTGTGACACCCACCAAATTAGGACTAGTAATTAGTACCTAATCAAGTGTAACACATGTAATTAGTTCTATGTTAGGCTAATTAATGTATCAATATATATTGTTGAATATATACAAATATGCGATTTGATTAAATCGTACAAGTTTCAAATTGAATGAATTTCGATTCAATCAATACGGACGTTGGTGAACAATTTTATTAAATAATATGACATTATTTAATAACTCTAATTTATCCCAAAATATTATTTAGATAATATTTCAACTCGAATTCGTATCGTATTAACAACATTTACGCGATTAAAATAATAAACTCGCGAACAAAACGAAACAAGTTAAGTTATATTTTATAACTCAATTATTAAGTATTTGATGAAATACTTCAATTAAAATATCGAATAATATGCCTCCCCCCCCCCCACTCCCCTCATTCATCTCCATTTTTCCCTCTCTCTCTTCTCTTTTTTCTCTCTAAGACACCCACCACCACCACCACCTACAACCACCTATTTCCACCACTAAAAGGCCTCGGATCGTCAAGCACCTTTGGAGGAAAACGTTCCTCACATTACGATCTACATTTCCATCCTTTCGAAATTCTCTGGCACAAAGTTTGTAAGTTTCCGACAAAACCCGAAACACTCCGATTTCCATTATTTTTACTTGTTTAAGGGTTATTTAAGCTTAAAATGTCCAAATATGGGTTGGGTAAAAGTTTCAAGTCAAACGGAGGCCGGAAAACCTCTTTTTCGGCTCATTTTCAGGCCAACAGCGCGTTATGTCGCAGAGGCTCCAGGCCACCTGCGACACAAGCTTTTATGTCGCTAAATCAGGCCTTATGTCGCATATAGCGACATAAGCCACTATGTCGCACAAATCACGGATGTCGCATATAGCGACACAAATGGTTATGTCGCAAAACTTATTTCCGTCGCATATAGCGACACAACGCCTTATGTCGCATTAAATTGCAGATGTCGCACTTAGTGACACAAGCCCTTATGTCGTAGACATGATCTGCGACACAATAGACTATGTCGCACTTAGCGACACAAAGCCGTATGTCTCACACTATGTCGCATGAAACAGAACCAAGAAAACACAAATTTTACTAAGTGTCGAGACCTAAAATTTTATCACTTGATTTCACCCAAATTCAAGTTCATATGCGTTTTCACCAAAACAATGTAGTAGACCTAAAATTTTCTCGACCCCAACCAGGGGCCAGCCCCTTGAACCCCGCTAGGGGTTGCCACCCCTGGGACCCCGCTAACCAGGGGCGCTGCCCCCGGACCCCCGTCACTTAAAGTTTACAAATAATTTTTAAGCATAACACCCTTCTAAAATCAAAATAATAATGTGAGATTATTATTGCAAACAAATCATCAACGGGCCGTATTTCAAAACACAATCGAATCAACCAAGTGGTAATAACTTGGACAAGTTAATCAACCAAATCGTAGTAATTTGGACATCATAGTTGAACAAACAACTACAAAGGTAGTCTTTTAAGATACCTATGCAATTAATAACCATCGCGTGTCGTGAACACCCTCAGGTTACAAGTCTTCGGACATCACTACTCGGCTAATAAACTCAAGTTTATTTAGATAAACACTTCAAGACTCAGGTGAGTCTCATAGCCCCTATTTTACGGTTTTTTATCTGGGGTGTGATTACATTGCTCGTTTTATTTTACAATATGAACGCAAGTACAATACAAATCAAATACTACATGAGTTGTTTTCACTAATCATTTCAAAGCCCTCCATAACATAGTTTGGTAATACATATGTAGCGTGAATGTTAGTATATGATATCATATAGGATTGACAATCCCCGTCCGAGTTAGCACGCACTAACTGATCAAACGGATGTATTAGCATTTGGGAAGAAGAGTGTAGATTAGGCACTCGTAGGAGGCAACTTAGGTAGGTTTCCTTAATTGGACCTAACACTCAAGTTAAGCTCAGACTATGTGCTCATGGCTGTATAACTTTTATTTTGCTTAATTGCATTTTAAATTCAATTAAATCCTGCGGTTCGTACAAATATGTGTTGACATACAAACCTGTGAGCTCACCAGCGTTTCGCTGACCCATTTTAGCATGTATCACAGGTACTCAGCAGTAGGTTGGCTGCCCAATCAGGAATCATTAGCTCGAGTCTGCATTCAATCAAATCAGAGATTTAATTGCATTATTATATTTTGTATAAAGTAATTATGTAATGTAAATCTCTCAATTTCAAGAACTGAGCTAATGTAAACAATATTTTGATGTAAACTTTGGTTTTATCAATACAATGTAAAATGACGCATTTAGTGGTCGTTCATTATATCTTTGTGCTTGTGATTATTGATTAGTCGCGCCCCGACCCGATTCGCTTCCGCAACCCGAATTTGGGGGTGCGACAGATTGGTATCAGAGCCTAAGATTATAGTGAACTAGGTTGCATTTAGTGGGCCTAGACTATGGATAAGTCACCCTTACTGCCACTCTACAGAACCGTACATGAGATTTTCGATGATCATAGACGGCCCCTTTACCATATCTGTACAAATAGAATAAGTTAGGCAGTATTCCTCATTAAGTATGATTAAGTTCAGTGACTGCATTGTATTGGTTTAATTTAACATAGCCTGATCAACTATGTACAATTAAAAGAATATGATGTGAGATCTGAAAGGATTCATGACTGAACATGATACACTAGTTGACTCTGACCTCGAGAGAACCGGGACTCAAACATGTCTTTGCTAGACACTTTAGGCTATTATGTGACATACATATATACATAGATAGGCCTCTCTCACGCTCAATATCTTATACTATATTATATATGTATTATATGAATATAGGCCTCATTCTTTCGAACACTTTGTCCCAGAATGGCAAACATACCACCCAATTCGTCACGCTCTCATCCGTATGGATCACGAAACCCTAGGGTGGCTAGGAGGAACACCAGGTTGCCTCGAGCTGACCCATACCCCACTCACTTCACTTTGTCGGACTTAGCCACTAGGCTGCACCGCCACGAGCAACGACTTAATACTATGGATATCGAACTCCAAGAAACCAACGATAACTGGAGACTCACATCACTCGAGTGTATCCATCAAGTCTCCGAAGATCACGAAAATACCGTCAACCACATGGACACCCTTGACAACCGTCTGGGTGAAACCATCGAAACTATGGAGGTTGTCCACAAACAAGTGATTGGCAACCGAAATGAAATTTCCGTCCTACAATCAAGGCTGAACCAGTGCGAGACACGTCTAAGGGAAACCGAGGACACCCTCTAAATGGTTAGCAGACTTGCAGAATCTGTGGATCATCTCACCACACTACTGCCACAACTCAATCTATGTCAGGATTAGCTTAGGCTAAATCTGTACTTTATCATGCTTTCATAGGACCTATGTAATTCGACCGGATGTAATAATTCCCGGCACTTTTGTAAAACTTCTAAGTCTGTGACTTTTGAAACTCCTAACTAGAAATTGTCTTTAACCATTCGAATTCGTAATATGAATTGATAGTTTCTCCCATTATTTCTACATTGTGATTTTACCCTGTGATGTTGTATATTACCGCTTTTATATATATACATCTATCGTACTTATTATTTTGGTACCACCTCTCATGTACCTTTTATTTCTCTCTTGAAGAATTATGCCACCAAAGAAGAAAAGTTACAGTGATGCTGAACTTGCTGTTGTCGTACCTCGAGCAGTGGCCGATGCTTTGGCTGCTCGGGATTCACCCCGTAACTCTCGAAGCAATGACGAAACCCCAGTCAATGCTCCTGTTATCAAACCTTGCTCTTACAAGGATTTCCTTAGCTGCAAACCATTCTACTTCAAAGGCACGGAAGGTGCCATTGGCCTAATCAGATGGATTGAACGTATGGAATCCGTCTTCAATCTCTGTAACTGTACGGAGGATAACAAGGTCAAGTTTGCGGCCTACACCTTTCAGGAAGGTGCCCTTACGTGGTGGAACACCCACGCAAACTCTGTGGGCATTGAAATAGCAAACTGACTTCCTTGGGCTGAACTGAAGAAAAAGCTTAGGGGAAAATACTGTCCCGAAGAAGAACTGCACCATCTAGAGGAAGAATTCTGGCACTTGACAGTGCAGGGAAACGACATTGCTGGATATACCATCAAATTCCAGCAATTCGCTTTGTTATGACCAGGTTTAGTTGATCCGGAGGAGAAGTGCATCAAGAGATATATCCGCCCGCCTCCCGGAGAATATCCAGGGGAATGTCGCCTCATCTAAACCAACCACTGTTGACAGTGCCATTCAGTTGGCACATGAACTCATGGCCAAGGTTGTCATCCGTGAGACATCCAACACATCCTCTTCTAACAACAACAAACGCAAATCATCTGAACACCACAACAACCACAACAAGAAATCCAATGCTATCCAAGTTTACAACACAAATTCTGAACCCAAGCGTGGATACACTGGGGACAGGCCATACTGTTCTAAGTGTAACTATCACCACGATGGTCCATGCAGTACTCTCTGCAATAACTGCAGGAGGTACGGGCACTTGACCAAAGACTGCCGAGCCCCCAAATCCAACAACAACACCTCTCACAACAATTCCAACCAACCCAAATCCTGCTATGGATGTGGAGAAATGGGACACTTCAGAAACGAATTGTGACAACTCTCCAAATTAGGTAATAATTAACATTTAAGCATGTGCATTCTTACGCTAATTTCCTGATTAAGTTTAAAATAAAACTTCTGAAGTGATGTAAGTCTAGCAGCCTAGTACTTTTAAACAAAAGGTATTACTAATACGCAAGTATTTAAAGTTGCGTACGAATGTGTCAGAACGAACCCGACTGATAAGTACGACAAAAGTTGGTGATATAACATAATTAATAATTCAATTATTAATTACGAGTACTATTGTATCTATAACATATAGATAAAACGGGTTAAAAATACGTTTAACATAAAACGTATTATAAAACGAACAGAAACAATTTTAAAATGCGTTCAGAGACCAAGATGAGAAAAATGCGAATTTTCTCATTCATTTGGGAACATTTATAGCATTACCTCAAAATGTGAATCCGAAATTTGACAGAAATTTCGACGCTCAATTAAATGTTAGCAGTCCAACGCAGGAATGGTACAACAATCAAAAATAATGAAAATATCATTATTCTGAATTTAAATAACGAACCAGGAAAGCATCTACAAAATAAAAATATACAATGTTAAATTTTATATTGTACTAATTATACCCGTACCCGAAATTAACGGGCTTAAAATACCATACTTGCCCCAATAATTGGGAGACCACAACTGTGATCTCCCATAACTCGACACCATTCCCATTTTCCCCTCCCCCATTCCCTGTGATTTTCTTTCTTTCAAACACAACACCCATTATCATCATCCATCTATCTTGCTCTTCTTCTCCTTCTTTGATCAAGAACACAAGCAAGGCAGCAGTAGCAACAAGTGGAGGAGTAGAACAACAAGCCAGAACCAACACCCTCATCATCTTCTTCATTGCTTCACCATCGTCACCCTCAACTTCACATTTGTAAGAAACTTCAAAATATTTGATTTCTATGCTTAAATTTCGTTGTATAACTCGTATATACATCATAATCCATGTATATAACACATAAGTTTGATGATTACATGTTGATTTTTTCTTGAAATGGTTATATGAGAACAAACTTGAAATCCATGAATCATTGTGTTAAAATTTGTTAAAACATGATATAATGATGTATGTGGTTGTTACTAAACATCTAAACACGAAAATCACTCGAAAAATGGCACAAACACACTTTGATTTCGAGTTTGGAAGTGGGAAGAACGAACAGAGCCTGGACTCGAGCCAAAGCCGAACGGCTAAGGTCGCAAAGCCGAACGGCTAAGAGACCAAAGCCGAACGGCTAAGTGCTCAAAGCCGATCGGCTGTGTACGAGTCTGGTGGGCTGTGTATTTGGGCCGGACTAAAATGATTATTGGGCCGGACTAAAATGCTAAATGGACCGAGTGTTGTGGATTGGATCGAGTAAAGTGTGGGTTAGGCCGGAAGCCAAGCCGAACGGCTGATGGCCAAGCCGAACGGCTATCCAAGCCGAACGGCTAGCCCAAGCCGAACGGCTGGGCTGGGCTACAAACTGGACAGAATGTTTCTTGGACCTAAGACTTTGGGTTGGGCTGAGTATTGTAAAAACAAATGAATTAAAATAAATAAACGGGCCATTGAACAAGACTTGTAATGGGCCAAAGAGATTATGTAAATGGGTTAAGATAGTGAACCAAAAACAAAACAAATCGGACCGAGCCCAATAAACTTCCAAAACATTCCAAACATAAGACGTGACCCGAATCGTTTCACGAAACGAATATTCATAAAATGGAACGTGTATGATATATATATATACACACTTGATAAGGCATACGACGTGTGAAATAATAACAATATTTCAACACAACATCACCAACGAATGCAACGACTTAAATTACTGAGAAATTAACAATTTCTACAAAACAAACAAACTGTTAACATAAGTTGATTAAACAAATCAAACGTACTTATGTTAATACATTTATGGTATATAGGTTAACAAACCTTTGGGCTATTACCTGTCAGCTGCTAGCATTCATACCGAGCAAACCACAGTGAGTTTACAGCCCCTACTTTTAAATGATTTCTGCTTTTAAACACAGGGGTGTTAAACATAGAAATTGCATGCCAACACATGCAATCAAACTATAAATGCTTTACTGCTTTTATACAAATGTTGATTTGTGATATTACATTTTCACAACTATTTGGGAATAAGACAAAGGATCCTAGTACGGACCTAGACTTGGATTGTGTGCATGAAAGACCTCATGACATGCTACTGTAACCATTAGCTAGGTGACTCTAGCCACTGAGTATACGGATAGTACTATTGCCGTGACGACCCTCCTACGGTGGAGCGTATACTTAAATGTCCGTTCAGGCAAACAACATAAGTTCTGGTTGTGGCTTGGTTATAGGGTTAGGTCGCGTTACTTTAACCTGCGAGGTTTAGCTCACCTTTCAGGGGATCACAGTCTAAGTAAAAATTCCCACATACTTTTAGGAAGAACGAATCCTACTACTGTTGGACACCGGAAAACATACCGGTAACTTATTTCACACTGGAGAACGACCAGTACATACTTTGGGATGACATCCCACGTATAACAATACTTCAGGGTAACAACCCTACATAACTTGTATTTTATAAATGAATAACAAATCATTTATACGAACTTGGTTTGACAAACCGCATACACATGAAAACCTGTAAATTCACTCAACATATTTGTTGACGACTTTCTCTATGTTTTTCAGGAAATTAGCTGGGTAAGAAATCGCATGCATTCAGGATGGACAACCCTGGACCTATTAGGATGCCACATACTGTAGGGACCGCTTTTGGGGATTTCATTTGTATAACTGCAGACATTGCGGTCATACTTATGAAATCTTATTTTTAACCTTATGTATTTTTGATTTAAAAACTAAAATGTGTTGAACGTCACTACTACTGTTACGACTTACATAGTCGTACTACTTTTGTAACAAATGTTTGAATTGGCATCCTTAACCATTATGTTGTGCAATAACCATATGCTCTGAGTGTGTATGTAACGGTTGGTTGAAATTACTGTTCGCAGCCCCGCCACATTATTAAAGCTTCCGCAAACTAAACATAACTAATCGAAATTACCGTCTGGCGGGGTGTGACACGAATGTCCTAAAAACAAGAACAAGAGCAACAACAACAACAACGCAAGGGGAAGAGCGTTCGTACTCAACTCCGGGGATGCCCGTCAGGACCCGAATGTGGTCACGGGTATGTTCCTTCTCAACAACTTATCTGCTTCTATTATGTTTGATACTGGTGCCGATAGAAGCTTTATTTCTGATGAGTTTTGCCCTCTACTTGATATCTCACCTATTGCTCTAGATATTAAGTACACCGTAGAATTTGCAAATGGTAAACTCATAGAAACTGATAGTGTGATACCTAATTGCACTTTAAACCTAGCTAACGAGACCTTCTCAATCGATCTTATGCCGGTTGAAATTGGAAGTTTCGACGTCATCATTGGTATGGACTGGTTGTCCAAACATCGTGTCGAAATCATTTGTTAGGATAAGATCGTTCGTATTCCTCTCGCCGTCGGTAGAACCTTGGTCATACAGGGGGAGACCGGTGGGACGAGACTCAACATCATATCTTACTTGAAAACTCGGAAATTTCTGAGAAAGGGTTATCCAGCAATCCTCGCGCACATCATGGAGAAAAAGTCGGAGGAGAAGCGACTTGAGGATGTGCCCATCGTTCATGTAACACCCGCCAAATTAGGACTAGTGATTAGTACCTAATCAGTTTTTAATACATGTAATTAGTTGGTTTTAGGCTAATTAATGTATCAAAGTATATATATTGTTGAATATATATGAATATGCGATTTAATTAAATCGTAGAAGTTTCAAATCGAATGTAATTCGGTTCAAGTATATACGGACGTTGGTGATCAATTTTATTAAATAATATAAAATTATTTAATAACGATATCATACCCAAAAATATTATTTTGATAATATTTCAATTACATTTCGTATCATATAATAAACGTCTACGCGACTTAAACATTTAACGCACAAACAAACAAAACCATTTGAGCTATTAAGTATTTGGTAAATACTTCAACGAAAATACTGAATAAACATTCATATTTTGAAACATATATTTAAACGTATAAAAATAATTATTTAGCGTTTAAACGATCAGGAAAACGAACACCGCACGGAGCACAAATGCGGGGATTTAAAATTTGGGAGATCCCCCTCTTTTCCCCTAAAAGTCAGCCAAAAAGGGGGTGAGGTCACCACCTCCCCACCCCATTCTCACCTATCCTTTCTCTCTCTATCATCTCTCTTCTTTCTTTTCTCTCTAATCTCACCACCACCACCATCACTCAAAATCACAAATTAACACCTTAAACGACCTTAAATATCGAAACCCATTTGGAAGAAAAGAACCACCGCGTCACGATCTACAACCTCACATTTTCGAATTTTCACGGCGTTAACTTCGTAAGGTCTGACAAATCCCGACACCTCTCGTTTTCTATTGTTTTCAAGTAATAATTGTTTATTTAAGCTTGAAATGTCCAAATATGGGTTGGGTAAAAGTCTCAAGTCAAACGGAGGCCGAAAAACACCTTTTGGGCTCATTTTCCGGCCAACAGCTCGTTGTGTCGCAGAGGCTCCAGGCCACCTGCGACACAAGCCCTTATGTCGCTAAACCTCACTTATGTCGCATATAGCGACAAAAATGACTATGTCGCAAAACCTAATTCCGTCGCATATAGCGACACAACATTTTATGTTGCATAAATTGCGGATGTCGCATTTAGCGACACAAGACCTTATGTCGCAGATATGATCTGTGACACAATAGACTATGTCGCACCTATCGACACAAGCCTTATGTCGCACATAGTGTCGCATGAAACAGAACCAAGAAAACACAGATTTTACTAAGTGTCGAGACCTAAAAATTTAGTACTTGATTTCACCCAAATTCAAGTCCAGGTGCGTTTTTCACCAAAACAAATTCAAGTCCAGCTCAACCCCAGCCAGGGGCTCTGCCCCTTGGACCCCGCCAGGGGCTGCCGCCCCTTGGACCCCGCTACCAGGGGCGCTGCCCCCGGACCCCCATCATCCAGGAACTTGTAAATACTTTTTACACCAAGTGTCGAACTGATACAACCTCTAACTCTTATACAATATGACTCCTAAAACATTGTAGGACATGTTTTTCAAGTATAACACTTCGAAATTAATATGATAACATCAAGATTATTATTACAAACAATCACCAACGGGCCATACACATTTTCAAACACTTAGACAATCAACCAAATTGTAATCATTTGGACAAACAACTACAAGGTAGTCTTATTAGATATCTTCTCATGTTTATAACCATCGCGTTTCGTGGACACCCTCAGGTTACAAGTCATTGGACTTCAATTCTTGGCTAATCGATTTCAGTTTATTAAGATAAACTCTTCAGGCTCAGGTGAGTCTCATGGCCCCTCTTTTTACTGTTTTACTAGGGGTGTGATACATTGCTCTTTTTTTAACACATGAACGCGAGTACATATTTCAATATACTACATGAGTTGTTTTCAACTAATCAAACCAAAGTCCTCCGTCAGTATAGTCTGGTAATACGAATGTAGCGTGAATATTAGTATATGGTACCATATAGGATTGACCCACCTCGTTCGGGTTAGTCGCGCTAACCTCTGCAACGGACGTACTAATATTTGGGAAAACGAGTGTAGATTAGGCACTCGTGGAGGCACCTCGCTCGGAATTCTCTATATGGGACCCGACCCTCGAGTTAAGCTCAGACTATGCGCTCATGGTTGTATACACTATTATTATCATTTGCTGGATGCAAATCAATATTTAAATCTTGCGGTTCACACATTATTAATTGATATCTAAACCTGTGAGCTCACCAGCGTTAGCTGACCTATTTTAGCATGTATCACAGGTACTCAGCAGTAGATTTGGACTGCCCATCAGGATGCATATTAGCCCGATTCTCCATGCAAACCTCAGAGATTTCATTGCATTATTTGATTTTGTATAACTAATTATGTACTTAAATCTCTCATATTACGAACACGAGCTATGTACGGGTTCAAACTGTTGTAAACCTTTTATATCAATATATTTTGTTAAAATGACGCATATAGAGTCGTTTGCTATATATTTATGTGCTTTGATTATTGATTAGTAACACCCAAATTATGCTTCCGCAAAACATAAATATTAGGGGTGTTACAGTTCGAGACTTTCCAGAAGTCTTCCCCGAAGAACTACCTGGTCTACCACCACCAAGACAGGTCGAGTTCTCAATCGACCTCATGCCAGGTGCCGCACCTGTGGCCCTAGCGCCATACCACTTAGCCCCATCCGAACTTCAGGAGTTTTCCAACCAATTACAGGAACTCCTGGAAAGAGGATTCATTAGGCAGAGTTCTTCACCTTGGGGAGCTCCGGTACTATTTGTCAAAAAGAAGGACGGTTCTTTCCGAATGTGTATCGACTATCGAGAGTTGAACAAGCTAACCGTCAAGAACCGTTATCCACTTCCTCGTATTGATGACCTGTTTGACCAACTAAAGGGGTCGAGTTTTTATTCAAAGATCGATCTCCGGTCAGGTTATCACCAATTATGTGTTCGCGACACCGACATCCCAAAAACTGCTTTCAGAACCCGTTATGGGCATTACGAATTCCAGGTGATGCCATTCGGTCTAACCAACGCACCGGCTGTATTCATGGATCTTATGAATCAGGTGTGCAAGCCATATCTGAACAAGTTTGTCATTGTTTTCATTGATGACATTCTTATATACTCACGAAACGAACAAGAACACGTGCACCATCTCAAAACCATCCTAGAGCTACTTAGACACGAAGAGCTATATGCTAAATTTTCTAAGTGTGAGTTCTGGATGCAAACCGTTCAATTCCTTGGTCATGTCACCGATAGTCAAGGAATCCATGTCGATTCATCATAAATCGAAGCCATCAAAGACTGGCAGTCGCCAACCACTCCAACCGAGGTATGCCAATTCTTGGGATTGGCGGGGTATTATCGTCGGTTCATCAAAAATTTCTCTAAAATAGCTCAACCACTCACGACGCTGACTCAAAAGGATAAAAAGTTCGAATGGACCGACAAACAAGAGTCAGTATTTCAACTTCTAAAACAAAAGCTTTGCAGTGCTCCTATTCTATCACTATCCGAAGGCACCGATGACTTCGTGGTATACTGCGATGCTTCTCACCAAGGTCTCGGTTGCGTGTTGATGCAACATGACAAAGTAATTGCTTACGCTTTGCGACAGCTCAAAATTATCGAAAAGAACTACACCACCCACGATCTCGAGCTAGGAGCTGTCGTTTTTGCCCTCAAAATCTGGAGACATTACCTCTATGGCACTAAGTGCACAATCTTTACCGATCACAAAAGCCTCCAACACATATTCGATCAGAAGGATCTCAACATGAGACAACGTTGGTGGGTCGAGTTGCTTACCGATTACTATTGTGAGATCAAACACCATCAGGGTAAGGCAAATGTTGTTGCCGATGCCCTCAGTCGAAAAGAACGAACGAAACCAGTATGACCATTCACAATGATCTGAACATTCAGATTCTCACTGCTCAACTCGAAGCTCTGAAACCCGATAACATAAAAAACGAAGCCTTGCGAGGCATGGAAAAACAATTAGAAATCAAACCTTACGGAGTTAGGTACTTCTTAAACCGAATCTGGTTACCCAGTTTTGGAAACCTGCGAGACTTGGTGATGGATGAAGCTCACAAGTCCAAATATTCTATCCATCCTGGATCCGACAAAATGTATCACGGCATCAAGGAATTTTATTGGTGACCGAATATGAAAGCTGAAATCGCTACATACGTCAGCAAGTGTCTTACTTGCTCGAAAGTCAAAGCTGAATATCAAAAACCTTCTGGTTTACTCCAACAATCCAGCATTCCTGAATGGAAATGGGAAAAAATTGCCATGGATTTCATAACCAAACTACCAAAGTCATCGAGCGGTTGCGATACCATTTGGGTGATCGTCGATCGTCTCACAAAATCTGCTCATTTCCTGGCAATCAAGAAAATCGACAAAATGGAACGTCTCACATGAATCTACATCAAAGAGGTTGTTACTCGACACGGTGTTCCAATCTCGATTATCTCAGATAGGGATAGTCGTTTCACATCTCACTTTTGGCAATCACTTCAAAAATCATTGGGTACCCGCCTTGATATGAGTACCGCATACCACCCACAAACCGACGGCCAAAGTGAACGAACAATTTAAACACTGGAGGACATGCTACGAGCTTGCGTAGTTGACTTCGGTGTAAACTGGGAAAAACATCTACCGCTGTGCGAGTTTTCGTACAACAACAACAGTTATCACTCCAGCATTAAGGCTGCACCCTTCGAGGCACTCTACGGTCGTAAGTGCCGCTCACCGATTTGTTGGACCGAAGTGGGAGACAGTCAACTCACTGGTCCTGAGATCATTCATGAAACTACTGAAAAGATCTTCGAGATCCAGAACAAACTCAAAGCCGCACGTGATCGTCAGAAAAGTTATGCTGACGTGAGACGCAAACCACTCAAGTTCCAGGTTGGGGATCGAGTGCTACTCAAAGTTTCACCTTGGAAAGGTGTTATCCGATTCGGTAAATGCGGGAATTTAAATCCTAGATACATTAGACCATTCGAGATCCTCGAGAGAATTGGTTCAGTGGCATATCGATTGCAGCTGCCACCCGAACTCAGCAGCGTGCATCCCACTTTTCACATTTCTAACTTGAAGATATGCCTGTCTGATGAGACACTCATTCTCCCACTCAACGAGATTCGCGTCGATGACAAACTTCACTTCGTTGAAGAACCCGCTGAAATCATGGACCGTGAGGTCAAACAGCTCAAACAAAGTTGCATTCACATTGCCAAAGTCAGGTGGAATTCGCGGCATGGGCCTGAATTCACCTGGGAACGGGAGGACCAAATGCGGCTCAAATATCCTTAGTTATTTATTGATGCTACTTCAATCACGACTTCAAACTAAATTTCTAGACGAAATTCTCCTAAGAGGGGGAGAATGTGACACCCGCCAAATTAGGACTAGTAATTAGTACCTAATCAAGTGTAACACATGTAATTAGTTCTATGTTAGGCTAATTAATGTATCAATATATATTGTTGAATATATACAAATATGCGATTTGATTAAATCGTACAAGTTTCAAATTGAATGAATTTCGATTCAATCAATACGGACGTTGGTGAACAATTTTATTAAATAATATGACATTATTTAATAACTCTAATTTATCCCAAAATATTATTTAGATAATATTTCAACTCGAATTCGTATCGTATTAACAACATTTACGCGATTAAAATAATAAACTCGCGAACAAAACGAAACAAGTTAAGTTATATTTTATAACTCAATTATTAAGTATTTGATGAAATACTTCAATTAAAATATCGAATAAATATTCGTATTTCAAAACCTATAATTAAATGTACGAAAAAGGATTTAAACGACCGGGAAAACGCACACCACATGGAGCGCAAACGCGGGGGTTAAAATTTGGAGATTTCCTCCCCTATCCCCCCCCCCCCCCAACAAAAAAAATATGCCTCCCCCCCACTCCCCTCATTCATCTCCATTTTTCCCTCTCTCTCTTCTCTTTTTTCTCTCTAAGACACCCACCACCACCACCACCTACAACCACCTATTTCCACCACTAAAAGGCCTCGGATCGTCAAGCACCTTTGGAGGAAAACATTCCTCACATTACGATCTACATTTCCATCCTTTCGAAATTCTCCGGCACAAAGTTTGTAAGTTTCCGACAAAACCCGAAACACTCCGATTTCCGTTATTTTTACTTGTTTAAGGGTTATTTAAACTTAAAATGTCCAAATATGGGTTGAAAAAAAGTTTCAAGTCAAACGGAGGCAGAAAAACACCTTTTCGGCTCATTTTCCGGCCAACAGCGCGTTATGTCGCAGAGGCTCCAGGCCACCTGCGACACAAGCTTTTATGTCGCTAAATTAGGCGTTATGTCGCATATAGCGACATAAGCCACTATGTCGCACAAATCACGGATGTCGCATATAGCGACACAAATGGTTATGTCACAAAACTTATTTTCGTTGCATATAGCGACACAACGCCTTATGTCGCATTAAATTGCGGATGTCGCACTTAGCGACACAAGCCCTTATGTCGCAGATATGATCTGCGACACAACAAACTATGTCGCACTTAGCGACACAAAGCCATATGTCTCACACTATGTCGCATGAAACAGAACCAAGAAAACACAAATTTTACTAAGTGTCGAGACCTAAAATTTTATCACTTGATTTCACCCAAATTTAAGTCCATATGCGTTTTTCACCAAAACAATGTAGTAGACCTAAAATTTTCTCGACCCTAACCAGGGGCCAGCCCCTTGAACCCCGCCAGGGGTTGCCACCCCTGGGACCCCGCTAACCAGGGGCGCTGCCCCCGGACCCCCGTCACTTAAAGTTTACAAATACTTTTTAAGCATAACACCCTTCTAAAATCAAAATAATAATGTGAGATTATTATTGCAAACAAATCATCAACGGGCCGTACACATTTTTAAAACACAATCGAATCAACCAAGCGGTAATATCTTGAACAAGTTAATCAACCAAATCGTAATAATTTGGACATCATAGTTGAACAAACAACTACAAAGGTAGTCTTTTAAGATACCTATGCAATTAATAACCATCGCATGTCGTGAACACCCTCATGTTACAAGTCTTCGGACATCACTACTCGGCTAATCAACTCAAGTTTATTTAGATAAACACATCAAGACTCAGGTGAGTCTCATAGCCCCTATTTTACGGTTTTCATCTGGGGTGTGATTACATTGCTCATTTTATTTTACAATATGAACGCATGTACAATACAAATCAAATTCTACATGAGTTGTTTTCACTAATCATTTCAAAGCCCTCCATAACATAGTTTGGTAATACATCTGTAGCGTGAATATTAGTATATGATATCATATAGGATTGACAATCCCCGTACGGGTTAGCACGCACTAACTGGTCAAACGGACGTATTAGCATTTGGGAAGACGAGTGTAGATTAGGCACTCGTAGGAGGCAACTCAGTTAGGTTTCCTTAATTGGACCTAACACTCAAGTTAAGCTCAGACTATGTGCTCATGGCTGTATAACTTTTATTTTGCTTAATTGCATTTTAAATTCAATTAAATCTTGCAGTCCGTACAAATATGTGTTGACATACAAACCAGTGAGCTTACCAGCGTTTCGCTGACCCATTTTAGCATGTATCACAGGTACTTAGCAGTATTTGGGCTGCCCAATCAGGAATCATTAGCTCGAGTCTGCATTCAATCAAATCAGAGATTTAATTGCATTATTATATTTTGTATAAAGTAATTATGTAATGTAAATCTCTCAATTTCAAGAACTGAGCTAATGTAAACAATATTTTGATGTAAACTTTGGTTTTATCAATAAAATGTAAAACGACGCATTTAGTGTTTGTTCATTATATCTTTGTGCTTGTGATTATTGATTAGTCGCGCTCCGACCCGATTCGCTTCCGCAACTCGAATTCGGGGGTGCGGCATCTGTGCCTCAACACAACAAAGCAACATAACTTGATTTTGGTTTAGCAAAAATTATTTTTGGTCAAACCATTGGTGACAGGTCTGTGCTTCCGCACAACAAAGCGACTTAATTTGACTACATGTTCATGAGTTCTTTTAAACTCAGTTTGCTCTTTTTCATTAGATATACTGACGGAGACCAGGTCTGTACTTACGTACAACAGAGGAAATAACACCCAGTATATCCCCAAATGATATTAATTAAATTCCAAAATTATTGCATATTGCACATTATTAATATGAAAATTAAGACAAACGTCATACACAACTAAATTCCATCTAAAAACAACATCTACACCTTAATTTTCATTTCTTAAAAGCTCAAAATTCTTATATAAATTGCCTATCAGTACATCATATTATGAGACTAAATAATATTATTCACAATTTAACATCCATTAATAGTGTAGAAAAATTCTAAACTAACCTACATAGTCACAAAATACATCATTTCTAGAAAAACAGAAACATGAAATTTTAAAATTTTTGTTGAAGAATGGGCAAAACTTATAACCTCCTAATTACGTATTTTAATGAAATAATAATTAATCTAAATAAAGAATTATCTACTTATGAACAGGACAAGTATGTGGAAACTTCACTCTTTTCTCTCACATCCCCCACTTAAAGATGTACAATGCCCTCATTGTACAGAAAATTGAAAAAGGAAATTTGGAAAAAAGAGAAAAGATTATGAACAGAAAAACTCCCCTGAAATGATGTGTTTAACTGCCAAAACAAGGTTGATATGATAATCTCACACTCCCTGAACGCAATTCGCTGAACTTACTGCCAGCATAGCACGTATTCACACAATAATTCTGAGAGACCATCAACAAACAAGATTAATAATACCACATAATCATCCTAATAAAACAAACATAAACAATCCTAATAACTAGCAATCCAAACACAAATAAAAATATCCAACAAACATAAATATTAATAAAACTAATAATAATGTCCGAAGTCAATAACCCAATAGGATGCACATCATTCTAATCACTGTCCTCCTCCTCGTCAATGCTCCGATAATGATGAGATAGTCCTGGCTGCTCTGCTGCTGGTGGTGGTGGCATGAACTCCTGGGCTTCTGATACTGAAATGGCTCGTATGGCATCTGGTGGAAGCTGAACAACTGAGCAAACAAACTATCCTGATAATCTGGATGGGCACTCGTCTGATGGAAGTGCTGCCTCTGCATAAGATCAATCTGGTCGAACCACTGAGTCTGGTGGAGATCCATCTGGTGTAGATGCTGTGACAGCTGATCGAACTCTGCAGCATATCCTTTGTTACGGCCACGTGCCGTACCTCTACCAGCATCATTGCTACTACCTCCTCTCGCTGCAACAGTCCTAACCTGTCTAGACTGTAAAGTCTACCCAATCCGAGTGGTAGCCACCCAATAAAACATCTCGGGATCACCACCATCAATACTGCACGGCTCGATAATATCCATAGCCTCTAACCTCCGTGCAGTCAACCACTCCATACCCGACTGAACAACTGTGCAAGTACCCATCTCATCCGCAGTCTCTAACCCAAAATGCCTAGCCAGTCTAGTAACAAACTGACCACCACACAAACTACTCGAACTCCTTGTACCGGTAGCTCTCTTGGACATCCACTTCGCGAATCTCCAGGGTACATTCACTAACCTCTTCCTAATAAATAAGATGAGATAAAACAAATTAGGCTTGGAAACCTTTTCAGGTCCCTCGCGTCGTCCAACAATAGTGAATGTCAACAATCTGCGAATAAGATGATGACGAGGGTCTCGGATAATCCTATAAGAAGGAGCATGAGAACCATAGCTACCTTGGGCAATGTGCTGCCACTCCTGCTCAATCTCCAAAGATGTCAGCTTCTTCACCGCGCCTGCTGACAAATGTCTCATAAAATTTGGCTTATGAATCTCATTGGGTTCATACAACCCAACCCCAATAGCAAACTCTACCAACGACATCTGCCTCGGCTGACCATCCAGCTGGAAGGTAATGGTCTCTGATATCGCGTAAAAAGTCATGTTTTTACTACCGATATCTCTCTCATTCTGGAATGATTCTTGGCATTTTAAACTAAGAAACAATACAAGTCAGCGATATTATGCCAAGATGGTCAAAACAGGTTGCACGACAAAAATCAAGCAAAACGGATGAAAAATAAAGATTCCACGCACGTTTGAAGATTCAAGGCATCAAAATGAGATTTCAAGACAAAAGTACCCATCATCAACATCCATCTCATCCAAGATGTTCGTTTTCGAATTACGAATCCAATAGAAGAAGAATCAACAAAAACGGACAAAGAATGAAGATTCTGCGCCCGCCGGAAGATCCAAATGATTCGTAAGCAATATATGGAGATAGGAGACATATTTTTGGGATATTTTTACATCAAAGTCTTTGTTTTTGAATTATGAATCCAAATCAAAAAGAATCAACACAAACGGACGCATAATGAAGAAGATACGCACGAATTAAATAACGCAGCAAAAGATGACGGACCGGGACGGGTGGCAGCCAGCCACCGCTGGCCTGGTGGTGGGCGGCGCCGCCCTCCCTCCCCCTGTCTCTTTTCTGCTTTTCTGTCCTTGCGTGTACCCGGTGCACTACCTTTCGCTACTTTTCCGTACCCGGTGCACCACCTTTCGCTACTTTTTCGTACCCGGTGCACCACCTTTCACTCTTTTTCTGATGTGAGCCTACGGATGCTAACGTGAGCCACTTTTCACCTATAAATAGCAGCTCTTAGACCTCATTTGAAGACACACTCTTACATTCTAATACACTCACATATTCTTACATACTTCTTTTCCATTTCCACTTTCTCATTCTAGAAATTCTTTTATCTTATAGTCTAGGATTATTGTAATTAATCTACGGATTAGTATAGAGGCTAGAACGAACGTTAGGGGGTTTGAAGATTCATCTTTATACGTGTAAACGAGTTTTCAATCATAATAATACGCTGTTGCGCATTTATTTCTGGGTGAAATCTAAACCTTTATCATACTTGCTTTATTCCCTATTTTAATTATGTGTTATTGCTTGGTATGTGATATATTTGTTGCCATGAATTGCGAGTAGTTTATTATTGTGATTGTTGATGATATAGATAATTATGATTAAGGATGACATTGTATAATTAATGCAAAGACTAGAGAACCTACTCAGTTATCCAGTTGAGGGTCAGCAGTTCAAGTCCTTCAAGAGACTGTTCAGTATTGATGAACCGGTATACATGGAAATGGTTACCGAGTTCATGACCACATACACATTTGAGACAGGAAGTAGAGTTGGAGACAGTTTGATCACATTTCGATACATGGGAAGTTCATTCACCTTGTCACTGGCTCTGTTCGCACAACACTTGGATCTATACACACCAGAGGAGATACATTCCCCTTTGTTCACTAATGGAGCCACTTCGATATCCATCTCGATCACACCATCCGAGGCATGGAGTAAGTTATCATCAGCAAGATATTTCTCGGGTATAAAATCTACCAGACTCAGAGATCCAGTCTTACAAATCCTATACAAGCTGATAGCTTGTTCATTTGACGGAAAATACACGACAAGCGATCGAGTTGTCAGATTTGATATTGCTATGATGACATGCATCCTCGAGAAAAGGAATATTCAGGTTGCCCATTTAGTTTCCCAGCGAATTCTGGAAGAAAAGGATTTTGGTGCAAGGAGATCATATATGGGTCCAGTAATTACAAGGTTGATTCGCAGAATGGGAATGCTGAAGACGGCAGAGGTAGAAAAATTCAAAAGCCTGCTAGTATGGAGTGCCCACCCGATAGATTATGAATTCCTTAGGAGCATGGATATACTCAAGATTATGAGAGATGACACCATCTACATCAGGGCACGATCATCAGACACAGATAGTATGGATGAATTGGTACCAGGTCTAGTTTTACCAAGAGAGGGAAGAAAGAGGAAACAACCAAAAGAGCCAAATAACTCAGATTCAGACTCAGATTTAGACGAAGATAAGGATGATTATGACGACCCAGTTGCACCACCACCAGTAGTGCCACAACCTACTAGGGCAGGACCTTCCACCCCAGCTCCTAGATCTCAGGTGCCCCCTTACATATACCACTATGGGACACCACCAGGGCCAGACTATTGGTATTGGCTGATGCAGATGCAGGTCCGATGTTATAGGGCTATGAGACAGCAAACAACAGGGATACCAGTGAGCCCACTTCCTGACTTACCCTGTGGATTGGGCCGAACACCACTACACTTATATCCCCCTGCAGTTCCTACTCCAGCACCTCACCGACATCCAGTTCGTGACCTGGCCATGGTTTACCACCTCGCACAGTTCCACCTAGGACACGAGCACCACCAACACAGGTTCCTATTCAGAGACAACATGTCCCTTCAGTTGTCGGTTCGGCTAGAGGGCAGACTTCGAGAGGCAGTAGGATATCCATAGTCCCTACATGAGCCACCATTGTTCAGAGTCACAGGATTCTCAGGAGCACCAGCCCTGCAGCTGCACCAATTGATCCAGTATCCTCTCATAGACAGACTGATTTATTCAGAGGACACTCTCAGCAGAGGACACCTGAGATTCCACTTGACAGCTTTGACATGCCCGTAGGGGAATTTGTTGATCATTTGATACAGGATGGAGTATTCACCATAGGTACACCAGATGCAGAGGCTGATCGAGATGCATCAGACAAAGGCACCCACTATCAGCATGATGATTCTTCATCAGATGAGACATCCCCTGGACCTATAGTATCTTCAGCTGCAGTATCACCACCAGCCGAGCAATAGATTGCTCCGCTTTCTAACTCCTTTCTATTTTCTATCAAGACCTTATTATTGTGTGTAATTGATGTACTGTAGATGCATAGACATCACATCTATCCAGTTATTACTTTATTATTACTTTACTTTTCTTATAAGCAGCTATTACTTGATTGAATTGAGTGGTTTGTTTGAGAAACTATCTATAGAAGACCAAGGAAAGGGAAGCTGTGGACCACACGATGAAGAATGCCGAGAGTCATAAGCTACAAGCCGCAGACTAGCAGACTTCTAACGAGTAACCAACAACGTGCACAGCAAAAGCGGTACACCATTCCAAAACCCTCTACGTGTTTAAAGAATTGATTATCTCATCCGATATTCCAAAAAACTAAGTGTGGGATCGACAAAACCACACTACACTTACGAAACAATCCAAAAATAAGTAGAATCTCTAAGTGTGGGATACTTCAACAAGAGGTACTCAACAAATAGATTCGAACATTAGGGACAATGTTCCTCTAAGTGTGGGATATACGGCCTTCAACCGCAAGTTTTTACCTCTTGTCCGTAAGTCAAACAATATTTTCATTAAAAGGCTAAAAATGGATAAAATTTCAAAAAATTTAGATTCAAAAACATCGTTCTTTAGAAATCCTATCTCTCAAAATTATAAATCACAGCAAGAAACGAGTTTTGACAACGAAACAAAACTGTTTTAAAATAAGATACGAACGAAAAGGGCAATACATGGCTAGACACACATTGACCAAAACATTCGATTCGTGAGGATTGAGCCCATCATTAGCATTCATCTCTAAAATGCTTCACTTTTTGTTTCATGTGTGTGCTGATGTATGCATTTGAATTAGAACTTGCTCCTGTAATGCATTTCGAGATCACACTGATGAAATGTCATACGTGGCATAGGTACAACCCATCTTGATAACTTCTAAGGAATCCAAACACCCTTCCACCATCAAACATCCACCCACTCGACATTCACTCCTCACACCTAATCAAAACCTCCTATTATTCGTCCCGAACCTACAGAAATTTCATCTTCCAACAAATTCTCAAAGACACTCTTGATTTCCCAAGACTTCTGCAACCCAATACCATTAGGAATCTTCCAGGCCATAAAATACATCAGTAGGGTCGGCATAGGAAAAGAAAACAAAAGAAAAAGAAATCAAAAAGATTATGCCGACACAACTAAGAAAAAGGCCAAGGAAAGAAAAATTCCAAAGAAAAGGGAAGAAAAAGGGCTATGTAGTCCTTTCAAAATCTGAGAAATTCCAAAGAAACTCTCTCAAGAAAAGTTTCGAGGAAAACCATCACACTTTCTTCAAACCAAACACCCGATTCCTTCCAAGATATCTCAAAAGGTTAGTACCGTCCTCATAAAAAGTGATGGAGATTTGATTCTCGATCAAGCATATGACGAGAATGCTGCATGACAGGCTATCTGAGTGATTGACACTAGTAAGTAGGGAACCCTAAACACTTGAGTGATTTGAGTGACCCACTTGTGAGGATTGCCTAGTCATGATCATCATATATGTTGCTCGAAGAAGGTATCAAATTCTATAAACCCTTAGTTTCCGATAAAAACTCTTTCATAGCTGTAACTTTATGTTCTTTGGAAATGGTATCTCTAAAAACTAATGCAATTAGAATCCTTCCAGAAGCTTTTTAAGAATGAGTTTGCTTGAGGATAAGCAAAGTTCTAAGAGTGGGATACTTGATATCGCGTAAAAAGTCATGTTTTTACTACCAATATCTCTCTCACTCTGGAACGATTCTTGGCATTTTAAACTAAGAAACAATACAAATCAGTAATATTATGCCAAGATGGTCAAAACAAGATTGCACGATTAAAATCAAGCAAAACGAATGAAAACGAAGATTCCACGCACGTTTGAAGATTCAAGGCATCAAAACGAGATTTCAAGACAAAAGTGCCCATCATCAACATCTATCTCATCCAAGATGTTCGTTTTCAAATTACGAATCAAACAGAAGAAGAATCAACAAAAACGGACAAAGAATGAAGATTCTTCGCCCGCTAGAAGATCCAAATAATTCGTACACAATATCTGGAGATAGGAGACATATTTTTGGAATATTTTTACATCAAAGTCTTCGTTTTTGAATTACGAATCCAACGCAAAAAGAATCAACACAAACAGACGTATAACGAAGAAGATACGCACGAATTAAGCAAAGTAGCGAAAGACGACGAACCGGGACGGGTGGCAGCCAGCCTCCGCCGGCCTGGTGGTGGACGGTGCCGCCCTCCCTCCCCCTGTCTCTTTTCCGCTTTTCCGTCCTTGCGTGTACCCAGTGCACCACCTTTCGCTACTTTTCCGTACCCGGTGCACCACCTTTCGCTACTTTATCGTACCCGGTGCACCACCTTTCACTCTTTTTCTAATGTGAGCCTAGGGATGCTAACGTGAGCCACTTTTCACCTATAAATAGCATCTATTAGATCTCATTTGAAGACACACTCTTACATTCTAATACACTCACATATTCTTACATACTCCTTTTCCATTTCTACTTTCTCATTCTAGAAATTCTCTTATCTTATAGTCTAGGATTATTGTAATTAATCTACGGATTTGTATAGAGGCTAGAACGAACGTTAGGGGGTTTGAAGATTCATCTTTGTACGTGTAAACGAGTTGTCAATCATAATAATACGCTACTGCGTATTTATTTCTGGGTGATATCTAAACCTTTATCATACTTGCTTTATTCCATATTTTAATTATGTGTTATTGCTTGGTATGTGATATATTTGTTGCCATGAATTGCGAGTAGTTTATTATTGTGATTGTTGATGATATAGATAATTATGAGTAAGGATGACATTATATAATTAATGCACGACAATCGTGTGACACCCGACGAATTAGGGTTACTGATTTACCCTCTAGAAATCCTAATTACGCGTATTTAGTTTAGTATTAGGCTAAATACTTGTAATTACTTGTAACTATTTGTATATTTTTATGTGAATATACACCCCCGTAATTGATTTATATTACGCTACGTAATTAGTTGTAATTAGGCTTACGCAATTTGGTGAGATTGTGCGAAACAACCTGACAGAGTCCGACACGTTATAAATACGGACGTTGGTGAACAAAATATTAAATAATATGAAATTATTTAATAAACTCAAAAACTCGTAAATATTATGTTGATAATATTTAACACATTAATTATATCGTATAAAGTAACATAGACGCGACAAAAACGCGCGGAACGCGCTCGATAATCGAACGGAAGTCAAAATACAATTCTGAATCTAAAATATATCATTAGTGTAAAACTATCAATTAATATATCGCATCTTTAAACGATAACGAAAAACGTCCAAATAAAACGTCACGCGATTTAGAATCCGTAAAATGCTAACGTAAATCGAGGCCAATAAATAAATGGAACATTTTATAAGTATTTCCAAGTATTTAGAATAAATATCTCAAGTGAAATTATTAAGATTTAATTTTTATTATAAACGCGTGCTTAAAACGATTAACGTTTATATAAACACCAAAACAAACGAGAAAACGAACACCGCGTGAAGCACAAATCGGAGAAATAATAAAATGACTAAAATACCCCTTGATGGACCACATGGGGGCCGGCCACCCCATGTGCCACCTCCACTCTCACCCTATCAAATTTCATGCAATTACACCTTTTACACTTACCCACACTCACTACTTTGAACCTTCTTTCATTTTCATCTTTTCTCTCCACATTTCTCACAAAAATCCTCTCAAAAATACGAAAAAACTCAACCCCAAAACTACCTTTAATCATCAAATTATCATCATCAATCATAAATTTTTTGAAGTGGAATCAAGAAAGGAAGCTAAGGATCATCATCATCATCTTTATTTCCTTCTATCTTTCTCACTATTTCTTTGTAAGGAACCTCACTCGCTCTCACTATAAATACTTGCATGTTACTTATTTATATGTTTTATAGCTCATCCAACTAGATTATGTCCTAAAAACTTTTAAAAATACGTTTTTACAATTTATTCATAAAAGTGATGAATCTGTCCAAAATGTTACATCTTACAAAATCGACCATAACTTGAGTTCTAGGAAAAGTTAGACAATGATTTTTTTTATAAAAGTTGCGTATTGAAAAGATCTACAAAAAGTTCTTCTTTGGCTCTTTCCAGAAATGTACAGATTTTTAGATATAACCAGATCTTTGAGCCTGGTCTGAAAGTTTTTGAAAACCGAGTTCGATTCCTTAGCAAAATTAATTACCTATGTAAGTAGACATTATAGTTGCTATAAAAGTTATATGTTAGACTAGAAACCATGATGATCAGTTGGTAAAATTTGTGAGACCCGATTTGGACCAGAAGTTAGTAAGAACTATGGCGAAACAAACCGACAAAAACCGAAAATATAACTAGGGACTGTTTTGGAACTATTGTAAAAACCAACACTTTTGGTGAACTCCGACATGAACCGACAATTTATTTGGACTCTATAAACTGATATATGGGTTGGGTGAAAGTTTCGGGTCAAACCGAGTAATAGATAGTAGCTGAAAATATGATTTTATTGATCATAAACTCACTAAGTGTTGATTGCGGAATGAACTAGCCAAGGCTAATCCTAATCAAACACTTTTGCTAAACTATTACAATTTGAGCTGAACAGTAGTGGACAAACACGCTAACTGTTTACTCACTGCTCGGAGATACGTACTTAGACAAACTGTATTCACTGACAAACAAGTGAATAATACGTATCAACGGAAAACTTCTAAGTACAAAGTACTGCTCTATTTATAGTGAAAATGTCTTGTGGAAATTCATGATCTTGGAATAACACGTGTCGTTGTTTGATTGGTTTGATCTCTGATCCTTGATTATTCTGTGGTCCTAAATTCTGTTACCTCGAATATCACGTCTTCCTTAAAACCAATCATTCACTGCCACGTAATCCTTCAAACATTCTTCAAGTACGAGGAACACTTGCTGACATATAAGAGTAGAGCACTTCGTACTTTATTAAATAGTCACTGAAGAAGCAGTAACTCTCCTCACTCACTGCGAGCTAACATGCTCTTGTAGAATGACTTGAAATATTGTTCTTCAGTGACTAGCTGTTATTTGGGCAGTGACTTTTGCCTTATTCAACATGAAGAAATAAAACTCTCGCTGCTTGTATCAGCGACACACAAAGTTGAGCTTTAATCTTCCTCGGTATGTTAAATCCTAGGAGTAGAATGAATGGCGATCATCAATTGTTAACTTCAACAACAACAGCTTTGACATAAATCATTTCTTCATCAAGTTATGTATTATTGAGTTGATCAGCGACCAATGACTTATCATGGTCAGCGATCAGTGACTCAATAATCTCCCCTTAAATGATTGTGATCAAAGCTCCCTAGACAAACTTGTTGCTGATAAAGTTTAGAGTGATCAGTGACCAGCGAGTAATAACTTTAGCAACAACAGCTTTGATTTAATCATTTTTTCATCGAGTTAGTCATCATTGAGTTGGTCAGCGATCAATGACTCAACAGTAACATGCAGTGATTTTTTTTTAAATCTATTATTCATATCAGTTTTCCACCACATTAAACTTAAAATGTAGTAACTTAAACTTATAATGCGGTAACTTAAACGTAAAAAGAAGTAGGTTTTCGAGATTTAGTTTTCATATTAGTTTTCAACCACCTTAAATATAAAATGCAGTAACTTAAACGTAAAATGCAGTAAATGTTTTCCCATATCTACTCATTCAAATCTGTTTTCCACTACATTAAAACGTAAAGTGCAGTAACACAACCATAAAATGAAGTGATTTTTTCAGATTCACCTTTTTAGATCTAGATAATCTTAAACGTTTTGTGAATAAATGGACGGTTCATCTAACAAATACGTTAATGTACATCTCCTTCAACCATTCATTATCCTTAAGTCCAATCTGTTCTACTATATATTTTAATTTATAATTCATTAAAATCTTATCCATTGGGTTTATAAGGTAAGTTGGTTTTTTGAAAAGAAAGGTTACTGTTACAATGGGTTAAAAGGTCACCTAAAGTAGCTTCTTGTATGTAACATCGTTTTCATTTGAAACAGTTGGAATCTTTTCCACCTGCGAAAACACATTGTGTAGACTTATTTTTGCTTTTCACAGTTTCTTTAACACATTCCTCCAAGAGATTAATCTCTCTCTCACCTTTTCACCCAACGGTCAAGTCTTGATCCATCACTTCAACACCAACGTCTATTTTTGTTTGTTTAGTTTTTGAATTTGAAAACATCTTACCAGTTGAAACTAACTGTTCATCTGTCTCCAACGAGCCATCGACCCTTTTGCTTCCTTCCCATGGTGATTGCAGTGACTCGTTTGATCCGAGATTATTGGTTCTGGTGCATCTGACCCAGATTCAACTTCATCACTTGTATTCCTTCTATACTTCAATTATATCTGCGATTCTGTTCCGTCATTAGTCACTGGCAATGTCTCCAGATTCGCCGTCGGATTCACCGGCTCAGTCACGGCTCTCTCCACCGTCTGCCTCTTCTATGCTACCGGTAACATGTTTTACTCTTCTGTCGCATTTCGTTGGGATATGGTACAACGCATTGTCAACGCCGTTCGTGACTGGTCGACGGTCAAAACCAGATATATATCTATATATGTATATCTATATATTGTGCGTAGATTTGATAATTTTCGATACTCAGATATGAAGATTCCGTATATATATGTAAATCGTTATATATATCTATATATGTATATGTATATGATTTTGAATGAATCATATCTTTCTAAAGTTGTAATCGGAGATATTAGAAGAATCGTGTGTATCTAAATTTGTAATCGTATTGCTTACCATATATTCAGATTATATGTAAATTCATAATATTTTGAAGTGTTTTACGGTCAGCTCCAAAAGTTTAAAAAATGTGCAAAACTAGTCCTTGACAATCTGCAGTATGGGGACCAGGTGGGGACCGTGTTAAAGCTGTCATGCATTTATTGGCTTAAAGTCTGTCTTCTCTGCTCTCCTAAAACAACATGCTCCCATGATCTTTTCTTTTAACTTATTAGAAAAAAGTTCAAGAAATAATTAAAAATATTAGAAATAGGACATGTTAAAAATATATTAAAGTTTTTAGTTAAACGTAATTTCTTTTTTGCATTTTTTAAGCATGAGCAGGATTTGCTTTCTGTCCACCCACAAGAACCATGGGAGTCCATGGATAAGGTCATGCTTGGTTGGTTCATTATTAATCAATTCTAGGAAATTTTGATTCACGGGTGACATCTGATCGGGTCAACTTTTTTGGGGCTACAATCAGTTATCTTGTTTTGGACCAAAACCAAGTAAAAAAACTTAAACCATGTGCAATATTAAGTTGATAGTATTTATATGAAATTCTTATGCGAGAGGGATCATGCATGTTTGGTCAAATCAAGTAGTGAAGTCGACATCTTACGGCAATCAAGATTAGTGTGTGATTATCACAAAGCTATACGGCGTTCTTATGCTATTCTTGGTATAATCTACAAGATACGTAGAAATCCTTTAATGGTAGAGATGTTGGAACGGGTGATAAAAAATTATATACATATACATAAACAAGCAACAAGCAACCACATCCATCTAATATATATATATATAGTGGCATGATCCAGAGGGAAGCGCATTTTTTGAGGGAAGGGGGGAAGCGTTAGTATGCATCAGGAAGCATATTACCTTCACCCATACAAATCTCGAAAAAAGCAAACTGAAATTTAGTAAATGTTAATCAGAATCGATGCTATGAATGTTAAGCTTCCTTGATAAATTATTTCTTCAAGTTATAGCATCGATTTATGAATATTAGATCCAAATCCGTTAATATGCATCGCGGTGCATATTAGTTAATATGCATTGTGATGCATATTAACACTCAAAATATTTTTCAAATAATGTGAAGTTTTTAATATGCATCGCGATGCATATTAGTTAATATGCATCACACTGCATTTTAACAATTTATTAAATAAATATTCATCAATTAATGTTATGACTTAACAATAAAATTCATTCGTTAAAATATTCTTTATAGCATCAGTTTTGATTACTATTTACCGATAAAAATATTTTTTTGTTGACGCTTTGATTGATAATTGTAATATGCTTCTTGATGCATACTAACGCTTCCCCCCTTCCCCCAAAAAGGCACTTCCCTCTCGATCACTACCCTATATATATATATGTTTGTTTGTTAGCTTAATTTATCTATATATTTTTTTTTGTTGGCGAAAGGAAAGAAAGTTATATAGAAAGCCTACTCTACAACATTAAGTATACTTTATCAAGAGGTTTAAGTACATTATTATTGATATATAACAAGTTATTATTTGCTCACATTTTACGGCAGGTTAAAAAGTATTTCTTAGATTAGATTTGTTTATATTATTTGGTTTTGTTTCGATATTAATCAGTTTATATAACTAACCCCTGTTAGGGAAAATAATTTGTAATGTTAACTACATGAGTATAATGCATTGTTACCTTTAAAAGATCGGGAAGTTATTGTATATAAAAAAATTGAAAGTTATAAATTCTAAATATAAAGCATTATTTAAATGTTGATGGTCAAAAGTATATACTTCCTCGATCCCAAATTAAGTGTCATGTATCAGATTTGAAAGTCTTTTTTTTTCAACTTTAACCTTAAATATTTTTGTTTGTATTATATATTACTTTATATAAATTATATCAATGAAAATATATTTAAAATCCAATCCATACATATATTTTGCATCAAGTATTATATAACACAAACAAAAATATTTAAGGTCAAAGTTGAAAAGGAAAGACTCAAAAAGTTAAACCATGACACTTAACTTGGAATGGAGGGAGTATATTTAAGACATAAATTTTATGCTCTCAATAACATAGTTTATTTTAAGGTTTACGAATTTTATAAAACTTTATGGGCATTGATCAAGTTTCAATAAATACATTTTATTGATCATGATTAGTCTTCCTTCCATCATTTTCTATGATTTATTAACATACATTTAATAAAACAGTATCTTAATGACAAATCAAAAAATGTGTCATGTGTTCGAGTATGCATTGAGACACGATGTTCCCCTAATAATTTTATTTGTAACGGTTTCAACCTTCATTACACTGATACATTGATATGATTCAAAGTTGTGTGAGACATATATTAATAATTTGAAATTTAACTATAACTTACTCTCAAAAATAATTTACTACAAAGTATATATCATGCTTACAAAAATGGTCAAACCCTATTATATATTACAGTATCAATTTGAGATAAATATGTGTTTCGAATTAGGTGCAATAATAATAATAATAATAATAATAATAATAATAATAGTAATAATAATAATAATAATAATAATAATAATAATAATAATAATAATAATAATAATAATAATAAAAATAATAATAAAAATTCAATAATAATAATAATAATAATAATAATTTTTTGTTGTTCTAAAAAAATTAAAATAATAATAATAATAATAAATAAGGGTGTGCCCCAGTGGCACACATCAAGGAACATTTAATGAACCTGTAATTTCCTTAAATATCGGAATTTGTATTTAATACTTATTAATTCAATCTAATAATTATCTTTTTTATGCATATACCAATTACAAATTATGATATATAAGAAAATTACGAGTTCATTTATTGCACCTTAATGTGTGTCACGGTGGCACAAATTAGCAAAACCCTAATAATAATAATAATAATAATAATAATAATAATAATAATAAACGTGAAACAAAAATAATTATGCAAGATGATTAGAGTTGAACTTAGATTTCTTGAACAAAACAGCAACTTTACAACATGAGTCAACATTTATTTAATTACTTTTATCAAAATTGTTTGTGTTATATGGCCTGATCATAGTTGCACCCTCCTATAGCTTGCAGTCCTACACCCTACGTTGACTACATTTTTTTACTTTATTTTTCATTACTTTTTCTTATTTGTTTGGTTAGCTTTCTGTAAAAAAATTATTTCCTTTATCATTTGTAAATAAATAAGTTGTACAATTTTTTTTTTTTTTTTTTACTTTTTAAAACGCATTCCATTCAAAAATAATGTTAGATTTTCCATTTTAATTTATCCCAAAGAAAGTCTACACCTCCAAAATCAATATATTATAATTTCCCATTTTACGGTTTATATAATTTTCTCAGAATAAATATATAGGAGTTTGTATAAAAAGTAAGGATAAAAGCATCATACTATTAGACGATACAATTTCTTAAACTTTAGTCTAAGGAAAAAGGTGTCGTACAAGACGATATTATTCATAAGTAAATAAAAACATTTACATAGTTAGTATAAAACAAACAATTAACAATAACAAATAATTTCGTATTATACTCTCTCCATCACACTATAAATGTCCATTTTGACTTTATACACAGTTTTAGGATTATCCACTAACCACATTTTTCACCAATCAAATTACATATTTACCACTAAAATCTCTTTCGATTGATTGAAACATGGAAGTGGATACTTATTTGGAACTACTTAAAATAGTATTGTGCACACATATATGTAACACCCCAAAATTTAAAGGTATTATTTTAGTGCGCGATGGTATAAATATTTTAAAGTGTTACTAATATCTAGTTTTCCTAGTTCCAGACAATGGTAATCACGGAGAGTAAAATAAGTCAAACGGAGAGTAAAATTTAATTAAGCCGACTTATATACGTATGTATAAAGTTTCATTGTTATCCAGTTTTCATCTAAAAACATTTTCACGGAAAAAAGAATAACGCATGAAGCTTTAAACTATGGTTAATTATCAAAATTCAATTCATGATTCAAGCTTATAACTCTTAATTCATCATCTTCTTCACCTTTTTCAATCTTTTATAAGTATTCTTTCTTCATTTTTAACCTAAGTTTTAAGAAATTGAAGGTTTCAATCCGAAATTAGGATTTTAATTTGATGGAATTGATGTTGATTAGTGTTCTTATGATCATTGATAATTAAATAACAATGTGAAAGTGCTGAAATTATGATTGGTGTTCATGGGTAATTCTAGGGTTTGTACTTGTAACACCTCGCAAATTTGAACGTAATTACGGGCATTAAACATTTGCATTATTAGGCTAATTCCCTACTTTGAGTGAATTCACAACATATTTTAGAGGTAAGTCTAGCAAATCCCAACTAGTTAATACGCGTAGTATTACGATTCATAATTAGCTATAATTATGTACACGGCAATTGAAACAAACGCGACAAAAATATATGACTGTTGGTGAACAAAATTATTTGACAGTATGGAATTATTAAATAACATTAACGATTATTAAATATTACGTGGATAATATTTACAAAGTATTTTATAACATATAAACGTTTATTTCGTAAACTGAAACGAAACAAAGTTAAAATTTCATAAACTTAATTAAATTATTTCAATAAAATATCCCAACCAAAAATATAAGCAAAACGTATTTAATTAGTAATTATTTAAAATATTGTAACATTTAACGATCGGGTAAACAAACACGGAACACAACCACGGGGGGGACGAAAAGGAACAAAACCCACCTCCTCCCCCTCCTTTTCTTTCATTCTCTCTTTCACTTTCTCTGTTTCCATTCTTCTTTTCTCTCATCTCTTTCTCACTCTAAAAACATCACACCAAATCACCAAGAATCACACCAAATTACCACAAAAGCGCATCTAATCACCTGGCTTCTTTGGAACAAAACATTCACGGGAACACGATCTACACTTCTACCTTTTCGGATTTCAAAACCGACACGCGTAAGTTTTCGACATTTCTCGAAAATTCTTAGATTTCGAAGTTTTCTTTGATATCTCATGTTTATAATACTTAATACAACATGTTTTAGTGTTATATCAACTTTTTATGTCCAAAAACCTCATTAAAAACGCTTTAAAAACCGAAATCCACACAAAATTCGTGAACAGCCGATTCTGCGAGATGAGTTTTTTCCTGCGAGATGAGTTTTGCCCTGCGAGATGAGTTCTGTCTTGCAAGATGAGTTTTGTCCTGCGAGATGAGTTCTGTCCTGCGAGATGAGATCTCAGTTCGCAGTCAACCTTGGTCAACATTTTTTAGCACTTTGAAATTTATTTAAAATGGGCACCAAATGGTGATAATTAATTAATATGATATTAAACCAATGCAAGAACGGTTAACACCCATTTTTATGAGTATACAAATGAATCGAAACGTAATAATGACGTTTTCAGAAATTATTATTTCAAACCGCTACCAACGAGTCATATACATTTCTAGAGCTACAAACTTAAACGACAAACAAACGCTTTGGACATAATTTGGTTTAACGAACACTAGCATGGATGGTCAAACTAAGACATCCACATACTTATCAAATCTCATACGTTTAGGGCGTTAGGAGATTCCGGACTATACTTGGGCTTTAGGCTTTGCTAGCACTCGCACATTACTTAATTCAACAGGTGAGTTCACAGCCTCTACTTTTACTGTTTTAACTGCTTTTGAACAGGGGTGGAAAACATAGTCAACTGCTTTATTAATTGCCATAACTGCTTTTACTACATGATTGTATACTTGTTTACTCGAACGATTAGAGTACTTTGAACTGTTGAACGATTGTGCGAACTAATGTTTATGAGATAACCTTTTCATACCATAAACTAAAAAAAACGTGGTAAACAAATTGATAAACTGTTTTGTTTGAACGGGAGAACGACCCGTGCGTATTTTAGACCGGAGAACGACCGGTACTTTTATGAAAACGCTGAAGAACGACCAGCAACATATTTTAGTGCCAGAGAACGACTGGCTAAGTGGATGGGAGAACGACCCGTGCGTATTTGGATGGGAGAACGACCCATGCGTTTTTTACCGGAGAACGACCGGTACTGTGTTTCGCTGGAGAACGACCAGCAGTATTTATTGCCAGAGAACGACTGGCCGAGTTGGACGGGAGAACGACCCGTGCGTATTTTAGACCGGAGAACGACCGGTACTCTTTTGTAAACGCTGGAGAACGAACAACAACGTATTGCAAACTGTGTTTTGGGTAACATCCCACGTAAACGGTATTTTGGGTAACATCCCACGTAAACGGTATTTTGGGTAACATCTCACGCAAACTGTATTTTGGGTGACATCCCAACTGAACTATACTTGGATAACATTCCACAAAATGATTACTTGACTATTATGGCAATAACTATTTGTGAACGTATTGGTTTTAACAACTGTGCTTACAAACTTGATTCAACTATTGCAAACATAAAACTTGTGAATTCACTCAACCTCGTTGTTGACTTTTACTATGTTTTTCAGGGAATTAGCTGCGCATGTAAGAACCGCCTGCACGTTGGAACATAAGCGACCCACGATGAATAGGATGCCAACTTTTGACAACTGGATTTCTTCTATATAACTGAAATTGTTTAGTCATATTTACGAAATCTACTTTTGTAAACTTAATACTTTTAACTTGTATGATTCAAGGAATCGTAAACTTTGTAACTAATACATTTGGCATCTTAATATATTATGTTCTGTTGTAATCATAAGCTCTAATAGTATGCATGTACTGTGTATTGTGGCACTCCTCATACTTAGTTAAATGCTTCCGCTAATCCAAATTAACAAATTTGGGGGTGTTACAGTACTAAATCTCTATGAAATTATGTAATAAGTTTTAAGTGTAATTAGAAGAGTTAATTGAGTATGATTATTGATGACACACAAAAAGTCAAGTTTTTACGTGCATTATTCTCATATTTTTAGCCCGATTTGTGATGGAAATATCCAAAATGAACGATTTATTACTAGAATTCATCACATGGGCTAAAATTAGGGGTGAGCACAAAAACCGTTTAACCGAACCATAACCATATTAACCGCTAAACCGATCCATATTAACCGCTTAACCACACAAACCGACGGTTCGGTTATGGTTAATGTCCATAACCGATCCTTCATTAACCGCCCCGCCTTAAATATTGTACTTAGTTTAATATTAATTTATATAAATATATTAATGCATATATTATTCTTATTCTTAGATGAACTAGTCCTAAAATATAAGAAATATATACAAGTTAATTTTTGTATTATTAATTTTGTACTTTTGTAATTTATTTTGGAATTTTGTAATGGACCAAAATAATATATGTACTGTAACACCCTCTTCACTGGTCTGGTAATTTCGTATTTTAAATTGATTATTTAATTGTGTTAGACATTATTTGATATTATGTGTCTAATTGTGAAACTCAGATAAATTAGTCAAACGACTTATTGTGAATAGTAAAATATTAATTATTTTAAATTGCTCTAGTTGACGTTAAAATAAAATATTATTTTCGCATCCGGGTTTCAGACAATAGATTTAGGACGGGTATAAAATTAAAAGCAATCAAATACTGAGTCAGTGTGTAAACCGACCTTAATACCTTTATGTTTTCAAAGTCTTCTTCCTCATATCATAATCATCAAATCAAAACATAAATATCATAATCATCAAATCAAAACATAAGCTTCCAAATTGAAATTCTATTAAGTTTGCAAAGGCTGTGATTTTGATTCTACCACATCAGAACTAACATCATCATCTTAAACTTCATCATCTTCTCTATCTTGTTCACTTTCATTTTCTTTAAAAGTGAGTTTGATTTTGAGTGATTGAATCAAATTAATGCTTGATATGTTGCTATTTGGTGTTAATAGATGTTATATAATGTTAGTTGGAGTATTAGAAACCTTAGAAACTGAGTTTTTAGAGTTATAGTGAGATTTGGTTCGAAAAAACTCATAACAGATGCGAAACTCGCAGAACTCAGTTCGTCTTGCGAAGCGAGTTGAGTTGTCGTGGTGCGAACTGAGTTACTGCGAAGCGAACCGAGATCTTGCGAGCTGAGTGGCCGCGAAGCGAGTTGACCTTGCGATGCGAGCCGAGTTGTTTCAGCTATGCAAACTGAGATTTTTTGCGTTGCGAATCGAGTTTCTGTGAACCGAGTTGACTGTGAGAACCCAGATAGCTGCGAACTGAGATTTTAAAAATTCTTGTTATGTAAATTTTGAAAACACGCAAGTGTTTTCGGGGTCGCGGATAAGTGACAAGTCTATTAACTCGGATTGGGTTGAAATTCGCATGGTCACTCAGAAACGGCCCACTGATCAAGGTTCTATTCTAAGAGCCTAGGTAGTCCATTCGGGGTCATCTAAGGGTCGAAAATGATATTTTTCAGTTTTTGAACCTCGTTTTGGGATTTTCTGATTTCATTTCGGATTGAACTTTTGTTTGCTTAGATTTTAGGGACTTACCTGCTTGAATAAATATGTTAGAATGATGATTATGAGACAAGTTACCGACTTGTGTTGTTCTATTGTGTTTCAGATAAACAGAAGACTCGGTGACATTAGACTACTGAATGGACGACTGAGGTATTGGTGAGTGGATCTATAAACCTCAGTGTGATTTAGTTGTAACAGGTTTGGTTACAACGGGTAAACATATTATTATTGATTTAGTTGCCATGATGATTATGGTTTAATAATAATAATAATACTGTTGATAGAGTGTTACTCTGACATGATACCATGATGAGTATGTGAATATGTGATCACTTGTTGTATTGCCTTTGGGCATTGTTGTTTCAGAGGCCAACATGGGGCTGGGCTTGGGTTTGCTATTGTTTGGATAACACAAGATCTTAGTACAAGTAATTTTGTCGTAGCCTGTGTTGTTTGGGTTAATAGCACCAAGTAGTCGGTTAAACCTTTGTATTGGCCTGCAGTTGGTTTTCAAGTGTTCTTTGAGAAGGGTTCCCTCAAGAACCACCGGTCCTCATTGACGCCAGTTGTTTGTGATGTTATAAGTTGTAAACAGATGTGTTGTGTGTATATGGTTATTTGTTGTACACAAAGTTGTTATGCTAAGCTGAGCTGTTGTTTATTGATTTCCTCACTTAGCGTTGTGCTAATCCCTCACATTTATACTTCCTGTAGGTTATATTTAATATGTGGGTGGCAGGAAGCTGAGGCCTTTGGCAGAAAATGTTTAACATGGCGAACTCTTATATAACTTTTGTAATAAAGTTAAAGAAATTTGTATTATATAACACCTCGTCTATGGTTAGTGGTTTTAATACTTTTGAACTGTAATGTGTCAGGTTTTGGAATAGTTATATAATTAAACTAAGGTGTATAAAAGTTTGGAAAAAAAATTAATGTACATTTTATAATGTATATAAATGAAATCTATTTTTTTTGTTAAAAATCAACGCTTCCGAGTGAAAACCATTATTAAAATAGTTTTCAAAAGGAGGGGTGTTATATGTACTTTACATATGACCTTCTAAAACCAATATTTGAATTTTAATATCCATTCATATTTACTTTTGCTCTTTTGGATCTAAAAATTTAACTCGTAATTTTTTTTTTCAAAACCAACATATTCGGTTAACCGCTTTAACCGCCAGGATTAATCGATCCGCTTAACCGATCCGCCACTTAACCGAACCCAACGGTTATTGATATCAATTAACCGCCATATTCGGTTTGATTACGGTTATTGTCCATAACTGCCCCAAACCGAACCGTGCACACCCCTAGCTAAAATATAGACGACATTTTAAAAATCAACTAAAATGGTCGAAAAACATGATAAATCCAACAAAAACGATCATAAGCATTCTCGTTCACTTGTTTCAAAACCTTTTGAACTACACTTAGAATTATGACCTCTAACTTATGTGATTTTCTTCGTTAGGAAATTATGAAATCGTGAGCGCAAGAATCACTCAAAACGGATAAACGACGAAGAAGTTATGCTAAAATGAAGAAGCGAACAATCAAAGGACCTAATACGGCTAAACCAGACTGTATACGGCTGACCCAAACCGTATACGGATGGACACAGACCATATACGGATGGTCCATACCGTATACGGCTTGACACATACCGTATACAGCCTGCACAAATCATATACGGCATGTGTTCTGCCGTATACGGCTGAAACCAACCGTATACGGTTGGTGTTCACCCGTATTTGCCCCAACTCAGCCGTATACGGCCAAAACCACCCGTATCTCGTGTTCAGGCATACAAAATGGGATTTTTATATGGTTGTGCAATAGAGTTGTGCGTTTGAAGGTTGGAATACGGTTGAAGAATACGACTGTGCATAGTCTATAAATACTAATCACCTCGTCACCATTTCTAATCATCCATTCACAATTTCTCATTATTTCTTTCATTTCTCTCTCTACTCTCTCTCTAGAAATAATTAGATTAGTTTAGTTAAGCTAGTAGATTAGAAGCTTTGAGCTTAATTGTAACGGAGGTGCTCCGAGATTGCGGTTACGCAAGATTTGTAATAACGCTTCGTCGGGTTTTATTATAATCTTTATCTCGTTATTTTTTAAATATGTTATGTTATTGCCATGCTTATTTGGAAATGCTTGCTAGCTTAATTGTCATGCTAAGCTAAACAAATATGTGTTTGCTATGATAGTCTTTATGCTAGGGTAGTTATGCTTTAATCATGCAGTTACTCTATATGTATGCTATTAATATGTATTAGAATTTATGAATTGAATCTCAAATATTTAATTATCTATCCAACTTATGCCGTGGTTTGTAACCTACTACTAGAACTGGTCTATTGCTAGTGGTATGTTGCTTATTATTGTGTCTGATGATCGTTGAACTCGATATGACCGGTGTTCTCCTAGTTGAAATACACCGGAGGGAGACACGGAGCGTAGGATTAGAGATAGATTAGATTCACTTCATATAATAAATTTTTTAGAGAAAACTTTTGGAACATTTGTGACTTGGCCATTTATCCAGATACTATGCATGAAATAACCTGATCCCTGTTATGCTGCTCTACTGCATGTTCTTGTTTGATTGAAGCTTTAGGGTTTGCATGCTAGTATCACTTGTGCTATTGGATATATGACTAGGTTGTCTGATATGAATTAATTGCATACACCAGTTTAACATGCTTAAAATAGTTATAATGATTTATAGAAATAATGATGAATAATTTAACTAGCCGTTAGACCAGACTTTCCCAACTTGTTCTGGTGGAAAACCCATGTTCATATTTTTATTTATTCAACAATTCATACCAAGATTCGGATGTCTCAAATGTTCAAAATTGGGGAACAAGATTCGAGGATGGTTGTTGGTTAAATTGGTCATTGTCATATAGGACAACTTCCGGTGTAGTGTACATTTCATAGCTGTTATCAATGTGACATGTTATTTATCTGATTGCGGAAAACTATATATTAGATAGATAATAGGCTAGGAGCTGTGGCTCATTAAGAAATTAAATATATAACAAGTCCACGATAAACAACAAGGAATCTTTAATGTAGCAACGAAAATACCGTAAAACAGCTGAATACAGAAACACCTCTGGTGTAGTACAAATACGTAGAAGCCATTGAAAGGTTGTAGGTAGAGGACTTTGTTATCATTGGATGTTCAAAGTTCATCTGTTAAATCCTGTACCCATCATCTTAACTAATGCCTTATCTACAATAACTACCCTTAAATAGCATATCTGAATGTCATAGTAAGCACAAGCGTTTAACCTGTAGTTCTCCTAGCCACCTCACCACCACCTTTACTTTCCCTTAATTTAGGTTAGATAGTTAGAAAACAAAACAAAACCCATATCAAATTCTTTAAAACCAGCTAAATCACGAAAGATAATTGAAAGTCTTAATCTCATGCCCATTGTAGTTTGAAGAACGACCCTAGGTCATACTTATTGTTGTACTCATCTATAGCTTTAGTATACTTAGGCCTAGCAAATATAAAATATAAAACCCACTGATCGGCGCGCCCGGAGGAAGGCCCGCAATGACGCAAGTGAAATTGCAACCGACCTCTTAGCACCCATCAAGTTTTTGGCGCTGCTGCCGGGGACTACAATGATCAATTTTAGGAAATTATTTATCTTAGTAATTTAGCGATCCTTCCGGAAGATCAATATCGTCCGAAAGTTCCTTTTCCTTTCTTTCCTTTTCCGTAACCTTTCCTTTCCAAAACTCTATTCTCTACCAAACCCAAACTTCCATTAGCCATGACGAATCGTATTACTCTCGCTTCAACTTGCAAACCACTACTGGAGGGAAGAGGAGGACCCATCGTACTACCAGTTGATGGAAACTTTGAGATTAAGCCGAGCATTATCAAATTACTTAAAACCTTCTTCCAATTTCACAGTTTTCCGCTTGATGATCCAAACTTACATTTGGACAGATTCGTCAATCTTTCTAACTCTTATGAGAAATTAGAAACTTCCAGAGATGTCATTCGACTCTATTTGTTTCCTTATTCTTTATCTTCACGTGCTCAGGCATGGTTTGCTGAACTCGAACCCATTTCTATTCATATTTAGGAGGAGTTGGCTACTAAGTTTATGACTAAGTTTTTCCCTCCTTCCAAACAAGTCAAGCTTAAAGATGACATCATCAACTTCCACCAAGGAAATGATGAATCGTTATTTTCAACATGGGAACGATTTAAGAAATTGCTTAGTAGATGTCCGAATCATCAGATGGTTAAGACAAATCTTATCTGCATATTCTATAATGGTCTAAACCCTTATCACAAATCAACCCTCGATGCTGCTTCGCTAGGAAACTTCATGACACACACTTCAGAAGAAGCATGGAAGCTAGTTGAGACGATAGTGATGCATCAACATGACTGAGAGTCTGTAGAAACAACTGAGGAAGTAAGGAGTACTTCCAATCCGACCTTATAAGCTTTGCGAACTCAAGTTGACAATCTTACCAAAGTCTTCAAGGATCTACAAGACTCTTCTAAACCTCAACGGAGGAATAATCCCCAAAAATCTTCCCCCCGCAAAGGTACGGAAGAAATTCTTGTCACAACCCTAAAAAGCCCTGAACCAAACTTTAACTCTACATCTTTTATTCAGCGGACAACCAACACCCCACCTTTTCAACCTCTGTCTACTTTGCCCTCTGCTCTATCTGATTCCTCTTTAAACTCTCAACAACAATATAACGAAACTTTGACTAACTTCATGATTGAACAAATGAACGTAAACAGACAAGCAATAGCTTTTCAAGATAAAATTGATGCTTTACTTAGAATTTCTGAAGATTTAATCAAAAACCTGGAAGTTAGTTTTAAACAATTATTTTCAGAAGTTGAAAAGAGCCAAAGAGAAATCACGATCGGTAACGCTGTCCTAGTTGTTACCAGAGGAGGTAAAGACATCGGAGTTGAACAAACCTCAGATAATCCTTCAAACAAACTTCCCACTTCTGCTGAACCATCCACTAATCAAGTGTCCAGTGACACCCCTATTACTACACCAGATCCAGTATCCTCTCAAGCCCTAGAAATCATTCAACTTACTCGAATACCCTTTCCTGGTAGGCTTAAGAAAGAGAAGCAGGAAGCACAATTTAGGAAATATCTTGAGATGTTTAAAAGCCCGCACTTAAAGTTAGATTATTAGATGCTTTAGTAGAAATGCCTAGTTGTGCAAAATTCTTCAAAGAACTCATTTTAAACAAAGAAAAATCAAGACATATAGTTAGTTTACCCTAAGATGCTGAATGCTCTGCAATCATGCTTCATGGCCTTCCGCCAAAACTAAGAGATACTGGCCATTTCACTATTCCCTGTTTTCTTCAAAATATCCAAGTTATTAATGCCTTAGCTTACCTAGGTGATAGTGTCAACCTTATGCCTTACTCACTTAATAAGAAGCTCAGATTAGGTTAACTGCTGCACACTCATAGGACCATCCAATTAGCTGATAGATCGATTAAAATTTCTCAAGGGATTGCTGAAGATATAATGGTCCAAGTAGGTAAATTTGTCTTCCCAGCTGACTTTGTCATTATGGATATTGAGGAAGATGCCCACGTTCCCCTCATCCTTGGCAGACCTTTCCTAAACACTGCCAAGGATGTTATTAACGTATACAAAAAATATTTAAAATTGAGGGTTGGAACGGAGGAAATCACCTTTAATGTCGATAAATTGATGAAACAACCTTTGGGAGAAGATCTTGGTCAAGTGGATACCATGTAGGAAATATACGACGAGCATTTGGAGGAGATTCTAGTAGTTGGTAGTCACGATCTTTTTCCCAACACAGTCATCACTAAAAGAAGACTATGCCAGGACGATGTCAGACCCTACTTAGCTATCTCTTACCAGCCAGCACACTCTGGGGAGCTACTATTTTCTTTGTCTGAAATGAAGTATTCTTTTGAACCGTCTAACAGCCCTTTCACGAACAACTCTTATGTTACTATTCCCTTAGGCGAAGGCACTCCTATACCTCTCTTAAAGAGAAATCAACCTGATTCATTTCCTTCCTGAAATTATCAAATCTTTTGAGGAGATGGAATTAGGATCCTCAGATGAGCCACAACTATCTGAAGGTTGTGAGCCACAAATCCTGAAATCACCATAAGTACATCTTCAACAGCTCAATTTCAGAGGTTTGCATTTACCAACGACAACGATAGTATCTTTACTGAAGATAACGTAACCTCCTCATCATCTACAAGCAAATACAAGCTGAAAAAGAATGCACTCTCTGATGAGATAGAATAATAGAAATAGCATCAGCTACTGCAGCCGACTCATCTCCAAATAAACCAGAGTTCCAAACAGAGTATAATAAATTACAAAGAGACGAGATAGCTCGAATGAAGCCTTCCATTGAAGAACCACCAAAATTAGAACTAAAGGAACTATCCTCTCATCTGGAGTATGCTTTTCTTTAAGGAACCTCACATTTACCTGTTATAATTGCAAAAAGGTCTTGCAGCCAAAGAGAAAGCAAAACTCATCCAAGTGTTGAAGTCACATAATAAGGTGATTGCATGAAAAATCTCTGATATACAAGTGATTAGTCCAAATTACTACACTCACAAGATACTCATAGAGAATGACTTCAGACCTTCTGTACAGAGACAGAGGAGAGTCAGCCCGGAGATTCAAGATGTGGTCAAGAAGGAGTTTATCAAACTCTTGGATGCTGGCTTGATCTATCCTATTTTCGATTCCCCATGGGTCAACCCAGTTAAGGTTGTCCCCAAGAAAGGAGGAATAATGGTTATCGCTAACGAAGATAATGAGCTTATTCCAACTCGAGTCATCACCGGTTGGAGGGTTTGTATCGACTATTGGAAGCTGAACGAAGCCACTCGAAAAGATCATTTCCCTCTACCGTTCATCGATCAAAAGTTGGAGAGATTATCGGGAAACAAATTCTACTGCTTCCTTGATGGTTTCTCTGGATATTTTCATATTCCTCTCGATCCAAAGGACAAGTAAATGACAACATTCACCTGTTCATATGGAACTTTTGCTTATCGACACATGCCTTTTGGGCTATGCAATGCACTTGCAACATTCCATAGGTGTATGGTAGTGATATTCCACAACATTATTCAACAGTGCATGGAGGTATTCATGGATGACTTCTCAGTCTTTGGAGACTCTTTCACTTCTTGTCTTTCCATCCTTGAAAGAATGCAAGCCCGATGCGAAGAATTAAATATTGTCTTAAAATGGGAGAAGTGCCACTTTATGGTGAAGGAAGGAATAGTTTTGGGACATTGAATATCAAAGTTTAGAATTGAAGTTGACAAAGCCAAAGTTGAGACCATTGCCAAACTTCCGCCACCTACTTAAAGCCATTCGCAGTTTTCTTTGTCACGTCAGATTCTACCATCGCTTTATTAAGGATTTCTCTAAGATTTCTCAACCTATGACGCATCTTCTTGAGAAGGACACTCCGTTTGTCTTTTCAGATGATTGCCTGAAAGCTTTCCACACTTTGAAGGATCAGCTCACACATGCACCGATCATGGTTGCTCCTGACTGGAGTCTCCCATTTGAGATCATTTGAGATGCCAGTGACTTTGCAGTTGGAGCTGTCTCAGGGCAAAGGAAGGGAAAGCAGCTTCATCCGATATACTACGCCAGCAAGACACTCACCAATGCTCAAGAAAATTACACTACTATAGAAAAGGAGCTGCTTGCGGTAGTATTTGCTTTTGATAAATTTTCTTCATATCTAATCTTGTCCTAAACTATTGTCTATACAGATCACTCAGTATTGAAGTATCTTTTCAAAAAGCAAGATGCTAAATCAAGACTACTTCGATGGATTCTGCTCCTCCAAGAATTTGACATAGAAATCAAAGACAAAAAGGGGGCTAAAAACGTCACAGCAGATCATCTCAGTCAATTGGAAAACCCATTGATGGAAAAGCTTGATGAATGAGAAATTCAAGACCAGTTTCCTGAAGAACAACTCATGAACGTTGGAGGCTACTGATATCGTGTAAAAAGTCATGTTTTTACTACCGATATCTCTCTCATTCTAGAACAATTCTTGGCATTTTAAACTCAAAACCAATACAAAACAGTTATATTATACCAAGATGGTCAAAACAAGGTTGCACGATAAAAATCAAGCAAAACGGATGAAAAACGAAGATTCCACACACGTTTGAAGATTCAAGGCATAAAAATGAGATTTCAAGACAAAAGTGCCCATCAACAACATCCATCTCACCCAAGATGTTCGTTTTCAAATTAAGAATCCAACAGAAGAAGAATCAACAAAAACGGATAAAGAATGAAGATTCTACGCCCGCCGGAAGATCCAAATGATTCGTACGCAATATCTGGAGATAGGAGACATATTTTTGGGATATCTTTACATCAAAGTCTTCATTTTTGAATTACGAATCCAACGCAAAAAGAATCAATGCAAACGGACGCATCGAAGAAGATACGCACGAATTAAGCAACGCATCGAAAGACGACGGACCGGGGCAGGCGGCGGCCAGCCGCCGCCGGCCTGGTGGTGGGCGGCGCCGGCCTGTCCCCCCATCTCTTTTCCGCTTTTTCGTCCTTGCGTGTACCCGGTGCACCACCTTTCGCTACTTTTCCGTACCCGGTGCACCACCTTTCGCTACTTTTTCGTACCCGGTGCAACACCTTTCACTCTTTTTCTAATGTGAGTCTAGGGATGGTATTGTGAGCCATATTTTCTATATAAATACCGCCCCAAGGCTTCCGTTTGAAGATATCCCATATGCATTAGGCATAATTCTCTCTTTACTTTCTCATTCTATTTTCTTACTTCAAAATTAGTGTTAGGCTAGTTAAGGAGCTTGTCTAAAGTAGAACGAAAGCTAGGGAACATTTTGTAATCTTTGGTGTACGCTTGTGGTTACGCTTATTAATTCAAGTCTATTCCTTCTTGCATTTTAATCCGGGTTCTTTCCATCCTATTCTATCTTAATTAAATATGTATGCTTTGATTATGCTAGAATTAGTTTGTGCCATGATTAGCGAGTAGATTACTATTGTATTTGTTGTGATGTAGTTAGCATATATAATTGTGGGATGACTTTAAATATGTCGTGAAATAATATGACGGCCCCTATTCGACTGTTTACTCGGTATAGTGCTGGAAATGCTTTTAAGCAGAGTACATACGTATGGAAGCCGGTAACGACCGAAGGTAGTTGTATTATGGATCGACATTATAAAACAGAAACTTTATGAATGGACTTATCCTATGATTTTAAACCTAAAACTTATATTCGCCTTTCGATTATCAAACATGATTGTAACCCTGTAAAGAGGAGTCGCGAACCTTGATACTTGATCAATAGTTATCTGTGTAAAAACTATGCTTTTAACTGTAACGTCATGCAAGCATCATAAAATGCAATTTGATTACGTGGACTTGCCATGAGTATTTACACTTTCGATCACAATGTACTTATCATGTGAACATGGCGAAGCAATTAAATTCACAATGGAAACATCGGTAAACGATTAAATACACTGTGAATCACTATAGCGTTTTCCGACATGGTCTGGGTTTAACTTTATACAAAAAGCCGTCAGCATTTTAATTAGATTAGTTAATTTAGATTAGATTAGAGTAGGTAGGCTACAGGCTAAAATAACCATTTACGAAAATCTAGGGATTTGTTAATTGTAATGAGAAAGGCAAGTTTGGAATCTAAGTTACACTGATATCCTTTCATTAAAATATGAAACCAAAAGTAAGGTACGCAAGAACCTTGAACGTTTTCCCCTGTTTATCATCCTTAAAGTTTCATTAATAGGAATTGGTTAATAAGTCCGAATATAAATTCTAAGTTACTTGTTTAATGGATTTGAAATCTTTATGGTATTAAGAACGGTTAGACTTGCTAATGACCTGCTACTCTATTCCTTCACCAACGAGCGAATACGTTCAATAATACGGGTCACTGACTCCCTTACAGGAGAGTGTGGAGAGTTGAGCATCGTCTGTCTGATTAGAATCATGACACCTCAGTTCCTCTTGACATATTAGTTGATAACCGACTAATAGGGAACTTATTGGTTATACCACTGGGTGTTGAATCCATTAAACATTCCCAATTTAGATAATCGTTTTCCCATAAGAGTCATCATCCCACATTATTAGCTAACGAACTCACAACAAATACTACTTTTATTATCTGATTTATTATTACACTTTTATTCGCTTTATTTAGTTTACTTAGTTAACTGAACCAAAACCCCCAACGCACTCTTTTAAAACCTTTACTAGAAAAGAAAGATTGATTGGATCACCTCCGTTTCAATTCGGTTTCTCTTTAAGAACGACTCTAGGTCATACTTACCATCTACTAGCCTTTGGTTCAGTATTAGTAAGTCATACTTAGACCCCAACAAATATAAATTTAAAACAAACCGATTGCGATCCGTACGTCATCTTCATACGACCGTTTGGGGGCGCATCAAGTTTTTGGCGCTGCTGCTGGGGAGACTAACTGTCCGATACAGAGGCCCAACCAATCCCAATTCTAGTAAACCCTTACGATAAAACCTTCTAAAAAAACAAGTATTTACTTTCTTGTCTTTCCTTTTTAGTGTATGACCTGTTCCCCTAGATCTGCACCACTGTTTAATTTCCCTGATCCAGAACTTATAATACGTACCATTCGACGAGAAAAGAAGCAATCCACACTAAAACAAGCAATGGCTGAACGCATCACTCTCGCTGACAACAGTAAACTCTCTATCGAAGGAAGAGGAGGACCAATTCTCTACCCTGAAACCCCTAGTCAATCTTTCGAGCTTAAGCACCACATCATCCAACTAATCCAAAACCACTGTCAATTCCATGGATTACCTAATGATGATCCAAACTCTCACCTCGACAAGTTCATATCTCTTTCAAACTCCTACAAACAAAACGGAATTAGTCAATACACAATCCGTTTGTACCTTTTCCCTTATTCGCTCACACATCATGCGCAAACATGGTTTGAAGGTTTAGAGACCGCCTCTATCCCTTCATGGACTGTGATGGCAACAAAGTTTCTAACCAAGTACTTTCCGCCTTCTAAACAAACCAAACTTCGAAATGACATCATGAATTTCCACCAAGCTTTTGATGAGTCATTATACACCGCATGGGAACGATTCAAAGGAGCCTTGAAGAAATGCCCTAATCACCGACTCGACAAATCCGCACAATTGTGTACCTTCTATAATGGTTTAGACCCTAACCACCAAACCACCCTCGACGCTGCCTCACAAGGAAGCTTCATGGCAAAGACCGACGAAGAAGGATGGAACCTTATAGAGAACATGACTATGCATCACCACAATTGGAACTCTGGAAACTTAATATCTTCAGCACCTCTCACCGCATCAAATCCAATTCCAGTCGAAGCAATTAAGGTATTAACGGAGAAAATGGACTCACTTGTCAAACAGTTTGGAGAACTTAAGAAACAACAGCACCAAGTACACCAAGTGCAAGTCTGTCAACACTGCACCAATCCGCAACCACCTGGTGAATACCAAGTTGAATACGAAGAAGCAGATGGCACCGTCTACTATGCTCAGTTTCCTGCTCGACAACAGAATTTTCCACCCGGTTTCAATCAAAAAAACAACCAACCTAGAGGACCTCCATTCCAACCAAGAAACAATCAACCACCATACCAACCCCGATACCCACCTAGATACCCACCTTACCCACAACAATCACAACCTTCTTATAACCAACCCCTCGCACTTCCTGCACCAACTTCCGACATAAACCAAACCCCTGAACAACCTGCAAAGACAAATGCCCCAACTTCAAGTTCAGATGACGCCTTCACCCAGTTCATGCAAGGTCAACACTTGCTCAACTAAAAGACGTCCGCCAGACAAGATCAAGCCGACCTCTTTATGAGAAATCAATTGGCTGTGCTAAAGAATTTGGAAGCACAAATTGGACAATTAGCACAATGTCTCGATAACAGACCCAGAGGAAGCTTGCCTAGCAACAGGGTTCACAACCCACATGTTGACGAAGTGAAGCAACTTACTACCACCGAGGAAGCATCAACTACACCACCAGCTGCTGTTCCAGTAAAAGAGGAAGAACCAAAGATCAAGATACCAGCTGTGGAAACCACTCCGACCATAAACAAACAGGTTAGGATCCCTTACCCTGCTAGACTTAAAGCTCAACCCAAGAAATTATCATCCTTTAAGCTAGATTGAAAATTCCTTGATACCATGTCTAGAGTTCCGGGTCGAAACAAGTACATTTGGAAATTGCTATCCACTAAGGATAAACTACCCGAAGTAAACAATATTCCCCTTAGTTCTGAAACCTCTGCCCTACTTAAGAATAGCCTTCCTGAAAAACTAGGAGACACCGGTAGATTTACACACCCTTGTTATATTTACCAATCTGGAGAAATAAGTGCCTTAGCCGACATAGGAGCCATCATTAACCTTATGCCCTACTCCCTGTTTAAGAGGCTGGAACTTGAAAACTTGAAACCCAATAAGATGACCGTCCAGCTAGCTGATCAATCTGTTAGATACCCAAAAGGAATAGCTGAGAACGTTCTAGTTCAAGTTAACAAATTTTTCTTTCCAACGGATTTTGTGGTAATGGATATCCACGAGTACATAAAAATCCCGATTATCCTTGGAAGACCATTCATGAACACAGCTAGAGCAGTAATTGATGTGTATAACCACACGATTGTATTATGATCACATGGTAAAAGCATTACTTACAAGATCGACTAACCGGAATGCACTCCAGAAGAAGAAGAATGCTATGCTATATCAACAGGCAGAATTTGTTCCGATGACGAATCAGAAACAGAGGAAGAATATGAAGAAGCAGAGGAAGAATATGAAGAAGCAAAGGAAGAAATTGAATCGAAAGACGAAGAACCTGAAGAAGAGGAAGAAGAAACTGAGGAGGAGGAAGAAATCGAAGAAGAAGAAGAGGAAGAAATGGAGGAAGATGAAGATCAAGCTGATTCACCACAGATGGCTGAAGTCAAAAGAATACAAGACTGCAAAGACTACACTTCATCAGAATAATCCTTTGATTATGGAGCCATCCACCAAGAGCTCAGATCCACTCATCTCAAAAGAATGGGAAACATTCTTGACTCTTATCTCGATCCATCGAAACCCTTTACCAGAACCCAACTCCGAGACATAGATACTTTTGAAGAAGAACTCCGAACATCACAGCACCCAAACCTGTATGTTAAACTCCTACAAAGAATTTCTGCATATAAGGCACGACAACCAGGAAGCTTTGTTGAAGAAAACCTTCAAGACACCATCACGAAAGTAAGAACCATCGAAATCGATAGTACTCAACCTTTCAACAATGCACCCTCAGCTGAAGAATTCCACCAATTCCCAGATTCACGAGACGAAGATTCCGACTACAAAAGTGTTGAATTTGACGGTGATTTTATTGACGTCACTATCGATGAACGCTTTATTCCAAAAACCCCTCTTGCTCCACCAAATTCCCCCATCATCACAGCTGAGAGATTAGAGATTCCGCTCATAGATACTCACCAAGACATGATTGAACTAATTGATGAATACACCGATGAGGCTATCAAAGAGTCAACCAATGACTACAACACCGCTCAGAGACACCTGATAAGGCAGATTGAACGAGAATACGATTCATATCTCGCCAATTATGGAGAACCAGTGCCCCAAAATTTGCTCAGACATATCCAAGAGTTCTCCGATTCCCTTAAAGAACAAGTCACTAGAGAAGCCCAACAGCCAGAAAGGCCAGACTACCCAATGGGAGAAGTCGAATTCTGCAGCAACCAAAGGCAAATATACCAAAAAGTATATTGTGCCTTAGCCGGATAAGCTTTTCCCTACTCATCAAGTCAGAAAGCTATACTTGCATCAATGAGAACCCATCTTGAAAGAGCTACTGGAAATCCGCAGAATTATGTTGACATAAGAATGGTGGGAGATCTTAGAACCCTTCTAGATCTCATCGAAACTGGAGAACATCTCACAACTTTAGAAAACTTCAGGATCGTCATCCACTCCACTATTGGTCATCACGTTGAACTAATAGTTGATGAACTAAATCAAGCAGCGTATGATGAAGAAATTCGCGAAGTGCCTAGATTCATTCCGCAACTGTCATAAATCAACTTAGCAACTTATGTTACGACCTGACTGCGTGGAATGTATGAGGAAGAAGATGTAGAAATTGACGCTTACCGCAATGGATACCGCGAAATATTCAACAAGTTAATCTACGTCTTCACTGACTCGGATTTTTCCTTCAACCGCGAACAACATCAACTCATCAAACAAGTATGCCAAGCCACTAGATCCTTTGGAGGAGACCCTTTTGCCAGTGATTTTGAAGAAGTAAAAACTGAATTCATGGCTTTAATAACCTCAATAGGAGAAACCACCCACAGCGTGAAATTGTTCAAACTCACACCTGCACTCGAATCGACCCTAACGGACTAGTCACAAGGGCAGTTCGATACATCAGCTATGGGATGGCAATCCTCGACAGATTAGCCACTAATCACTTCAAAAGCTTCAGAATGGAATCCACCCCTCCACCAACTCTCATTACTGACATGATAGAACAGTTTCTACGATATTTTCCTCCACGATACACCCTACCTAAGAACCACAGTGACCACTCTAGCACCATGGACACATCCAGCATCATCTGAAGAAGAAAAGACTAAGTCGAGCTCTCGACTTTAAAAGAGTGCTTCTCGGGAGGCAACCCGTGTGTTTACATTTCTGCAATTTTACTTTCCAAAAAGTGATGAAATCTCCGACTATCTTTCACACTCGGATCATACAAAGCATGCTCCAGCCTGCAAGAAAATATCAACACCAGAAGAATAGTATATCCGACGTGTTCACACCTACGAGACCAATCACAAGAAGACTTGATCAAAAATGCACCAAGGAAGACAGAATCCGGCACATGCAACCCAAGGAACACTGCAACCACCAGGGAGTACTTCTATACCGTCTCTTCCATTTGTTTAAATATACATATCCATTATGCTTATCACTAAGTGTGGGATTCAAACCCAAAACACATCACTAAAAGAATACGTCTTAGATGTTTAAATTCCTAAGTGTGGGATATTCACCCCAGTTAGAGCTTAGATAAACATCGAGGACGATGTTCCTTTAAGTATGGGATAGCAGTAGTTACACTACTGTAAAATGGATAATGGTATAGGCTTGATTCTAAGTCGTTGCTCTTTAGACCATCCTTCTCCAATAAGTAAACAAAATTTTTCAAAATTAAGTTAAAAATATGTTGAAAATGAAAATTTTTAGATAAAGAATGATTTACCTTGGGGAAGAAGGATAAATAAAATACAAATTCCTTTGAAAAATTAGTTTAGTAATCCCATAAAGAGCATCACATGACTAGGCACACAACAACCCAACTTTCGATTTGTGAGGTATCTTGAGCCATATAAAAAGCATTCACTTTAAATGCTTCACTTTTTCGATTCTTGAGTGTGCCGATGTATGCGTTTAGAATCAGAACTTGCTCATGTTATGCATTTCGAATCCAGATTGGTTAGTGAAAAGGAGATTGAATCACATCATTCATAAACCCATCCATATACCCGTACACCCATACTCACAAGAAAAATAGATACGTTACCCCTACTTTCTCAAAAGCATCCCCCAAACTTTGAAATAAAGTTCCAAAGATGAAAGGAGAGAAATCGCAAGGAGACGACGTCGAAAAATAAGAGGGTTCAAGAAAGAAAAAACCAAAGAAAAGGAAATCAATAGGAGAAAAAGACTCCTTCTGCAAACACCAAAAAGGCGTCAAGCCCCCAAAAATTCCAACTTCAACAAAAGAAACCCATCAAAAACTCAACAAAACCCCTCTCATTCCACAAACACTCCGCTTCTAAAAAAACCCTACATCACTTTCCCTAGAATGATTGTGGCTAGATCGACTTCGCACTCACCAAAAAGGTAACGATTTGATTCTCGATCAAGCCTATGACGATAAACGATACATGACTGGCGTATTGAGTGATTGATATTAGAATAGGAAACCCTAAACACTTTGAGTGATTCGAGTGACCACCTAGAGAGGATCGCCTAGTCATGTATCCAAGATCAAAGATCAAAAGCATGCTCCCAAAGATTACAACCCCGCTTTTTCAAAGAACGAATATTTTATTTTTCAAAAACCCCCTTAGTAAAAAGTTCTACCCTAAAATAGTTCATTATCTGTTATTTTAACCATGCTTGAAATTCGAGTTTGCTGGAGGACAAACAAAGTTCTAAGTGTGGGATACTTGATATCGCGTAAAAAGTCATGTTTTTACTACCGATATCTCTCTCATTCTAGAACGATTCTTGGCATTTTAAACTCAAAACCAATACAAAACAATGATATTATGCCAAGATGGTCAAAACAAGGTTGCACGATAAAAATCAAGCAAAATGGATGAAAAACGAAGATTCCGCACACGTTTGAAGATTCAAGGCATCAAAATGAGATTTCAAGAAAAAAGTTCCCATCATCAACATCCATCTCACCCAAGATGTTCGTTTTCAAATTACGAATCCAACAGAAGAAGAATCAACAAAAACGGATAAAGAATGAAGATTCTACACCCGCTGGAAGATCCAAATGATTCGTACACAATATCTGGAGATAGGAGACATATTTTTGGGATATCTTTACATAAAACTCTTCATTTTTGAATTATGAATCCAACGCAAAAAGAATCAACGCAAACGGACGCATAACGAAGAAGATACGCACGAATTAAGCAACGCAGCGACAGACGTCGGACCGGGGCGGGCGGCAGCCAGCCGCCGCTGGCCTATCCCCCTGTCTCTTTTCCGATTTTTCGTCCTTGCGTGTACCCGGTGCACCACCTTTTGCTACTTTTCCGTACCTGGTGCACCAGCTTTCGCTACTTTTTCATACCCGGTGCACCACCTTTCACTCTTTCTCTAATGTGAGCCTAGGGATGCTAATGTGAGCCATATTTTCCTTATAAATACAGCCCCAAGGCTTCCATTTGAAGATATCACATATGCATTAGGCATAATTCTCTCTTTACTTTCTCATTCTATTTTCTTACTTCAAAATTAGTGATAGGCTAATTAAGGAGCTTGTCTAAAGTAGAACGAAAGCTAGGGAACATTTTGTAATCTTTATTGTACGCTTGTAGTTACGCTTATTAATTCAAGTCTATTCCTTCTTGCATTTTATTCCGGGTTCTTTCCATCCTATTCTATCTTAATTAAATATGTATACTTTGATTATGCTAGAATTAGTTTGTGCCATGATTAGCGAGTAGATTAGTATTGTATTTGTTATGATATAGTTAGTATATATAATTGTGGGATGACTTTAAATATGTCGTGAAATAATATGACGGCCCCTATTCGACTGTTTACTCAGTATAGTGTTGGAAATGCTTTTAAGCAGAGTACATACGTATGGAAGCGGGTAACGACCGAAGGTAGTTGTATTATGGATCGACATTATAAAACGGAAACTTTATGAACGGACTTATCCTATGATTTTAAAACTAAAACTTATATTCGCCTTTCGATTAACAAACGTGATTGTAACCCTGTAAAGAGGAGTCGCGAACCTTGATGGTGGTCAATAGTTATCTGCGTAAAAACTATGTTTTTAACTGTAACGTCATGCAAGCATCATAAAATGCAATGTGATTACGTGGACTTGCCATGAGTATTGTACACTTTCGATCACAATGTACTTATCATGTGAACATGGCGAAGCAATTAAATTCACAATGGAAACATCGGTAAACGATTAAATACACTGTGAATCACCATAGCATTTTCCGACATGGTCTGGGTTTAACTTTATGCAAAAAGCCGTCAGCATTTTAATTAGCATTTTAATTAGATTAGTTAATTTAGATTAGATTAGAGTAGGTAGGCTACAGGCTAAATAACAATTTACGAAAACCTAGGGATTTGTAAATTGTAATGAGAAAGGCAAGTTTGGAATCTAAGTTACACTGATATCCTTTCCTTAAAATATGAAACCAAAAGTAAGGTACGCAAGAACCTTGAACGTTTTCCCCTGTTTATCATCCTTAAAGTTTCATTAATAGAAATTGGTTAATAAGTCCGAACAGAAATTCTAAGTTAATTGTTTAATGGATTTGAAATCTTTATGGTATTAAGAACGGTTAGACTTGCTAATGACCTGCTACTCTATTCCTTCACCTACGAGCGAATACGTTCAATAATACGGGTCACTGACTCCCTTACAGGAGAGTGTGGAGAGTTGAGCATCGTCTGTCTGATCAGAATCATGACACCTCAGTTCCTCATGACATATTAGTTGATAACCGACTAATAGGGAACTTATTGGTTATACCACTGGGTGTTGAATCCATTAAACATTCCCAATTTAGATAATCATTTTCCCATAAGAGTCATCATCCCACATTATTAGCTAACAAACTCACAACAAATACTACTTTTATTATCTGATTTATTATTACACTTTTATTCGCTTTATTTAGTTTACTTAGTTAACTGAACAAAAACCCCCAACACACTCTTTTAAAACCTTTACTAGAAAAGAAAGATTGATTGGATCACCTCCGTTTCAATTCAGTTTCTCTTTAAGAACGACTCTAGGTCATACTTACCATCTACTAGCCTTTGGTTCAGTATTAGTAAGTCATACTTAGACCCCAACAAATATAAATTTAAAACAAACCGATTGCGATCCATACGTCATCTTCATACGACCGTTCGGGGGCGCATCATCTACCAGAAGGGATCTCAATTTACTCTTCACGGACCCACTGGGGGACATCAAGGAGCAAATATGACCGCAAGGAAGGTTTACAATTCCGGCTTTTACTGGCAAAACATATTCAGAGACGCTCACGACTTGGTGAAACATTGTGATCCTGCCAAAGGTTTGGAAGCATTTCGGTATGGAGTGAAATGCCACTTACTAACATCCAAGCCTGCGAGATCTTCGACATATGGGGATTGGATTTCATTGGACCATTCCCAAAGTCCTTTAGAAAAGAATACATTTAAGTAGTTGTCGACTATGTCTCTAGATGGTCCGAGGCACAAGAATCCTACTAATGACTCCTGGGCGGTGATTAAGTTCCTCAAGCAATTCTTTTCTCGTTTCGGAACTCCAAAGGTAATCATCAGTGATCAGGGCACACACTTCTGTAATGCTCAGTTTATGAGGTCAATATAGTATTATCGTGTCACCCATAAGACATCTACGACTTACCACCCGCAGATGAATGGGCAGGCCGCAGATGAATGGGCAATCCAGTGTTCCTCCTAGCTACCCTTGAGTTTTGTGATTCGTACGGATGAGAGCGTGACGAGTTTGGTGGTATGTTTGCCATTTCTGAGACAAAGCGTTAGAAAGAATGAGGCTTATATTCGTATATAATATAGCCTAAGGTTTATAAACATGTCTATTTATGTATATATATGTATATCACATAATAGCCTATTGTGTGTCTAGCACAAACATGTTTGAGTCCCGGTTCTCTCGAGGTCAGAGTCAACCAGTGTATTCCTGTTCAACATAATCGTTTCAGCTCTTACATCATCTTCATTTAATTGTACATAGTTGATCAGGCTTTGTTAAATTAAACTCGTATGATGTAATCCCTGAACCAATCAAGCCTAATAAGGAAATACTGTCTAACGGTCATAGTCTAGGCCCACTAAATGCAACCTAGTTCACTATAACCTAAGGCTCTGATACCAATCTGTAACACCCCCAAATTTACTGTTTAGCAGAAGCAAGCTTTGGGGTGCTACTAATCAATAATCAAAACACACAAGGCATATAATGAACGACTCTATATGCGTCGTTTTACAGATACATTGATAATATAAAGTTTTACATTGTATAATGTTTACAAAAGCCCAATAATTAAAATATTTAGAGATTAATCGGCATAACTTAGTTACAAAAGGGTGGTAATGCAAAATAATCTCCGGATGCGTATGCTGACTCGAGCTATGGGCATCCTGAGTGAACAGGTCTACTGTTGTTGAGTACCTGAGAACACATGCTAAAAGGTCAGCTAACGCTGGTGAGCTCATAGGTTTGTACAATAAATATGTAAGTAAGTGTGAACCACAAGATTTAGTAACAAGCGTTTGAAATGAATCAAAGGATGTATATATCTACCATGAGGTCATAGTTTGCGCTTAATGTGGGTGTCAGGATCACAATAAAGTGTCTGATCATGGGTGCCTCCGGGCGAGTGTCTAATCCACAATAAAGTGTCTTAACCAGACAGTGCTTGCTGACCCGGACGAGGATGGTCAGTCCTATATGGTACCATACATTAACATTCGCGCTACATAAAGTATTACTAGAACTATGATCGTAGAGGACTTAAAAGTGATTAGAAAACAGATCATGCAGTATATAGCGATTTTTTACTCGTGTTCACATGTAAAACAAAGTAAAGCATGTATTCCCACCCCTGGGTTTAAAACTGTAAAAATGAGGGGCTATGAGACTCACCTGAGTCTGGAGGTTTGCAACGAAGCAATATGATGTAATAATACGTTGTGTCCGAAAACCGTAACCTTCCGGGCATTTATAACGCGCAAGGTTAATATGATAAGTAGGTATCTATAAAGACTACCTTTGTAGTTGTTCATCCAACTGGAATGTCCAAATGATTACGATTTGGTTTATACAATTTGTCCAAGTTTCTACGACTTGGTTGATTTGATTATGTTTTGAAAACATGTACGACCCATTGGTGATCGGTTGTAATAATAATTTCATTATTATTATTATGATTTTGAAGTGTTTGTGTTCATAAACGTATCCTGATGTGTTTTAAAAGTTGTATCGTATAAGTGTTTGAAGTTATACAAGTTTGACACTTAGCATAAAATAGTTTGTAAACATTCTGTTTATAGCGTCACTTATAGCGACACTTGGGGTTTATGCGACACTCAGGAAGTGCCGTAATAAATGGGAAATTCTGAAGTATTAGCGTCACTTAAGGAAGTGACGCATAAGGAGCGACACTTAAGGAAGTGTCGGGTATAAGTGTCGGTATTCAGGGTCATGCATCACTAGGGTTAGTGTCAGATGAAATCAGATTTCGATTATTGGCGACACTTAGACAAGTGTCGCTAGAAGTGTCGGTTAGGAGTGTCGGGTATTGAATTTTCGACACTTAGGCAAGTGTCGGGAAAAAGGGGTTTTATGCGGCACTTAGGCAAGGGACGCAAGATTAGGGCTTTTGGCGACACTTAATGCGTCACTTATGGAAGTGTCGCGTCATTGCACTAGTCCATGCGACACTTAAGTCTGTTGGCCGGATTTTGTGTCAAAATCGTGTTTTCCGGTTTCCGTTTGACCCGAAACTTTTAACCAACCCTTATTTGGACATTATAAGCTTATATAAAAAACTTTTATGAAAAATAAATGAAATCTAAGAGTTTTCGAGAATTTTTCGGAAACTTACGAATCATCGCGAGAGAAATCTGAAAAGATAGAATTGTAGATCGTGACGTTGTGGTTCTTTTCTTCCAAATAAGCGTTGAGATTTAAGGTTGTTTGGTGATGTTATTTTGAGGTTGTAGGTGATGGTGGTGTGGAGGTTGTTTTGAGAGAAAAAGAGAAAGAGAGAGAAATGAAAGAGAAGAAAGTGAAATGAGAGGGAAAATGGGGGGGAGGGGGGATGGGCCGATTTTGGGGGGGGGAAAGAGGGGGTGGGTCTCCCAGATATTAATTCCCCGTATTTGCGCTCCGTGCGGTGTTCGTTTTCCGATTGTTTAAACGTTAATTTAATTATTTTACACGTTTAAATATACATTTTAAAATACGCATGTTTAATCAATATTTTGTGAAAGTATTTATCAGGTACTTTATATTTGAGTTATAAAATAAAACTTTTATCTATTTTGATTGTTTGCGCGTGTAATGTTTTAGTCGCGTAGGTGTTTATTTATACGATACAGAATATAATTAAAATATTATCAAAATAATATTTTTGGATATAATGGTTGTATTAAATAATGTCATATTTTTTAATAAAATGGTTCACCAACGTCCGTATTAATTGAACCGAATTACGTTCGATTGAAACATGCACGATTTAGCCAAATCGCGTACTAGTATATATTCAACAATATATATTATTTGATACACAAATTAGCCTAATACAGAACTAATTACATGTATTAAAAAATGATTAGGGCCTAATGACGAGCCCTAATTTGACGGGTGTTACATTCTCCACTTGTTAGAAGAATTTCATCTCGAAATTTAAGTCTGGGTAGTCGTGTGAGTGGAGTCGGAGAAAAGTTGTGGATATTTGAGTCGCATCTGATCCTCTCGTTCCCAAGTGAATTCCGGACCACGTTGCGGATTCCACCGGACTTTGACGATAGGAATACCACTTTGTTTAAGCTGTTTGATTTCACGGTCCATAATCTCCACTGGTGTCTGAACAAAATGGAGTTTGTCGTCGATTTGAATTACCTCAAGAGGGATGATGAGTGTTGCGTCAGATAGACATTTCTTTAAGTTGGAAATGTGGAATGTTATGGTGTACACTACTGAGTTCAGCTGGTAGTTGCAATCGATATGCCACCGAACCAACCCTTTTGAGGATTTCAAAAGGTCCGACATATCTGGGGATCAGTTTCCCGCGCTTACCGAAATGGATGACGCCTTTTCAAGGTGATACTTTAAGTAGTACTCGGTCTCCAACCTGGAACTCGAGTTGTTTGCATCTCACGTCAGCATAACTTTTCTGAAGATCACGTGCGGCTTTCAACCGTTGTTGGATACGAACGATTTTCTCTGTGGTTTCATGAATGATTTCAGGACCAGTGAGTTGGCTATCCCCCACTTCGCTCCAACAGATGGGTGACTGGCACTTACGACCGTATAGTGCCTCGAATGGCGCATCTCCAATACTGGTATGGTAACTGTTGTTGTATGAGAATTCACACAAGGGTATGTGGGGTTCCCAATTTGCACCGAAATCAACTACGCAGGCTCGTAGCATATCTTCCAGTGTTTGAATGGTTCTGTAACATCCTCTCGTTGGTTCTGGTAATTTTCTAATTTTAAATTGACTAGTTTATTGTTTCAGAAATTTTTTAATATTATTGTTTAATTGTGAAACTTATATACATAAGTCCCAGAACTTAATGTGAATAGTAAATTGTTACTTGTTTTAATTTACTATAGTTGACAGTATCATAAAATAATATTTCTCACGAAAGAATTCTAGGTTCCAGACAATAGATTTAGGACGGGTATAAAATACCCAAATAATTATATGTACTAAAAAGGGGAAGGTCGACCCTTTTCTCTGCTTCTTTCCCCAACTTGTTCATCTCTTCCAAAACCTAACATATAGAAACCATAATAAAATTGATGATCTTGAATCCTTAAAACTGAAATTGTGAATCCTTAGAAGCTTGATATCTTCATTCTCTTCTTGCTATCTTCATTCTCATCACCTTCATGTAAGTGTTTGATTTATGAGCTTAAGCATTAGTTAGGATAAATATAAAATTGATGAAATTGTTGATTTCTTGAATTTATATAATGAATTGAAGATGATATAGATGCTTACAAGCTGAATTAAGGTGATTCTAATTGTGAATTCAAGTTCTTAAATGTGCTGGTGAGTTTAAGCTAATGACCTAAATGGGTTTTATGATTTTAATATGAATATGGCATTGTTTGATGTATATGAGGTTAGATAGGTAACTTATGTTGTTCCTTTAAGGTTGAAGACCTTGTTATATTGATTTTAATAACAGAAATGTGGTGAATTGTAAGTTGAGTTCGAGCTGAGTTAAGCAGAAACAAGTTGCAGGTTTTCTGAGTTTTAAGCCTTAGCCGATAGGCTATGTTACTTAACCGATCGGGTATGTGTACTGTAGCCGAACGGCTAAAATGAGACGATCGGGTAATTTAGTTGAAAACTGTTACAGAACTTGACCTTGAACTAAAAAAACACTGAAATTAACATGTTAGCCGATCGGCTATCCATGTTGAGCCGATCGGGTATAGGTGTTTGAGCTGAACGACTTCTTTTAGCTGAACGGCTAAATTAGATCAAAACGACCACAGAACTTGAACTGAGGAAAAATGTAAAGGGGTGTAAGGGTTTAGCCGATCGGGTATGGACTAAAACATAATTAAACCAGATTTATTTTGTGTTGTATTCACAATGCATAGATATGTTTGTAAGGTTAATAGATAATATGTTCATAGTGGTGTGATTAATTGTATAATATTATAATTTCATTAAAGTTATTGATTGATGACAAGTTATTAACTTGTGTGTGTCATGATATTTCAGATACCCCAAAGACTCAGTGATTAGAAGCTGAGGGTGGAAACGATCGAGGTATCGGTGAGTGGATTTGGAACTCACCATTTGATTTAGTTGTAACTATCTGGTTGCAACAAGTAAACCCAGATATGTTGTTGTGTTTAATATTCTTAGTTGATTATAAATCTACGTGCTATGTGTGGCCTTCGGGCATCAGTTGTTAATGAGGTCAACAGGTTGAACTGGTTGGTTGGACTAGTTGGTTGTTGTGTGAATGACACAAGGTCTTGCTTCATTTGTTGTGTGTATAGAACCTGTGTCTGAGTATAGTAACCACTAGTTATCGGTCTCGTCCGTTATGGCCAAACGGATATGGTTGGATAAGTGTTCTTGGGAACCACCCGGGTATTATGGTATTCCCAGAGCCGCCGATCCTCATTACTATATTGTGATTGGTTGTAATACATGTTTACGGTTGTTTGGGGTAAACAGGTAGTTAAGTTAAGTTAAGTTGTGTGTGAAGAATTCATTCACTTAGCTTTGTGCTAATCCCTCATCCTACTTCCCGCAGGTTTTTGATATATATGTGGGTGTCAGGAAAGGATGCTTTCGCAAGGAATGTCTGACAGATTATGACTCTGATATGGTTTTGTTATAAACTTGGTTTTGTAATATATAATACCCCGACATATGTAGTTTTTAAACAGTTCTAAGTTGGTATGTTTTGAATATGTAACTGTGTATGTACATTACCTTACTGTACAGTGTATAAATATGTTTTAAATTCATACGCTTCCGAGTAAATTAATATAATATTGTTGAACTAAAAGAGGGGTGTTACAGGTTCGTTCACTTTGGTCGTCGGTTTGTGGATGATAAGCGGTACTCATATCGAGGCGGGTACCCAAGGATTTCTGTAATGATTGCCAAAAGTGTGAGGTGAAATGACTATCCCTGTCGGAGATAATTGAGATAGGAACGCCATGTCGGGATACGATCTCTTTCAGGTAGATTCGGGTGAAGCGTTCCATTCTACCGGTTTCCTTGATGGCGAGAAAATGGGCAGATTTGGTGAGACGATCAACGATTACCCAAATGGTATCGCAACCGCTTGACGTTTTTGGGAGCTTGGTGATGAAGTCCATGGTAATCTGTTCCCATTTCCATTGGGGTATCTCCGGTTGTTGAAGTAAGTCGGAAGGTTTCTGTTGTTCGATTTTGATTTATGAGCATGTGAAACACTTACTAACGTAGGTGGCGATTTCAGCTTTCATGTTTGGCCACCAGTACATTCCTTGATGCCATGATACATCTTGTCAGATCCAGGATGTATAGAGTATTTGAATCTATGGGCTTCATCCATTACCAAGTCTCGGAGATTCCCGAAATAAGGTAACCAGACTCGGTTTGCAAAATATCTAACCCCGTTGGGTTTGGTTTCGAATTGTTTCTCCATGTTTCGTAAAGCTTCGTTTTTGATATTTTCAGGTTTCAAGGATTCGAGTTGAGTGGTAAGAATTTGGGTGATAAGATCATTGTGGATTGTAATACTGAGGGCTCGGACTCGAAGCGATTACGGGCGTTCCTTTCGGCTGAGGGCGTCGGTCACGACATTTGCCTTTCCAGGGTGGTATTTGATCTCACAATCATAATCGGTAAGCAACTCGACCCAGCGGCGTTGCCTCATGTTGAGATCTTTCTGATTGAGAATGTGTTGGAGACTTTTGTGGTCGGTAAAGATCGTGCACTTAGTGCCATAGAGATAGTGTCTCCAGATTTTGAGTGCAAACACGATGGCTCCCAGTTCAAGGTCATGAGTAGTGTAATTCTTTCCATGGATTTTGAGTTGTCAGGAGGTATAGGCGATGACTTTGTCTCATTGCATAAGCACGCAACCGAGACCTTGTGTGACACCCGCTAAATTAAGACTGTAATTAGTGCTTAAACTACTTGTAATTACGTGTATTTAGTTTTGTATTAATCTAGATATACGTGACATTTCATGTAATTTCATACACGTGTTCATGATTTGTTAAAATCGTACACTTATGAACCGGACGAGGTCCGACATGTATTTAATATAGACGTTGGTGACAAAGTTAATAAATAATGTGAAATTATCCAAACAAACATTATTTACTATAATATATTACGATAATATATTACACGAATTTTCGTATTTGTTTAAGACATATTTAAAAATCTTAAAAAGATTTCGTGATTAAACGACTACGGATTTAACCAACTACGAGACATAACACGATTCGGAAACACAAACACTTGAGCCCGAGACCCAAGTTGGGTCGGCCAAGACCCGCGAACCCAATCCCAAACCGACCCATGACCCAATTCCTTTTAAACCCATTTCTTCCCCAAATTCATCTCATTTCACACACATCCACCTCAAATTCTCTCGTCTCTCTCAACCTCACCTCCATCTCTCTCTCAAAAACTGAAACTCAACAACATCAACATCACCACCATCAAAATCCTCCATCATCATCATCAAGAACAAACTTAAGGATCATCACCATCTTCATCTTCTTCATTTTCTATTTTGGGCTATGAAAACTTTAAACTCTTTTAAATTACTTGTAAAGCTTAGATTTACATGCTAGAATATTTACCCAACAAGATTATGTCCAAAAACCTCATTAAAAACGCTTTAAAAACCGAAATCCACAGAAAATTCGCGAACAGCTCCTTCTGCGAACCGAGATCCAACTCAGTTCGCAACCCTGATTTGCGAACTGAGTTTTGCGAGTTGACTTTTACTCGCGAAGTCAAACTGCGAACCGAACTGACTTACGAGTCGACTTGCGAACTGACTTGCGATTCGACCTGCGAACTGACCTGTGAGTCAAGTTTTTGCGAGCCGAATCTTGTGCTGCAAACCCAACTAGGTTCACAGCCTACTGCCTTGCGAGCCGAACTCAGCTCGCACTGCGAACTCAGTTCGCAACACCTTTTCAATCCGCAGCCAGACTAGGTCAATTTTCTTGATTTTAAATTCCAGATGCAATTTTTACCAAAGCAATGTAGTAGAAATAAAAAATTTCCAGATTAGGTCGACACTTAGGTCAGCTCGACCCCAGCCAGGGGCTCTGCCCCTTGGACCCCGCTACCAGGGGCGCTGCCCCCGGACCCCGGTCATCCAGGAACTTGTAAATACTTTTCACACTAAGTGTCGAACACTTACAAATAATGAAACCTGATACAATGATACATATAATAATAACACTTTTGGATTATTATTACAAACTGTCACCAACGCGCCATACTTGTTTTCAAAATACAAACGGATTACTAAATAAACACTTGGACATTTCCTAGTTGAGTGGACAACTAGCATGGGTGATCTTTTAAGACACCAACTTATTTACTTGTTTACATACAACCTTGTGCGTTTCGGACGCCAGAAGGTTGCAGGGTTCTTAGAACCGATACACGGACTTACATCCGCTTTACTGGGTTGATTTCACATACATACTTGCTAGACTCAGGTGAGTCTTATGTTGATGCATATTAGGTTGTCTGTCAGTTGGTCTATCGAGTTGTAATAAGTGTCGTTAGTCGTATAGTGAAAATATAGTTTTTGTTATATGCGACACTTACGTTTTAGGTTAGGCGTCACTTGCCTTAGTGACGCATAGCGTCACTTAGGTAAGTGACGCATGAAGGCGGCCACATACGACACTTTCACAAGTGACGCATGTCGGCAGATTTTTAGTATAAATACAAACCTACGGGTTTCAGGCTAGGGTTGACGAAACCCTAGCACAATTTGACGACAAAACCACTTTGTAATCGTTCCCAATTCGTTATACAAGCTGATATACACATTTACTTTGTTCAAATACATTTGTTTCGGTTTGTGTTTATTAGAAATACGTGCAATTGATTGATTCCGCATTTCAATTGTAGTCAATTGTCATCTAGATCCAACGTCAAGGGCACTCTCAACTGGTATCAGAGCATTTAGGTGATAACATTGACGTTTAGAAGGTGTTTTGGGTTGATTTCGGTTTTGTTTGAATCAAGAATCGAGATTACATACGGATTTTGAGTTGCTAAGGTGAAATACAGTCGATATTCTTTATCATTTACAGGTTTCGTCCATTAGGGTTCAAGGAATTTTCGTTAGGTTTACGAAAGTTCGAGTTTTTTAGGGTTTTGGGATTTTGCAGCCGTTTTGTGACACTCGATCCGTCACTTGGACGCGTCACTTACAGCGGCACTACCTAATTTCAAATTAGGGTTTTATAGTCACTTGAACGCGTCACTTGGAGCGTCATTTGAGGTTTATACGACACTTAACTTAAGTGTCGTTTACTTTAATTCACCGTCACTCACGTGCGTCACTGTTGCACGTCACTTGAGTGTCAAGCGTCACTTCTGTTAGTGACGCCCGTTTGATTTATTGCGTCACTTCCTTTAGTGACGCCTTTTGATTTATTGCGTCACTTTTACTAGTGACGCCTATTTGTTTTAGTACGTCACTCAAGTCCGACACTTGAGTGCGTCACTTGCCTGATTGAGCGACACTTAATCACAGTGTCATCAGTCACTTCATCCGTCACTCGATAGTGTCACTTACCAAGTGCCGCTAGTCGTTGCGACACTTGTGTGCGTCACTTACTAAGTGACGCCTTCGGTACTAATAAGTTTTCGAGCTTTTGTTTTTGAGTAAAATTTCAGGTATATCTTCAATGGCTGCTGTTGCTGATAAAGAAGATATTAGAGGAATCAGGTATATGTTAAAACAAAATCACGATGTTGGTTCTAATAATAAACCTCCTCTGTTTACGGCTGACATGGATTACGCATATTGGCATGATCGATTTGAACAGTACATAAACTTCCACTGTCCAGAGCTATGGGGTCCACTCAAGGAAAGATATGTAGCTCCCTTAGCCGAAGGAATTTTCCCTGGTATTGCTCCGGTCAAGGTCTACAGGTCCATGACTCCGGAGGAATAGAAAGACTATGATATTGAGAAAAAGGCACATGCGGCTATTTGTATGTGCCTAACCAAAGACGTGTTAAGACTGTTCAAATCACATGAAACCACATACGAACTTTGGAAAGCTATCGAAACAAGATGTGGTGGAAATCAAAGGTATAAAGAAGCTAAGTTAGAACTGATCAAGAAGCAGTATGATCTGTTTGATTCTCTGCCAAATGAAACAGCTTCAGGAGTTTTTACTAGACACTCACAGTTAGTGAGTGAGTTGACGGAGGGAGGTTATAATTTTCCTCCACTTGAAGTGAATAAGAAGCTACTGGATGTCTTGCCTAGTTCTTGGGATGTTAAAGTACAGCTTCTCAAGGAAAGTCAAGAATTAGCTACCATGAATTTAGATGAGCTAATTGGTATTCTTCAAGCTCATGCGATAGAGATGAAGAAGAGAGAATGCAAGTCGGGCGGTTTTGTTCAAGACCCGTCCTTATATGGAGGAAAAGTCAGCACCGGCAAGACTTATGGTGGAATGGCTTTTGTTTCTTCTACGAGCTCTCCATTTCAAGCCCCATTGTATTCTACTGGTGCTCCTCATCCAGTATATGCTTCTGGACCCTCACAGGGGTCACAACAGCAGGTTTCTGTCTCTCCTGCTATTCAAGAGCAGGCTGCTATCTATACAGCCTTTCTAAGCTCTTATAAGGATTTGGTTTCACAACCAAATGCTACTTTGGAACTGGCCAAAGAGGATTATGCTCAACTTGATGATGATGATCTTGAGCAGATGGACTTGAACTGGAACATTGCCATGATATCAAGGCGTGTTCAGAAATTCTTGCAACGAACTGGTCGCAAGAGTTTGGAGGGAGATGGCAAAACCATTTTCGGTTTTGATAAAAGCAAGGTGCGTTGTTACAACTCTCAAAATCTGGGACACTTTGCAAGAGAGTGTGAGAAGCCAAAGGTTCCTCCGTCAGGTTTCACAAAGCCTGATGCTCCCAGAACTTCTGAGAAGGATCAAGTGAAGCAAGCAACAGCTGACGCACTTGTCGTTTTTGAGCCAACCAACACAGATTGGAGTATGTATGCTGAGAATTATCAGCAATGTCTCATGGCTCACATTTCAAATGAGGTACGCAATGAACCTGAAGAACCTTTGAACTGTATCTCATGCATTAAGTTAACTGAATCCTTAAGATGCTTTCAAGTAGACAACGTAGACTTGAGGAAAAAGGTCAAAAAACTTAGTGAATCAAACAAATACCTAAAAGCAAATGAACAATTGTATGATAAGAAAATAGAGGCTTATCAACAGGACACGCTTAGGTATAAGTCTAAAGTTTTTAGTCAACAGGATGCTATTGATAGTTATCTTGCTGAAATAGACCGTTTAAAAACATTCTGATCTTAAATATGAATATGACAAATATAAAAGTAAGATTCTAGGTTCCTCCTCGTCTACTGTTGCCTTTAATGAAATTCTTAACAAGCAAAGGACATATCACAAAACAAAGACGGGACTAGGTTATATTGTAGTCCCGCCTCCTACTGAATACTGTCCTATGCCTGTTAAGGAAGGCACCAAAGAGATTCTGGTTGACTATGCATTGTTATACGGGGTCAAAACTAAGGTTAATAAGGTTAACAAACAGGCGAAGGAGAAAACTAAACGGACAGAGTATCCTTCACCTCAGTTTGTTAAATCGGAATGTGAATCTCCAGTTAGTAATGAGGATATTGTTGAGATTGAGGATATTACCGATGAGGAGTATCCTGAGTTTAAAAGGAATGTTGAAGTAAAAGCTGAAAAAGTGTTAAAGGTTGAACCTAAAATTAAGGTTCAACATAACAAAGAAAAGAATAAGGTTTTAAAATCAAAATCTCAAACTTTACAGTCACCTGTAAAGATTTTGCAACATAAACCTTCTACTTCAACCTCTCAACCTAAACAGGAAACTTCTAAGACGTGCACGAAATGTGCATGTTCTAGAAACGTTTCTTCTACTCCGGTGGTAAATCCTCAGCCTCAACCAGCTGTTGAGACTAGAACATGTTTTTACTGCAAAAGACAAGGACATCTAATTCGTGAATGTCCCAAATTGTCTCATCAGAACTACGGGAGAGAAATGCCTAGGACATCTGTTTTCCGAAATTCATTTTCAAGATCTCCTCCTAGGCGTTACTCTGTCTCTCCCAAACCTGCTGTAAAAACGAGTAATGTTGGGCAAAAACCTTTGCCAAAACAAGAACCTGACATTACTCCAAAGCCAAATTCCGAACCATTCAAGGTTTGGAAAAGAAAAGAGTCTACTGCGGACTCTAGTGTCATCAATAATAACACATCATATACAAAATCTGATTTGTTTAAAAATAAAGTCTTATCTGATGTGATTATTGTTGATGACTGTGGTCGACCTAAGTCTGTAAAGGCTTAGGTCACCGTTTCTCACTAATCTCCTATTTTATGTGTTGCAGCAGTCAGAACGCGTTAAAGACAGTGAATGGTTTATGGACAGTGGCTGTTCGCGACACATGACGGGCGATGTGTCCCTTTTGACGGATGTTAAACCACATTCTGGAGGACACGTTGCATTTGCTGGAGATACAGGGGGAACCATTTCGGGTAGAGGAACGCTAACTAACGGGAAAGTTAGCTTCGAGAATGTGAACTATGTGGCTCAACTGACTCACAACTTGCTGAGCGTTTCACAAGTATGTGATAAGGACTATACAACAGCGTTCACAAAGATGGAATGTGTGATCTTGAAGCCGGGTTTCGTTATCCCCGAGGGAATGGGTGCTTTTAAGGGCGCCACGGAGAAACGACACCTACGTTATGAATATGCGAACCGTGAAGACTAAAGATGAGTATACATGTCTCCTTTCGAAGGCTTCAGAAAAGGAATCACTATTGTGGCATCGACGAATGGGACACATCCATTTTCGTAAGATGAACTTCTTGATAAACAATGACTTGGTAAATGGAGTCCCTAAACAGTCATTTGCGCTAAAAGATGACTGCATCGCTTGCCATAAAGGGAAACTTCATAAGAAACCCCACAAGCCAAAGTTAGTGAATTCCATTGCGGCACCATTGGATTTATTGCACATGGACCTATTCGGTCCTATTTCTACCAAGAACATCGATGGAAGATCTTATTGCTTAGTAGTCACCGACGACTACTCGAGATTTTCATGGGTGTACTTTCTGGGTGCGAAGAGTGAAACACCAGACATTCTGGTGTATCTGTTAGATAAGTTGGCAAACTTATGCAACTTAAAGGTGAAAAGACTGCGTAGTGACAACGGGACTGAAGTCAAGAACTCTACTCTTGAGTTATACTGTGCCACGAAAGGCATTGACCATCAGTTCAGTGCCCCTCGAACTCCTCAACAGAACGGAGTTGCTGAGCGTAAAAATAGGACTATTATCGAGACAGCTCGGACTATGCTGGCCGATTCTAAGCTTCCTATAATCTTTTGGGCAGAAGCAGTAAGTACTGCTTGCTATGTTTTGAACCGCGTGCTCACGGTTAAGAAGAAGAATAAGACATGTTATGAACTCTTCAACAACCGTAAGCCCACTTTGCAGTTTCTGGAACCTTTCGGGTGTCCGTGTTTGATTATGGTCTCCAAAGACAAGGTCTCGAAGTTTGGAGCTAAAGCCATTGAAGGAATCTTCCTTGGATATTCAGTCAACTCTCCGAATAAACGAGTCTACATCAAATCAACTCACCAGGTGGAAGAGCATTTTGAGGTGAAATGCTTGCGATACACAGATCCTCCTCAAGGAACGGGTCCTGAATGGTTATTTAATTACAAGGACGTGTTCAATTCGTTCGACATACACGAAGGATATGATGATGAGGATGAAATAGTTACTTTGCTTCATGGTATAAGTTTATGTCAAGACACTTCTACTTTAAAACCAGCATCTCCACCTACACCAACACCCACTCCATCACCTCCAACACCTACTACAACACCCACACCACTACCTTCTGCATCCACACCATCGCCTACTGTTCCACCTTCGGATGTTCCTTCGACTTCAGGAACGACTAATGCAACAGAACATCCAGATGATCCCAACATGCCACCGTTAGAGGAAGACGAGGAAGAAGAAGAAATGGTCCATTCTCACCTTTTCTCTAATGAAGATGATACAGAACCTCCTGTGCAACCTGAAAGTCCTACTACTCCTGCGACTAACACTGTTCCCGTTACTGAGGGGGACATGAACAATTTGGAGTTACTACTTGCACCGGAGTTAATCCTAGTCACACGTATACACAAGGATCACCCCATCGATAATATTATCGGTGATCCTAATGATGCTGTTCAAACAAGGCACCAAGTGCAGCAAAATCTGAATCAAGAAATGTTGAATTTGGTTGCCCGGATAAATTCCTGTCATTTATCCCAAATTGAACCGAAGAAGGTTGATGAGGCCTTAAAAGATCCATCTTGGGTCGAGGCTATGCAAGAAGAGTTACAGCAGTTCAACAAGCTGCACGTGTGGGATATAGTTCCATTACCCAAAGGTGCTCATTTAACTGGCACTCGATGGGTGTTTCGCAATAAGATGGATGATAGGGGTATTGTAATTCGGAATAAAGCCCGATTGGTCGTTCAAGGATTCAGTCAGATCGAGGGCTTGGATTATGATGAAGTCTTCGCTCCTGTGGCAAGACTTGAGTCCATTCGGATCTTCCTTGCATTTGTGTCTTACAAAGAGTTTCGCGTTCACCAACTCGATGTTAAGAGCGCATTTTTATATGGAAAAGTGGACACTGATGTCTACGTGAAACAGCCTCCTGGCTTTGAAGACCCTGAGCATCCAGAATACGTCTGCAAGTTAAACAAGGCGTTATATGGTCTTCATCAAGCCCCGCAATTATGGTATGAGAGGCTTACTACCCATTTAGTTAAGCATGGATTTGTTCGTGGGAATATCGACAGTACTCTGTTCATCCGCAAAGAACGGACTGGCGATCGAGAGGATATGCTACTCGTGCAGGTGTATGTGGACTACATTATTTTTGGATCTACAAATGAAGCGATGTGCAAGCACTTTGAGGAGATCATGAAATCTGAGTTTGAGATGAGTGCGATGGGGGAGCTCAAATTCTTTTTAGGTGTACAAGTTGAGCAGTCTCCAAAAGGTATTTATATTCATCAGTCAAAGTATGTCAAAGACATGTTGACTCGATATGATCTGCTCAATTGTAAAACCTATGGGACTCCCATCGAGCTTAATCACAATCTCAGACTTGCTGACGATGAGGAAGATTGCAAAGAAAAGGACTATCGATCAATGATAGGTTCTTTGATGTACTTGGCTGCTTCTCGACCGGATATTGTGTTTGCGGTATTCGTATGCTCTCGCTTTCAAGCCAAACCAAAGGTGTCTCATATGAGGGCAGTAAAGCGAATCTTTGGTTATCTCAAACATAGACCCAATCTTGGTCTATGGTATTCAAATGAGAAATCCTTCGCTCTTTCTGCCTATTCGGATTCAGATCATGGCGGCTGCAGCATAGACAAGAAGTCAACCACTGGTGGATGCCAATTCCTAGGAACTCGACTGGTATCGTGGCAGTGCAAGAAACAGACTACAGTTTCTCTTTCCACTGCAGAAGCTGAGTACGTTGCTACTGCGAGTTGCTGCTCTCAGGTTCTATGGATACAGCATCAACTGCGAGATTACGGGTTACTTCTTTCTATGACTCCTATTCACATAGATAATACTGCTGCTATATCTATCACACGCAATCCCGTACAGCACTCTAAGACTAAATACATTGAACTTAGGTTCCACTTTATACGGGATTCCAGTGCTATATCTTTGTTCCCCTCCTTCACACGACCTATTTGGTACTAACCTTAACCTTTTTTGTTCGATATTCATGCTTTAATTTTGAATTAGGGTTACGGGTTTTTGGGTAAACTTGAAATCAATTGATTTAGTGTTTGATTTGATCATGTTTTATGGTAATAAATAGTGTATAGTACTCGTCTTTATCATGCGCACAATCCGTTTGCTTCGATTTTCAAAAACCCCAATTTTGAAATCTGGGTATGAACAGTGACACGATGATCTTCATCGTTGCATCACTTCGTGCGTCACTTATCTCAAGTGACGCTACTTGGTAATTTTGAACGCTCATACCGTCACTCAATAAGTGACGCTTATTCTTGCGTCACTTCTTAAGTGACTCTTGTAGTGACGCATATACTTGAATTATTTGTTAAGTCCGTCACTCATCCTAGTGACGCCCCACAATGCGTCACTCCCTTAAGTGACTGTCTAAGTGACGCCTATGTCAATACGTCACTTACACCGTCACTATGTTAAATGTCGCATGTTCTTCACCCGTCACTTCTTAAGTGTCGTATACATTGACTCACGAAATACAAACGTCACTTACATCAGTGACGCTTGATAGCGTCACTTACCATAAGTGACGCTATACTTTACTTTTAATTTTGAGCACTGTATCTTGCGACACTTCCTAAATGACGGTAGTGGCCATGCGTCACTTACCATAAGTGACGCCTAAAGTCAAATTTCGTTTTTTAACCTATCTGTGTTCGGGCTAACTCTATAACGATTTCGGTTATTTTTGTTGGTATTTTAGCTTACAGATGGCTGACCTACAGAACTATTATCGCCGTACCAACACCCGACACAATATCACAGCGTTTCTGGAATCTACACATGCTAATTCGGCGCCGTTCAGGCCGATGATCGAGTTTCTTCGACGATCCAGAATTCATTACGCCATTACCGCATCGACTCCGGTTTACATGAACCAAATTGAGGAGTTTTATGATCATGCGGTGATCCGGACTCAGGGCGACATCCCGAGAATTGTCTCTACTATGTTCGGAGAGGAGATAGAAATTAATGAGAACTCTATCCGACGGGTTCTTCAGTTCCCCGATGACGCCAGCATGCCCACTATGTTCCCAACCACGTTTATCTATGGGGGACTTCAGAGGATGGGCTATCCAGCGAATCAGCTATCTGATTTCCGCAAACAGTATCTCTACAGGGTATGGAGGTACTTATGTCACATTGTTATAGTCTGTTTATCTCCGCGGAAAGGGGGTTACGATGCTGCCAGTCACTTGACACTTTCTCTCATGTTGGCCCTGATTTACAACAAACCGTATAACTTCAGCGGTTATGTTTTTGGCAACATGGTGGAGAACATACGAGCAGGTAAGGATAAATGGCTGCAGTATCCGAGGTTTGTGCAGCTTTTACTGAATGATCTGAATCTCGAGATTGCACCAGATCAGCGATCTCTTTTGGTACCGACGCCTATGTTATTGCGAGTCTTCAACAACTGCAAGCTCGCGCCAAAGGGTGAACAAGTTTTGGCCGATTGCGACCTCTTGGGGCATATAGTAAACGAAAACTATGTTGCGCCACGCAATCATGGCTTTCTGGATGATGTCGTTCCTCCAGTCAACGAGGACGACTTGGTTGATGCTGATATTGCTAAAGACTTAGATGATATTGATCGTGTTGACCAAGTCGAGGCTGATTCTGATGATGGTGGGCCCACTCCACCCGATTCTGAGGGTGACGTGCCCCCACCAACCGCTCTTGATGGTATTCAACTTGCCGATCCTCGACGCTTTAAGCGTATATTGAGACGGATTTCTGCTGGCAGGGTCCACGTCCCGAGGAATCCAGGCAAACGTCCTGCTGGGTCTTCACCCTCTTATGCTGATTTACCTCACAGAAGACGCCAGCGGACTTCAGTGGTTATCGAGGAACCGACCTCTCAGCAATAACAACCACCACCATCGTCTGACATGCCATCACTACAGATGATTTTGGCTCAGATGGAGCTTTTGCAGAAACGTTTTGATGATCAACAGGAAATCATTGCAGTTCAGGCGTCTCAAATCAAAGAGTTAGAGCTTAAAACTGCACAGGTGGATGAGTTAAAGCTACAGGTCTCCGAGTTAGATTCTAGGTTGTTAGAATTGGAGTCTGTTACTATTGTTTCGGGGGAGGAAGGTCAGCGTGCCTTGGAAACAAATGTAACGCCTCCCCCTGAACCAGAAAATGTACATTCTTCTGAACTGAATGAAAATATCGTTTTAGATTATTTTGTTGATGTTCCGGGACAACCGACTCCGATTGCAGCCGACTATTCAAAAGTCAATTTGACATATCTGCAGAGTTTGGTTAATAGATTTGATGAAGTTGATAGATCTTTTGATCCCGATGATATTGAGATGGATGCTGAGGTTCCAGGGTCGGATGAGGAATACATGGATAATCCTAATCAAGAACCGGCACCTGAACGTGAACCGGAGCCAGTGTTAAGGCAACCTGCTGAAGCATTTGATTTTGATGCTCCGGTTATCGAAACAGATTCTTCCGAGGATGAGGCAGAACCTCCAATGGGACAATCTACTGCAGAATCAGTTCCCGCGTCTACATCTTCTGGAATTTCGAAACCGCAAGTGGTTTATAAGTTAATTGCACCTGAATTGAAAACGTGTAAAACTTATCTGGTTAGAGGTGAATTGACTGGGTTGATCAGAAGTTGGAAGTTCGATGTTGATAACTTTTTGATTCTGATAAAGAGAAGTGACGGCGTGCAATACTTCAAACCGAGATTTAATCATATTAGCACTTTGCCGAAGGTTGAATTGAATCGTCTTGCTTAGCTAAACATCGTTAATCACTCTGAAGATACTCGAGGAGTTCTTTTTCAGAGAATTTTGAGAAAAGAGATTTATAGCAAGAAATATTTGTGGATTAGACCAGAGCTGGGAGTTCGATACTCATACAAGAAGAAGATTGATTTGAGAACTCAACAACCGATTGTGAAATATCATTATCCACCAGCTGCTAGTCTTAAGACTGTTCCCTTACAAGAGTTGCCACTGGATTTCTTACGCGATCTTAAGTATTGGTGGTTTGACTCTGTAACTCAAGAAGCTGTAATCGAATATTCTACAAAGACAGCTGTGGTACAAGCACAGGATGTTTGGGGAGAATGGCCGATTAAGGAATTTGTGGGAAAGTCTATTCGTGTTTTCGATCCGATCAGCCTAATAAACTTAACGAAGAAAGACTTGAAAGCTCTCTACAAGAATAAACTTCAGTACAATCAAGCTGATTTAGAAGAGGCTTCAAAGTTCACAAGGGTGGTCGAGATATGTTTGAAGGTGGGAATACACGCTGGAGGTACATTCCCAGAAGGTTGGTGCTAAATGCTAAACTTGAAGATTTTGAAGATTTTTGAAGACCAAGCTGAAGACACGGGGGAGTTTGTTGATGCATATTAGGTTGTCTGTCAGTTGGTCTATCGAGTTGTAATAAGTGTCGTTAGTCGTATAGTGAAAATATAGTTTTTGTTATATGCGACACTTACGTTTTAGGTTAGGCGTCACTTGCCTTAGTGACGCATAGCGTCACTTAGGTAAGTGACGCATGAAGGCGGCCACATGCGACACTTCCACAAGTGACGCATGTCGGCAGATTTTTAGTATAAATACAAACCTACGGGTTTCAGGCTAGGGTTGACGAAACCCTAGCACAATTTGACGACAAAACCACTTTGTAATCGTTCCCAATTCGTTATACAAGCTGATATACACATTTACTTTGTTCAAATACATTTGTTTCGGTTTGTGTTTATTAGCAATACGTGCAATTGATTGATTCTGCATTTCAATTGTAGTCAATTGTCATCTAGATCCAACGTCAAGGGCACTCTCATCTTACAGCCCCACTTTTACTGTTTTACTTACGGGGTGAGATACATTGCTTACTTTCTTGAACACAAGTACCGAACTACTCATTTTACTATACGGGATTGCATGAGTTACTTAACATTTACTGAAGTCGCTCCATCATACATCGTTAGTTATGGAATTAAGCGTGAACACTAGTTAATGGATCCATTAGGGAAATGACCATCCCCGCCCGGGGTAGTAGCACTACCACAAACCGTTCTGTATAAACAGACAACTATTATTCGTTACTTATGCTTGCTCAATTTCGAGCATGTCGCGGGAGCAACTTATTACTTACGGGTTAAGCTTCGATTATGAGCCTCATGGAAATGGTATAAACTTACATACATTTGCAGGATTGCAAATACTTGATTTAAGCCTGCGGGCACCACTGATAAAAACTTGTGTTCAAAACTGATATTACTTACAAACCTGTGAGATTCACCAACATTCGTGTTGACCTTTTTAGCATGTATTCTCAGGTACGCATACGGAGTAGGATTACTCCCGGACATAGCTAGAGTCTCATGATTTCAACATAAGTGCATTAACAGAGATTCTTAGCATTATATTTTGTATATTACGATTATGTAATAGAATCTCCCGCCTTACGCGTGGACTCTAGGAAATTACAACTTTTGTATCGAAAACAATATGTTTTTTTAAATGATTTACTATGAAATGTAACTATTTTCTACAAACGTCTCATTTAGAGGTCGTTTGCTTGTGATTATGTGTTATGTTATTGGATTGGTAGCGCCCCGTGTTGACTTCCATTGCATTATAAATTTAGGGGTGCTACACCTTGATGCGAAGCATCGCAATATACCACGAAGTCATCGGTGCTTTCGGGTAAAGATAGAATAGGTGCGCTGCATAATTTTTGTTTCAGGAGTGGGAAAGCTGACTCTTGTCTGTCAGTCCAACCGAATTTCTTTTCTTTTTGAGTGAGGATTGTGAGAGTCTGGTCTATCTTTGAAAAGTTTTCGATGAAACATCGATAATAACCAGCGAGACACAAGAATTGGCGTACTTCGGTCGGCGTTGTCGGTGCTTGCCAACATTTGATTTCCTCGATCTTTGATGGATCAACATGAATTCTTTGACTATCTACAACGTGTCCAAGGAATTGAACAGTTCATATCCAGAATTCACACTTAGAGAATTTGGCGTATAACACTTCGTGTTTGATAAGTTCTAGAATGATATTAAGATGTTGCGCGTGTTCTTCCTCGTCGCGCGAGTAGATTAGAATGTCATCAATGAATACGATGACAAACTTGTCGAGATATGGTTTACACATTCGGTTCATGAGATCCATGAATACAGCCGGTGCGTTTGTCAAACCGAAGGGCATGACTTGAAACTCATAGTGCCCGTAACGAGTTCGGAAGGCAGTTTTTAGAATGTCAATATCGCAAACTCGTAACTGGTGGTAACCGGATCGCAAATCAATTTTGGAATAGAAACTTAACCCTTGAAGTTGGTCGAATAGATCATCGATGCGTGGTAGTGGATAACGGTTCTTGATGGTTAACTTGTTCAATTCTCTGTAGTCGATGCACATGCGGAAAGAACTGTCTTTCTTTTTGACAAACAAGACTGGAGCTCCCCAAGGTGATGAGCTTGGTCGGATGATGTGGCACCCGTCAAATTAGGACTAGTGATTAGTGCCTAATCAATTGTTAATACATGTAATTAGTTTTGTATTAAGCTAATGAATGTATCAATATATATTGTTAAATATATACAAGTATGTGATTTGATTAAATCGTACAAGTTTCAAATCGAATGCAATTCGATTCAATTAATACGGACGTTGGTGAACCATTTATTAAATAATATGACATTATTTAATAACTCTATTTCCAAAATATTATTTAGGTAATATTTCAACTGAAATTCGTATCGTACAAACCACAATTATGCGATTAAAATAATAAAAGCGCGAACAACCGAAACAAGAATAAGTTATATTTTATAACTTAAGTAAAACTATTTGATGAAATACTTCAACCAAAAACATTAAAAAGCATTCGTGTTTTAAAATAATCATTTAAACAATTAAACGATTGGGGAAACGAACACCGCACGGAACGCAAACGCGGGGGTTAAAAATTTGGGAGATTCTCTCCCCTCTTTCCCCAAAAATCTGCCCTAACCCCCCTCCCCACCCTCACTTTTTTATCATTTCCATCTTTCTCTCTCTCTGCTTCTTACTTTCTCTCTCTTTTCTCTCTAAATATAACCACCACACCACCACCACAAACAACCACCATTTACTACCACCAAACGTCCTTGGATCGTCACACTTGTTTAAAAGAAAACGTTCCCCTCGGCGAGATCTACATTTCCCTCTTTTCGGATTCCTCCGGCGTTAAGTTTGTAAGTTTCCGACAAAACCCGAAACACTCCGATTTCCATTATTTTCACTTGTTTATGGGTTACTTAAGCTTATAATGTCCAAATATGGGTTGGGTAAAAGTTTCAAGTCAAACGGAAACCGGAAAACAACTTTTCGGCTCATTTTCCGGCCAACAGCTCGTTGTGTCGCAGAGGCTCCAGGCCACCTGCGACACAAGGCCTTATGTCACAAAACCCTTACTTATGTCGCATATAGCGACACAAGTGATTGTGTCGCAGAACTCATTCCCGTCGCACATAGCGACAGAACACCTTATGTCGCATTAAATTGCAGATGTCGCACTTAGCGACACAAAAGACTTATGTCGCAGACATGATTTGCGACACAAAAGACTATGTCGCATCTAGCGACACAAGCCTTATGTCACACACTGTGTCGCATGAAACAGAACCAAGAAAACACAAATTTTACTAAGTGTCGAGACCTAAAAATTTATCACTTGATTTCACCCAAATTCAAGTCCAGATGCATTTTTCACCAAAGCAATGTAGTAGACCTAAAATTTTCTCGACCCCAACCAGGGGCCAGCCCCTTGGACCCCGCCAGGGGTTGCCACCCCTGGGACCCCGCTAACCAGGGGCGCTGCCCCCGGACCCCCGTTACCTAAAGTTTATAAATACTTTTAAGTATAACACCTTTCGAAAATCAAAATAATAATGTGGGATTATTATTACAAACAAATCACCAACGGGCCGTACACATTTTCAAAACTCAAGATTAATCAACCAAATCGTAGTCATTTGGACATTCTAGTTGGACGAGCAACTACAAAGGTAGTCTTTTAAGATATCTAATCAATTAATAACCATCGTGTGTCATGGACACCCTCAAGTTACAAGTCTTTGGACATCACTACTCGGCTAATCAACTCAAGTTTATTTAGATAAACACTTCAAGACTCAGGTGAGTCTCATAGCCCCTATTTTACAATTTTCATCAGGGGTGTGATTACATTGCTCATTTTTTTTTTACAATATGAACGCAAGTACAATACAAATCAAATACTACATGAGTTGTTTTCACTAATCATTTAAAAGCCCTCCATAACATAGTTTGGTAATACATCTGTAGCGTGAATGTTAGTTTATGATATCATATAGGATTGAAAATCCTCGTCCGGGTTAGCACGCACTAACTGGTCAAACGGACGTATTAGCATTTGGGAAGACGAGTGTAGATTAGGCACTCGTAGGAGGCACCTCAGTTAGGTTTCCTTAATTGGACCTGACATTCAAGTTAAGCTCAGACTATGTGCTCATGGCTGTAAAACTTTTATTTTGCTTAATTAAAATTTAAATTCAATTAAATCTTGCGGTTCATACAATATGTGTTGACATACAAACCTGTGAGCTCACCAGCGTTTCGCTGACCCATTTTAGCATGTATCACAGGTACTCAGCAGTAGGTAGGACTGCATTCGGGAATTATTAGCTCGTGTCAGCATGCAAACATTCAGAGATTTAGCTGCATTATTATATTTTGTATAAATTAATTATGTATGTAAATCTCTAAATTCCAAATTGAGCTAATGTAAACTATATTTTGATGTAAACTTTGATTTTATCAATACAAGTTGTAAAATGACACATATAGAGTCGTTCATTATATCTTTGTGTTGTGATTATTGATTAGTCGCGCCCTGACCCGATTCGCTTCCGCAACCCGAATTTGGGGGTGCGACAGATGAACCCTTTGTCCAGGAGTTCCTGTAACTGAGAGGACAACTCTTGAAGTTCGAATGGGGCTAAACGGTACGGTTCTCGTGCCACGGGTGCTGCACCGGGCACAAGATCGATGGAGAACTCTACTTGCCTAAATGGTGGAAGGTCAGGTAATTCCTCCGGAAAGACTTCTGGAAAGTCCCGAATGATAGGCACATCCTCAAGTCGCTTCTCCTCTGACTTTTTCTCCATAATGTGTGCGAGGATTGCCTGATAACCCTTTCTTAGATATTTGCGGGTTTTCATACATGAAATGACGTTCAACCGCGTCCCACCGGTCTCCCCTTGTATGGCTAGGGTACCACCGGAGGTGAGAGGTATGCGGACAACTTTATCGAAGCAAACGATCTCGGCATGATGCTTGGACAGCCCATCCATGCCGATGATGATGTCGAAACTCCTAATCTCGACAAGTATGAGGTCTATGGAAAATAATCCGTTGGCTAGATTTAGAGTACAGTTGGGTAATACACTATCGGTTTTAACGAGATTGCCGTTAGCTAACTCTACTAAGTACTTAGCATCTAGGGCAATAGGTGTGGTGCCAAGTAATGGACAGAATTTATCAGATATAAAGCTCCTATCAGCGGCAGTATCAAATAGAATAGAAGTAGATAAGTTATTGATGAGGAACATACCCGAGACCACATTTGGGTCTTGGCGGGCATCCTTTGAGTTCAGGACAAAAGCTCTACCTTTAGCGGTGTTGTTGCTCTTGTTCTTCAGTTTGGGACATTCATTCCTAAAATGCCCTGGATTACCACACTCGAAACAGGCTCTGGGTTGACTATTGTTGGAGTTGGAGGTAGATTTGCAGTCCTTGGCCATGTGCCCAAATCTCTGACAGTTTGAGCATTGGGTACTACAAGGACCTTCATGGTGCCGGCGGCACTTAGAGCAGAAGGGCTTGTTTCCAGAGTAGCCCCTTTTCAGTTCAGACCCAGAAGAGTATGCCTTGATGGTTTCGGGTTTCTTGGATGATGAGGTGCTGTCGTTGTTGTTTCCAGCCCATTTGCGTTTGTTATCCCCAGACTGGTTCGGATTGTTGGCAACGGATGTTCCTCGACGGACCACCTGTGCCATGAGGTTATGTGCCATTCGGACGGCAGCTTGGTGGTGGCGGGGTTGGAAGCAGTGACCAAACCCTGAATGCGTGGGGGAAGTCCCCAGATGTAACGCTTGATCCGCTTGTATTCCGGATCAACAAGAGATGAGCACAGTAGTGCCAGTTGGTTAAACCTGGTAGTGTATCCGGAAATGTCATTGCCTTGGGTGGTGAGGTGCCAGAACTCATGCTCTAATTGCTGAATCTCATCTCTAGGACAGTACTCGTCCTTCAGCATCTGTTTCAATTCTTCCCACGGAGTCAGATAAGCAGTATTGATGCCCACAATCTGAGCATAGGTATTCCACCAAGTCAGAGCACCATCCAGAAAGGTGCAGGTGGAATACTTGACCTTGCAGTCCTTCGGGCAGTTGCATATGCGGAAGACTGACTCTACTTTCTCCAACCAGTGAAATAACCCGATGGCACCCTCAGTGCCTTTGAAGTTCAGCGGCTTGCAGTTCTGAAAGTCCTTGTATGAACAAGGTTTAGGTTGTGGCCCGTTGGCAGCCATGTCTTCGCTACCAAAATTTGTTGTTCTGGTATCCATGGGTTGAACCACTGATAGAATCAAATAAGTACTATATTTATATACTATTTTACCCCTATTTTTATATACTTTTATTATAAGTTCTTGATAAAAGATACTTATTTCGTTCATATTTACAAAATAGGTAAAAGTAGAATTTAAATTAGAAAGGAACGAAAATAAGTCAAATAAAGTAATTTTTGTATAAAAGTTAGTTGTACCCAAATATAGTTGGTACAGAGTGGTTGAGAGAGTGATAAAAATAAATATAGTTATGAAATATTTGAGTTCGAAAAGTTAAATGGATTAAGTGAAAATAATTAGATTGAATATTTATTGAAGTTTATGAGTTGGATCAAATAATTATTTGGGCTAAATAATAATAATAATATATAAAATAATCATATCATACGATCATATATTAGTTTAGTTAGTAGTAATAATAAATAATATATATATATATATATATATATATATATAGTACGTAGTAGTACCTATCATAAATAATAATAATAATAATAATATAAGGTTTATAATAAATAATCATATGATCATATATATATGATCGTAAGTATAATAATAATAATAATAAAAATTTAATAAAGTTAAATAATAATAATATATTAAAAGAATCATGATAATAATTACTTTTGCAGAATGTAACGTAAAGGAGTAAAGAGTGATGCTCATGTCAAGATTTCAAGCCTAAAAGTCAGTCAAACAAACAAGAAGTGTAGTTGATTGTACAACATAGACGATGCATGAAAAAGCAAACATATTAGGCGGTGATGACTGAATATTCTAGAAGATTACGAATTGAAGATCTAAACGTGTGGCGGTGGAGAATTCTTGCTGGACACGAATAAAAGAACCCAACCGCCGGTTGGGATTAATTACCAACTGCCGGTTGGAACACCGCCCAACAATATTATAAATAGAGGTTTCGACCAGACTTAGGGATATACGATTCTTAGAATACAAAGTCGAATATTAAGGTTTAAGGTCGACTTTAGGTACGAATTTGGAGGCTAAAGAGCTAGGGTTTGAAGGTTTTCAACCCTAGGAAAAGCTAGTTCGTTAATTGGTTCGGTTTCTTTATCCTTCTAGCTTCACTAATCTTTTGGGTTACTATGGATATTGTTTATTTGAATTAATTACTTGTTAGATTTTCGTTATGGATGTTTAAATATATGTTTATTAGGTTTATTATATGAATTATATGTTTATGTTGGAACTATATTATTGAATATTATTATGCAAGAATTATGTGTTATATTATATTAATGCTCATAATTAACTGATTTATAGATAAACTCACTAACCTTTTGAGTTTTTAAATTAAGTGATTATGTTTCATTAGATGTTAAGTAACATTATAATTCAACCGACCCTGGAATTGCATCAATAATATGTTGATAGCTCTTAATAAATAGTGATACTTTACATAACCTTTGATTGTATTGCTATGTGAGAATTGTCATAACCTTTGAGGTTTTCTACATTAGTAAATCACAATAATAATAGCCAACACGCAAATAGACATAAGTTGATATAATAAGTTTAATAAATAATAGTTTAAATAGTCATAATCTTCTATCCAATTGAGTATTCTTAAGTTGTTCCTTAAAACTTATCTATTAAAGAATTGGTATCAAATATAAATTTGTTCGATCTGAACTAAAACGTCCCCCCTATCTTATATATTATTGTTAAATTGTATATTAATTGTAATAATTGTAATTAGGATGAATAAATAGTTAGTTATAGATTAAATCACGTTCCCTGTGTTCGAATCTGGACTTACTTATAAAACTATATTCTATGATCAGGATAATACTTGCCTGAATTGTGTGATAGTATTATTTAGTATTTCCTTAATTAAAACTCGTGATTATAATTTCCTATACTTAGCACACATCAACCACACTATGGGCGATGAGCTGGGCGATTTCGGTATCATTGAATGTGTATCGTCTCGGAGGCATATTGCTTAATCAGGAAAAAGAACAAGTGAGATGTCTGCAGGACATTACGATGTATCACAGTTGCATATGTGGTGAAATTTACATGATAACACAATATGATAATCATAATTCATTTAGATAACTAAGTTAGATACAAGGCCCGAGTTCCAAAAGATACAGAACATAAGGATTACAAAAGATGCCGGGAATTGTTACATCTGGTCGAATTACAACGATTTTACATAGATACTTGAAAAGTTATAAGATAAGACTACTCTAGTCTTGATGCAGGTTAATTTGTTCCATCAATGCAACAAGATGATCCACAGTGTTCTCAAGTCTGCTGGTCTGTCGGGCGTTGTCTTCTGCCAAGACTAGCCGTTGTACTAATCCACGGGCGTACTCTTCAGTATCCCGCGAGCGTTGCTCACATTCTTCTAGTCGGTGTCGCAAAAGTGCGGCTTCCACGGCTATCTCTATCACTTTGTTGTAAAGGACGTCCATGTTGTTAACAGTGTTTTAATGGTCTTTAGCAACATTATTGATACGTTCCATTGCTGTGAGTCTCCAGTGCTCGCGAGTTTCTTGGAGTTCGATGTTCATATCGCGCAGTTGTAGCTCGCGACGGTGTACCCTGGCAGCCAAGATAGGTACAGTGAAGTGAGCAGGTTCTTGAGTATAGGGAGAGACGTCCATGTTGGAAAGTCCTCCGTTCGAAGTGGGGAGTTGGATTCCTTCCTCATCCCTCCAGGTGTTAAGTCGGTTGATAACTATCGCCATTGGCTAGTTGTTGTTTGCTTTTGGGACTGGTTATTGAGTTGGTTTTGAACAGGGTATGGGCTAGATAGAGGCAACCCAGTGTTCCTCCTAGCTACCCTTGAGTTTTGTGATTCGTATGGATGAGAGCGTGACGAGTTTGGTGGTGTGTTTGCCATTTCTGAGACAAAGCGTTAGAAAGAATGAGGCTTATATTCGTATATAATATAGCCTAAGGTTTATAAACAAGTCTGTTTATGTATATGTATGTATATCACATAATAGCCTATTGTGTATCTAGCACAAACATGTTTGAGTCTCGGTTCTCTCGAGGTCAGAGTCAACCAGTGTATCCCTGTTCAACATAACCGTTTCAGCTCTTACATCATCTTCATTTAATTGTACATAGTTGATCAGGCTTTGTTAAATTAAACTCATATGATGTAATCCCTGAACCAATCATGCCTAATAAGGAAATACTGTCTAACGGTCATAGTCTAGGCCCACTAAATGCAACCTAGTTCACTATAACCTAAGGCTCTGATACCAATCTGTAACACCCCCAAATTTACTGTTTAGCGGAAGCAAGCTTTGGGGTGCTACTAATCAATAATCAAAACACACAAGGTATATAATGAACGACTCTATATGTATCGTTTTACAGATACATTGATAATATAAAGTTTTACATTGTATAATGTTTACAAAAGCCCAATAATTACAATGTTTAGAGATTAATCGGCATAACTTAGTTACAAAAGGGTGGTAATGCAAAATAATCTCCTGATGCGTATGCTGGCTCGAGCTATGGGCATCCTGAGTAAACAGGTCTACTGTTATTGAGTACCTGAGAATACATGCTAAAAGGTCAGCTAACGCTGGTGAGCTCACAGGTTTGTACAATAAATATGTAAGTAAGTGTGAACCACAAGATTTAGTAATAAGCGTTTGAAATGAATCAAATGATGTATATATCTACCATGAGGTCATAGTTTGCGCTTAACGTGGGTGTCAGGATCACAATAAAGTACCTGATCGTGGGTGCCTCCGGGCGAGTGTCTAATCCACACTCATATGAACAAATGCTAATGCGTCCGTTTAACCAGTCAGTGCTTGCTGTCCCGGACGAGGATGGCCACTCCTATATGGTGCCATACACTAACATTCGCGCTACATAAAGTATTACCAGAACTATGATCGTAGAGGACTTAAAAGTGATTAGAAAATAGCTCATGCAGTATATATTTTGTACTCGTGTTCACATGTAAAACAAAATAAAGCATGTATTCCCACCCCTGGGTTTAAAATTGTAAAAATGAGGGGCTATGAGACTCACCTGAGGTTTGCAACGAAGCAATATGATGTAATAATACGTGGTGTCCGAAAACCGTAACCTGCCGGGCGTTTATAACGCGCAAGGTTAATATGATAAGTAGGTATCTATAAAGACTACCTTTTTAGTTGTTCATCCAACTGGAATGTCCAAATGATTACGATTTGGTTTATATAACTTGTCCAAGTTTCTACGACTTGGTTGATTTAATTATGTTTTGAAAACGTGTACGACCCATTGGTGATCGGTTGTAATAATAATTTCATTATTATTATTATTATTATTATTATTATTATTATTATTATTATTATTATTATTATTATTATTATTATTATTATTATTATTATTATTATTATTTTGGAGTGTTTGTGTTCATAAACGTATCCCGATGCGTTTTAAAAGTTGTATCGTACAAGTGTTTGAAGTTATACAAGTTTGACACTTAGTATAAAATAGTTTGTAAACATTCTGTTTATAGCGTCACTTATAGCGACACTTAGGGTTTATGCGACACTCAGGAAGTGCCGTAATAAATGGGAAATTCTGAAGTATTAGCGTCACTTAAGGAAGTGACGCATAAGGAGCGACACGTAAGGAAGTGTCGGGTATAAGTGTCGGTATTCAGGGTCATGCATCACTAGGGTTAGTGTCGGATGAAATCAGATTTCGATCATAGGCGACACTTAGATAAGTGTCGCTAGAAGTGTCGGTTAGGAGTGTCGGGTATTGAATTTGCGACACTTAGGCAAGTGTCGGGAAAAAGGGGTTTTATGCGGCACTTAGGCAAGTGACGCAAGATTAGGGCTTTTGGTGACACTTAATGCGTCACTTATGGAAGTGATGCATCACTGCACTGGTCCATGCGACACTTAAGTCTGTTGGCCGGATTTTGTGTCAAAATAGTGTTTTCCGGTTTCCGTTTGACCCGAAACTTTTAACCAACCCTTATTTGGACATTATAAGCTTATATAAACAACTTTTATGAAAAATAAATGAAATCTAAGAGTTTTCGAGAATTTTTTGGAAACTTACGAATCGTAGCGAGAGAAATCCGAAAAGATAGGATTGTAGATCGTGACGTTGTGGTTCTTTTCTTCCAAATAAGCGTTGAGATTTAAGGTTGTTTGGTGATGTTATTTTGAGGTTGTAGGTGATGGTGGTGTGGAGGTTGTTTTGAGAGAAAAAGAGAAAGAGAGAGAAATGAAAGAGAAGAAAGTGAAATGAGAGGGAAAATGGGGGGGGGGGGGGATGGGCCGATTTTGGGGGGGAAGGTGGGGGTGGGTCTCCCAGATTTTAATTCCCCGTATTTGCGCTCCGTGCAGTGTTCGTTTTCCGATTGTTTAAACGTTAATTTAATTATTTTACACGTTTAAATATACATTTTAAAATACGCATGTTTAATCAATATTTTGTGAAAGTATTTATCAGGTACTTTATATTTGAGTTATAAAATAAAACTTTTATCTATTTTGATTGTTTGCGTGTGTAATGTTTTAGTCGCGTAGGTGTTTATTTATACGATACAGAATATAATTAAAATATTATCAAAATAATATGTTTGGATATAATGGTTGTATTAAATAATGTCATATTATTTAATAAAATGGTTCACCAACGTACGTATTAATTGAACCGAATTACGTTCGATTGAAACATGCACGATTTAGCCAAATCGCGTACTCATATATATTCAACAATATATATTATTTGATACACAAATTAGCCTAACACATAACTAATTAAATGTATTACAAAATGATTAGGGCCTAATGACGAGCCCTAATTTGGCAGGTGTTACAAATTGAGAGACCAAGCATATGACAGTTCTCTAAATTTCAAGGAGCGAACCAAGAGTACCCACAATGACAAACTCAATTATTCTAGATTCAAACCTAGAGACAAAGTTCTTTTCTACAATTTGCAGTTTAAAAAGTTTTCTGTTAAATTCAGATCAAGGTGGAGCTGGCCTTTTCTGATATCAAAATTCTTTACCTTCGGAGCAGTCGAACTAGAGGCACCGGACGGTAATTTTAAAGTCAATGGCTACCGCTTAAAGCATTACATCGAAGACTTTCCTTCCAGTGAGGAAATCTATATCTTTGAACCCCCTTGAGCTGACCAGTAGGTAAATGAGTCAAGCTAGAGACTCTCTAAATAATCGCTCTTGGGAGGCACTCCATTGCTTATCTTAGAATAGCTTTATTTTTCATTTCTTTATTTATTTTATATTTAGTATTATCATCTCTGAACTAATACCAGAGGATAAGCTAGATATCTGACAATACTGCACTCATACATATACATTAGAGATAAGTTTTATTTGACTTATACAAATGCAAACGTTCGGATGACTCAAACTTTCATATAAAAATATTTTGAAAACTCATATGATTCTGTTGCATTTGTATAAACTTATAAACCATAGCATTATCTGTTTTATTTTATGTTTCAAGATGGATGCTTTAGCTGAGACCTCATGACATACTGCTCAGACTCAACAGAAGAAGAAGAAAAATCGCAGAGGAGAAAACCACTGTCCCAGAGGAGCATGCGACAGATGTGGCGATCACTCCACCAGTGTCTGCCCCAGAGCTCGATTATGGAGTTACCATAGCAAATCCGGCTGTGACTTGGGTTATACTCCAAGAGCTCTCCATCCAACATGACTCCCACTCTAACATTAGGGAGAGGGTTGGACTTCCGAGACTTCCCGACCAGTCCTTCAGACTTGGTCGAGGTCCTAGGCCATCTCGAGATGGTGACGCACTTGCAGCATTTGACCCAGACATGGATGATTTGCTAGATGACTTTTAGTTTATTTTATTACTATGTTTTATTTATGTTAGACTTTTATGATGTTGAACTGGTGACTGTGACTATATTTATGGTATTGCAGAATTTAGCTTCGTAAGTAATGGATGAACTTTAAACAGAGAATGGTCCACAAATCCAGCAGATCACTAGCACCACTCCTTCACGAATCTTGTCCTGATTCCAGTGCTCACTACCCGTAGGGAAGTACCTTTCCTAACCCTTCTAGATTTCTACGTAACTTATATATGCTTATAGCCCACTTAAATCTCTTAGTGTGGGATCCTCCGTACTTAAAAACTTTTAAATTCACGTTTTTCCTAAAGCAAAACCCAAAGTGTGGGATTCTCCTTACTTAGTGTAGAAATATCGGCGACAATGTTTATTTCTAAGTGTGGGATAGTAGTATATCTCTCGTCTATTTATCTAAAGTTGATTTAGGAGCACGAAGTCCTCAAATGATTTTTCAATCCTTATTTTTGCCAAAATTTTAAAAATCATTTTGAGTCACAATGTAAGAAAAAGCACAAATTTTTTTACAAGTATTCAAAAGTTGGTAAAAAAAGGTTTAATCATGTCGGATTTCAAATAATTTAAGATGAGGATCTAAGAGGGGCATCACAGGACTGGACACATATAACCTATTTTTGCGGTGAGGAATTATGAGCCTTATAAGCATTCATTTTAAATGCTTCACTGTTCGTATACGGTTGGTGTTCACCCGTATTTTCCCCAGCTCAGCCGTACGGCCAAAACCACCCGTATCTCGTGTTCAGGCATACAAAATGGGATTTTTATACGGCCGTGCAATACATTTGTAAGTTTGAAGGTTGGAATACGGTTGAAGAATATGGTTGTGCGTTTCATATAAATACTAATCACCTCCTCACCATTTCCAATCATCTATGCACAATTTCTCATTCTTTCTTTCATTTCTCTCTCTATTCTCTCTATAAATATTAGTAGCCCCTCAAATATAGGTACACTAGCCCTAAAACCCGTGTATATACATGGCCCATCAAATGTGTATTAATATCTATAATTATGCTGATAATGCATCTTATATTATATAATTCTACTAGGTATGAAGCTCGTGCGATGCACGACCATTTTAAAAATACTTAATATAATTTGTAAATATAATGTTGTCAACCTAATTGTGCAATTATTATTATAAAAGAACATAATTAATAAAATAAGCAAACTATAAAGGAAATAACAAATTTCGAAGTGTTAATATCAAATAATAATAGCTTAGACTTTGACGTACAATAAACAACATAAAGAGACATTAGATAAAAATGCAATAAATATAAGTATGAATTTAAAATTTAAAACTAAATGACAAAATATATATTTCATGAGGTTAATTGTCATAATTTTCTAAGATATATACATAATATATGCGACAATCTTTATATATATATATATATATATATATATATATATATATATATTGTTGATGTTTGATAACAAATTAACAATAATGTTACAATCGCAATTAAAATATGATTTTAATATCGTTGAACTAACATGTACAATTTTATGTAGTATAATCATTAATTAAAAACTTCAATTCGTAATTTGCACTTAATAGTCACATCACATATAAATTCAAGAATCCATACATACGATTTGTGTACTATATTACATGTATATGCATATACTTTTGAGATTTGTTTTTAATTAATGAACTAATTATATAAGCATTTAAAATCATTAATTTTTTATTTATAATATAACGTTATTCAAAGTAACAATCAATCCATGTAACATGTGTAACTTTTTTTTTCAATTGTTAACATATTGTTATTTAAGGAAATAAGTGATGTGTTTAAACCCATGCAACGCATGATGGTTTCTAAAAAAAATATACAATCATATGATTATTTTGTAAGTAGCATAATGAATTAGTATCATATAAAATTATAATTACATGATTATTTGTAAGTAGCCTAATGAATTAGTAATGTTAACTTATAATATACAATTATATTGAAAATGAAATAAGTAATAACATAAACCAAATTATATAGAAAAACTGCAACGAATTTCTAAGTTTTAAATAACGTAATAATTAAATAGTATAAGTCAAAGTATGAACATTTGAAAACTACAAACGTTGAAAAACCTTATTTGTAAAACACGTTGGTTATGGAGCTGACTTCATTTTTATTACAATTACAATTAAAATTTTATTTGAATATCTTTGAACTAACATGTACAAATTTAGACGGTATAATAATTAAGATAAAAAAATATGAATTTTTAATTTATAGTTAAATACTCACATCACATATAATTTTAAGAATATATAAATACAATTTGTATAATTTGTAAGCATACAAATTCAATAAATATATTTTTAATTTAATGAGTAAATTTTATATAAGTATTTAAATATATATATATATATATTAATATATATATATATATATATATATATATATATTATAAGGATAATTAAGGTAACAATTCATATGGCGTGTGTATTTTTTTCTTGATTGTTAGCATTAGTTATTTTAGGTAATAAGTTGATGTGGCATAGGTAATTACCATTAAAAATCAAGATAAAAATGATTCATAACATAAGTCAAACTATAATAGATTAACTTGATTTATTCTTAGCAATTAATACATGATGTATGATGTAGTTTCCTTCTTTCTCAAAAAGTGGTTGAATCTTTGTTCATTTCTCACGATAGTATCGATCTTGTCACCTGTGAATGACAAAAGTAACAACCTCTAATTGGAAAATTATGTTGAGTTTTAATACATTTGTTAGCCCGTGCATTTGAAAAATATAATTAATCGTATATTTTTTATGTTTTCAATTGCATAATATCGTTGAAAGTTGAAAACTTATTAATGAAACTCATTAGTAACGTACACCGGAAATCATAAAATAAAAAAATAAATAGACATTAAAATGAAAATAAAAATAAACAATGGTATAAATTTGATAGAATATGATTTAGTAAGTTTGAATAAGGGAAAATTGGGGTTAAATAAAGTAATAAATGAGTTGGCATATCTAAAAAAAATTATAGATGGTGAAAATTTTATTATAATGCCACATCATTTAAGAGAGTTAATATATTGCCTCATAAGAAAAATAATCTATATATATATATATATATATATATATATATATATATATATATAGACTTTGGATCATGTGAAAACAAGGAGATTTCGTGAGTACGGTGAGAACACATCTTAGCCATTCATTTTTTGTTCAAAAAACCTGATTTTGGAGGTGATATTTTTGTAAATATTTTGAAGTTTGATTTTGAAGGGTTCACATAAGGATTGCTAGGTGAAGTTTATTTTTTTTTTGTTTCACAATAGTTTTAACATGGTGAAGTTTTATTTAATTTTTGTTAACAACAATGTTTGAAGTAGTGAATTGATATGTATAAACATTAATCTCTTCAAAAACTAATGTTAACAAAAAAAATATTTACTTAATCTCATTAAAAATATGTGAACCCATAAAAATTTATATCATCATAACCTTATGTTAAAAAAAACAATAATAAACTTAATCTCACCAAAATGATGTGAAGTTAAAAAAAAAATTCACATGTGCAAAATGATGTGAGGCTAAAAAAAAAAAACTTCACATGAGCAAAATGATGTGAAGCTAAAAAAAACTTCACATGAGCAAAATGTTGTGAAGCTAAAAAAAAAAACTTCACATGAGCAAAGATGATGTGAACCCTACAAAATCAAACTTCGAAGTATTTACAAAAATGTCACCTCTAAAATCAGGTTTTCTGATAAAAAAAATGGATGGCTAAGATGTGTTCTTACCGTTCTTACGGAATCCCATTCTTCTCACCAGAACCTAACCATATATATATATATATATATATATATATATATGTATGTATGTATATAGTAGATATAGATATCGTTTTGTATAAGTTACAATGAAGTCGCAGATTATATTATTTTATGTAGTATGTATATAAATCATATCAATGATTATTTTAAATTTTAGTTATACGTGCTTATTTTTTACCACCGAATTAAACAATACCAGTAACCATAAAATATCATTTTTTTATTAATTGCTCAGGACTCTTTATTTAAAGTTTTAGATAAACATATGATTCTTTCGTAGCTTTGTTATCGAAATTTGATTTTAATTATGATTTGTGATGTCATAATTTTGACATCATGTGTTTCTTATATTATATTATATTATATATATATATATAGGGTAGTGATCTAGGGGGAAGTGACAATTTTGGGGGAAGGGGGAAGCTGATCTCAGTCGTCCATCTCATCAGGCTAATAAAACACGTGGAGGGGCAGTCTAGTAATTTACAAATACATTAATTAAAAAAAAGGAACATAAACAACGACATAATTCCGATCCGTAATCAATATCTCATTCATTTGCATAATCAACATCAGATTCATCAGATTCATTACATAATCAACCTAAATCCGTTCTTTCGATTACGATTTCAATGTGCGATTCATCAGATTCATTACATAATCAACATCTCATTCATTTACAGTAACTTTTACCGGGATCTAATCAACAAAAAAGAGATTCATCTATGGCGAAAGAATCGAAAGAAAAGGGGAAAAAATTGACAAACGAGGTAAACCTAATTCTCAAAATTGAATTATTTGTTACTTGTAGATGATGACTGTTACAGATTACGAATTAAAATTTTGATGAATAATATTTACTGTGGTGTTTGTTAATACGTAGTTATAATTTTAGAAGTCTTCCGCATAGATGTTAATATGTATGAATAAACATCACTATAATTATAATTATGTTAACATACACCACAGTGCATAGTATTCAAATGGATGTTAAAATGTATCAACAAACATAAGTCTAAGGTAAACCTATGATATGATGCATCACAGTGCATACTATGAAGTAATCATAAATATGTGTGTTAGTTTGTATTGAAATAGATCACTATATTGTAAATTCTGTTAACATGCAACATAGTGCATACTATTGTCGGCCGAGTTGAAAAAACATGTGTGAGCTGCTAAAACTATCCACATGGGTGTTAAAATGTATCAACAAACATAAGTCTAAGGTAAACCTATGATATGATGCATCATAGTGCATACTATGAAGTAATCATAAACATGTGTGTTAGTTTGTATTGAAATAGATCACTATATTGTAAATTCTGTTAACATGCAACATAGTGCATACTATTGTCGGCCGAGTTGAAAAAACATGTGTGAGCTGCTAAAACTATCCACATGGGTGTTAAAATGTATCAACAAACATAAGTCTAAGGTAAACCTATGATATGATGCATCATAGTGCATACTATGAAGTAATCATAAACATGTGTGTTAGTTTGTATTGAAATAGATCACTATATTGTAAATTCTGTTAACATGCAACATAGTGCATACTATTGTCGGCCGAGTTGAAAAAACATGTGTGAGCTGCTAAAACTATCCACATGGGTGTTAAAATGTATCAACAAACATAAGTCTAAGGTAAACCTATGATATGATGCATCATAGTGCATACTATGAAGTAATCATAAACATGTGTGTTAGTTTGTATTGAAATAGATCACTATATTGTAAATTCTGTTAACATGCAACATAGTGCATACTATTGTCGGCCGAGTTGAAAAAACATGTGTGAGCTGCTAAAACTATCCACATGGGTGTTAAAATGTATCAACAAACATAAGTCTAAGGTAAACCTATGATATGATGCATCACAGTGCATACTATGAGTGATAATAAACATGTGTGTTACTATATATAGAAATACATAACTATGATGTAAACTTCGGTTAACATGCACTGTAGTGCTTACTATTGAATATACTGATGTTTATAGACTGCTGAGGCTGTTAAAATTTTTACTGAATGTGAGCTGTTGAAATTATTGTTATATATGCTAATAAGTGACATTGATTTGTAACAGAATCGAAACGTAAGCAAAAAAAACCGGAGAAGAAGAATGAGAAAGTAAAGAAAAAACAAAAAACATCAGGATTTTACATAGAAGACAGCAAGCAATTTGAATCGCTCTTTTTTGGTATGCTTCAGAAGTTTAATGTAATTCCAAATAATGAAAAGCCAACAGTTCAAACAAAATTCGGTGAAGGAACAAGTGGGTTTAAAGCTAAGAAAACGCCAACTAAAAGGAAACGCGTAGTAAAAGATATTACAGGATCTGATGACCCAAAAGATGAAGATTATAAACCTGAAGAAAATTCGGATGATGATTTTCAAGCATCAAAAAAAGCACGCAAAACTGAAAAAGGTAATATAAATTTTAATGAATTTTAATATAATTTTGTTCATTAATAATTAATTTAAGGAGTATGTTAACTTATGTACTATATGTTTCTTATATAATTAAACAGCTTGTGAAGATAAAGGTGTGAATGCTGAAACTGTGGAACTTGAAAGCACAACAGTAGTTATTGAAATGCCAAAGTAAGAAGATTCTAACAAGAAAACTGATGTTGATATACTGGAAGGTGCTGCTGTTGAAGAAGGAATGTTGAAAGAAAATAGTAAAACTGAAGTTCCTGAGAAAGAATTGGGACAGAAAGAGTTGAGCCAACTAGAATATGAATTCCTTCCTGCACCAACTACTAAAAAGGTAACAATCATTTACTATTGACTTCAGCAGAATATTATTTAATGCATGTATTATGTAAGCTTTTAATATTTACTAATGGTAATGAATAAAATTAAGCTTGTTAGTAACATATATATTACAAATAACAGGGATTCATAGAATGTTTGGAGTCGAGACTTGATCATATTACTGAAGAAATAGAACAATTTGAAGCAATAATTAAGAAAGCAATATCGTTATATCCTGATGACAAGGAGATTCTGCAATTCAGAAAGGAGATTCTGTGTTTGTTTCCTAAAAGTGAAGATGTAAAGCAATCTAACGGAAATGAAGATGCAGCAAAGGGAAATCTCATGCCAACAACCATTAAACCAGAAAACACTTCTTATCATTCAAAAACCCAAAAAAAGGTATTTGACACATCAGATATCCCATCGTTTGATCTTGGAATCGAAGATTAAATACCTTCTCCTCCAAGATCACCATATGAAAAGGAAGAAGTGAACGTAAGGGCTGATCTGACAGAAACAGAGAAGGGCGTGTCTACCTTCATCCACTGCTTTGTTGACGCACCAACGTAAGATTCTTAATATTTGAAAGTTATATTTATTTTCATTTAAAATTATATAAATAAATATACTTATATGAGATGAATTTGATGAATATTAATGTATGCACTTGCAAATTATGTATGCTTTCGCGATAGAAATTGAATATTACTCACTGAGATGCATATTATTAGTACATCATTAGAATGTAAACTTATGTTAAGATGAACCAGAGTGCATACTATTAATACTCATTCACATGGATGTTAATATGTATGAATAATTCTGATGTAAACCTATCTTAAGATGCATCGTAGTGCATACTGTGAGTAGTCATACAGTTGTGCATTACTATATATCGAGATACATATGTACACTTCATTTAAGATGCACCGTAGTTCTTTCTATTTGTGTGCCGAAGATGTCAATGGATATATATTTACAAAACTAATAAGTGTCTATATACTTATTGTTAGAAAGCTGTACCAAGTAACATTTTCACATATATATTTACAAAACTATCCGTAAACCCATACCCTCACTGTACACTATTGTTCCTGTTTGTTGTGACATGTGTCCAATAACTTTGTAATTACATGAATATACTATACTTACAAGTTCCAAGTGTGACAATATTACTCACCGATCCCAACTGATATGCACTTCTATACCCAGTTCTTGACTGCATAGTTGTGCAATATACAATTATATCAAATATCCACTTATCAATGGACATAAATCCTTTCAATTGAATGTTATGATGTATAAAATATCGTTACACTCTTAGTGTTACACTTATTAAGTTATCTCTTGTAACATTTTGTTTTAAAATATAGGAGACCAATCTTCAATACCAAAAGTGGAATGTCGTTGAATAGGATTGAAGTTGCAAGTTTGCTGCATCAAACTAATATCAGTAGAAGAGTTATTGATTGCTGGGCAACTATATTAAACAGAGATCAAAAGTTGGTAGCAAAAGGGCAAGTATCAAGATATTTTTTTCAAAGTCATATATTGGTAAGCACAAGTAAATTAATACTTTCTAATACTTTATAAATCATTACTATTTATTTATATTTCATTTAATGATTATTGAAAAATGATAAATGCAGAATGAAAACATGCTTACTACTGATGCTTATAATGATGCTGCATTCGTTGAATTTAGAACGAAAATTGTTCAGCAACTGACATCTGAAGATACAGATTTCAGATTGTCTAATTTGGATATGGTATGTCAATAAATAACTTGAGTACATCATAGTATTAGTCACGATGAATGTTAGTATATGATATTAAATTATAATAATTATTCATATTAATTTAGGTGTTCTTCCCTGTTTTGACCAAAACATTGAACTTCATAATGACTTTCAACTTGAGAACAACAGAAGCAGAAGTCATTGATCACAGTAAAGCAGCAGTTGAATTTCATGTTAAGTATGGTGGTACACCATTCCTGATAGTAAGTAAAAATTTACATATTTTTGTACATAAATTTTATTAAATTACAGGAAAAGCAAACCACACTATTGATTTTGCAGAGACACTTGTTTGGAAAGTACTTGACCGAAGTAGGACATCCAAAAGCACACTTGATTCGGTCAACTATACCAAAGAGAAAACTAATGAATTGGCGAACATCAGAACATCACTTTGGTTATGGAGTTTTAATGATGAAACACATGGAAAGCTATAAGGGTGAAAAGAATTGGGATTGTAGATTAGCTATTGAAGGAGCAGAGCAGAATCACCAGATTGAACATCTGAGAAGGAAATATGCAACAAAAGTAATACTTAGTGATTTGAATCTTTTGAAGGAAGAATTTGTGAAGGATATGAAATTCTTTAATGCGCATTATAGTCAGACACGGAGGGAAGCACTTCGTCAAACTTCAAATGAAAAATGTTTTATGTATTTCCAGAATGTTGTCTGAATGCACACAAAATGTTTAATACTTTCTGCTAAAGTTGTAGTTTCTGTTACAAACTTTCATGATACTATGATTTGATATTTTTAGTTAAAGACATTTGTTATCCACTGCTTTTTTTTTATTACTTTAATTTTATAATTTTAAACAATTGTCACATATAATGACAGCTTTTTCAGTATGAGATTTCATAAACAGCTATGAAGTGTCATGGCTCAGTGTGTGATCTTTTGCAAATAATGTTATGATGCATCATAATGCATAGTACCAGTACTCATACTTATGGGTGTTAAATATTATGGGTAAATATTATGTGTGGGTCTAGTTCTTCCAATATTGGTTTCTTTTCCTTTTTATTTGCTTATTACCACAAAAATTTGAAATACTAGTAACTAGCAAACTTTCTCACATTGCTGAGAAAATAATGAGAGATAAATTAACTTTTTTATTGGTGAAAAGCTATTAGTACTATTAGTACTTGTACACATGGGTGTTAACATGTATCGATAGACTTCACTATGATATTAACCAAATCTTATGATACATCGAAGTTCGTGTTATTAGTACTCGTACACATGGATTTTAACATGTATTTATATGAAAACAGTACAATACAAAATTAATATGCATCGCAGTGCACACTATGTTGAAATTTAAAAGACGTGGTACTTTGCGAAAGAAAATTAAATAGAATACGATTATTTAACGTTATCTGTTTATAGTTTATGAATCTATGTTACAAATGCCAAAATGTATCGATATACATCACTTCAATGCAAAACGAATATTAATATGTATCACAATGCATAATATTATAAGTTAACATGTATTTATATGAAACCACTACAAAGTAAAATTAAAATGCATCATAGTGCACACTATTATTAGTAATTAAATTACAAATACTAGAAATCTTAATATTTAAAAATTAATGAAATACTATTTGTTATAACAATAAAAATAATTTTTTTTTAATAAAAACAGTTTACATAAGTAATAAAATTTTAAAAATAATAAGTAAATAAATATAATTAAATCAATTATCTAAAAAAGAAATACTTTAATTTAATTTCAAAAAATGATAAAACATTTTATAACCCTCATTTCATACGGAACCTTCGTTTATTCTATAAACATTTTTTCAACCTGCTTCAAATCGAACAATGAGTACTTCTCGGAACGATGATGTTATTCTGATAGAATACACAAGAAGACTACGTAAGTGATCGTCATTTTTTATTTTGATAAGAATAGTGGTATTTGTAGAAAATAGATTTTGTAGTTTCAAATTGCAGAAATTAGAAGTACAAACTGATAATGTGTTCGTTACTACTTTTATTTACAGTAACATTAGGTTTAATTTGTTCAATAACTTTTAAAATTGATGTACTAACTTGACATTAGGGTTTACATTAACATTAGAGTTGTTAGATGTTCCATGGTGTAGATTTGATTTGTTTGTATAATTTCTGTTTAGAATCTGATTTATAATCAGATCTGTACTGTAATATTTTCATGCTTTTATAATATTAGTGTTTTGCACTGATTGTTATAAAAAATAACATTAGGGGTTATTTATAAAAAATGACTGCATTGTTCTGTATTATAAGTATTCATAAGTTTGGATTGTGCTTTTATAAGTATTTTGAATTAAGAGATAAGTTTTTCAGTAGCATTATATATTACTATCATGAGACAACATTTCTTAAGCTGTTGAAGACAACATTTCCAAGTTGGGATTATTTTAGTTAAATAGAACCTCAAGTTGAGATTATTGTTGTTAACTTGTTGATTTTTTTGTACAACAGGAAATAGAAAAAAACCACTAGCTGAGAAAGAAGATGGAGGGAAAAACAACAAAAAAAGCTTGACATCAGGTTAGTATGCATGCTATTTAATATTATCTATGTACTGATATGGAACATTTCACAAACATTTTAACACCCACATGGGTGTTAAAATGTATCAACAAGCATAACTCTGAGGTAAAACTATGATATGATGCATCACAGTGCATACTATGAGTAATCATAAAAATGTGTGTTAGTTTGTATTGAAATACATCACTATAATGTAAATTCTGTTAACATGCAACATAGTGCATATTATTGTCGGCCGAGTTGAAAAAACATGTGTGAGCTGCTAAAACTATCCACATGGGTGTTAAAATGTATCAACAAACATAAGTCTAAGGTAAACCTATGATATGATGCATCACAGTGCATACTATGAAGTAATCATAAACATGTGTGTTAGTTTGTATTGAAATAGATCACTATATTGTAAATTCTGTTAACATGCAACATAGTGCATACTATTGTCGGCCGAGTTGAAAAAACATGTGTGAGCTGCTAAAACTATCCACATGGGTGTTAAAATGTATCAACAAACATAAGTCTAAGGTAAACCTATGATATGATGCATCACAGTGCATACTATGAAGTAATCATAAACATGTGTGTTAGTTTGTATTGAAATAGATCACTATATTGTAAATTCTGTTAACATGCAACATAGTGCATACTATTGTAGGCCGAGTTGAAAAAATATGTGTGAGCTGCTAAAACTATCCACATGGGTGTTAAAATGTATCAACAAACATAACTCTGAGGTAAAACTCTTATAAGATGAATCACAGTGCATACTATGAGTAATAATAAACATGTGTGTTACTATATATAGAAATACATAACTATGACGTAAACTTCGGTTAACATGCACTGTAGTGCTTACTATTGAATATACTGATGTTTATAGACTGCTGAGGCTGTTAAATTTTTACTGAATGTGAGCTGTTGATCTTATTGTTATATATGCACTGTAGTGCTAAAACTATCTACATTTATTAAATTTTTTACATTTCACAAACATAAGTAATTAATGTCAATGCAGAAGAGGAACATATAACAAAAGTAGTGAGAAGGAAGCGAAAAGCAATAAAAAAGGTTGCATTTCACAAGAAACGGAGGATAAATAATGAAGAAGAAATGGAATCAGAAAAAGAAGAGATTGAAAGAGGAGAAGGAGGACGACAAGAAGAAGAAGAAGAAGAAAAAGAAGAAGAAGAGAATGAAAGAGAAGAAGAAGAAGAAGAAGAAGAAGAAGAAGAAGAAGAAGAAGAAGAAGAAAAAGAGGAAGAAGAAGAAGACGAAGCAGAAGAAGAAGATGATGAAGAAGAAAAGGTAGCAGAATGTGATGATTACAGTAGACTACAAACAAGAGTTTCTCCAAACTGTTTGTATGATGCAACGAAGAAGATGAGTCCACAACAAATGGACGTGGTTAGAAGGATAGGATTTGGAAGGATTTTAGAAATGGAGTTTAACAAAATTCCATTAGCATTGGGGTATTTTTGTGTTGAACACTTCAACCATGAGACTGGAGCAATAGAAATACCATATGGTAACATCGAAATAACAAGACAGAGCATCAATAAGATGTTTGGATTACCATTGGGAGATGAGCAAATTGAAACAAGCGTACGGCCTAAAAGAGGTGATCAAAATTCAAAGTTATGGAGAGGTCAATACTCATGTAGTAGAATTACGCCACCAAAAATTTTGGCCAGGATAGTAAAAAAGAAGCATTTTTGATGGACTTTTATACTAGACTTCCTTGTCCTATGTGCATCCACAATCATTGAGGGAAATCAAAATGGAGCAGCAAATTTCAAGTTTCTGATATCCGTGAAAGACGAAGAAAAAATAAAGAAGTTAGATTGGTGTGGGTATATGCTCAGTTGCTTGAAAGAAGGAGTGAGAAGCTGGAAAAATGAAAAAACTGGTGATTGGTTTGTTGGATCAGTTACATGTCTTGTGGTAAGTAGTTACAACATTTTTTGTTATTTAAATTTACTGTAAAAATATAAAACGTATTTACTGATTTATATAAATGTGAAAACAGTTGCATTATGTTAACTCAACCAATTGCGGAACCGTATACGTGCCACGACAAAGACCTGCTATAGCAGAGTGGGCAACGAACAAATTGGTTGAAAGACAGAATGCAGAAATTGCATTAGGAGGATTTGGGCACGTCGAAGTTATCAATGAAGATGAAGAAAGGGAAATACAATCAGGGAGTGAAGAATTAATCGAGAATGCTTTGACAAAAGAGGTATGTACACAACATATATATATATATACACACACACACACATTAACTATTCGATTCAATGCTTAAATTTCTGAGCCATGACTTATATTAATGAGTTGGTTTTCAGTATGAGATTTCATAAACAGCTATGAAGTGTCATGGCTCAGTGTGTGATCTTTTGCAAATAATGTTATGATGCATCATAATGCATAGTACCAGTACTCATACTTATGGGTGCTAAAGTTGTAGTTTCTGTTACAAACTTTCATGATACTATGATTTGATATTTTTAGTTAAAGACATTTGTTATCCACTACTTTTTTTTATTACTTTAATTTTATAATTTTAAACAATTGTCACATATAATGACAGCTTTTTCAGTATGAGATTTCATAAACAGCTATGAAGTGTCATGGCTCTGTGTGTGATCTTTTGCAAATAATGTTATGATGCATCATAATGCATAGTACCAGTACTCATACTTATGGGTGTTAAATATTAATCGAGAAAGTATTAAAATCTCCTTTAATTATAATGACTTATATTAATGAGTTGGTTTAATTGTAAATAAATGTTGGACGAGTTTGTTATATCATAACTCATAATTATGTGTTATGTAATCAATTTCCGTTTACAGATAACTATTAGTTAAAAAAATATTAACTAATATATGTTTAACATAATGCTTAGGAGTTGGAGCACAATCTGAAATTGAGATACAAATACATTGTTGGGTACAAGGAAGAAATGGATGCAGCTCTGCAAATGTACCCAGAATTGAAAGTATTCAAGGAGATATCTGATAAAGTGAAAAAGATCTTTGAAACCAAAGAAACAATCTCCACAACAATCACACCCGTTCATTACACTCCAAATGAAGATTGTCATGATATAAGTTCTACTTTTCACAAGGGTGATCATTCAAGAAGATATACTTCGTCAACTCCATTTCCATGCAGTTTCAGTAATCAAGCAGATCCAATGGAAACGATCGGAAATGTTCTAAAAGACCTATCAACAGAACATAATGGAGAAGAAGAGGATGAGAATGTGTCGAGCGATAAGACAGTGAGTGAAAGGAATTCAGGGAAAAATGGAGAACCAAATGAAGAAGAGAGTGACGAAGGAAATTCAGAACATAGAAACAAAAGGGAACGACAAATCTCACATGTTTACAGGTCACCATATAAACAAAGAGAAGTGGAGATAAAAGAGAGATTACAATTGCTTGAAAGGAAAATAGCAAGATATTTGGCCTGTTTCTTGGAGGTTCCCGGGTAAAACATAAGCTTTTTATAAAATTGTTTTTTTTCTAAGACATATAGTTAATTATATTTGAAGTGCTTACTCATGAGATAAACGTAATTAAGATAAATAGTTAAATATATTTGCAGGAATGTCATTTTTAACAGCAACCGAGGTGCATTCTGTTTTAGCATATCGCTAGCAAGGTTGGTGCACAGTCATTGGATCTTTGCAGATGTAATAGACGTTTGGGCCGCATGTCTCAATGCTGAAGAGAAATATGCTCAACCCGGATCACCCAAACGATACTTCCTGCCAACTTATCTACTGGTAAGAATAAAACTATCAAACAAAAATTCAAACTGTAAAACTACAAACTGATAAAATATAAAATATATACATATTATCTATTGCAGAAGAAGAACATGTTGGAGGATGGTGCAACAGATGAAAACAATGAAGTTTTCAAGAAAACAATTGTTCATATCCTGATGCAAGATGATGAAAGATTAACGTCATTTAAGAATATTGACCTGGTATGTACAAATGTATAACAACAATATAATGGTTTTATATAACAGTTAATTATAAAATAATATTATGTAAAAATGCAGGTTTTCTTTCCAATTTGCTACAGCAGCCATTATTATGTAATGGTTTTCAACATGAAAGCAGGAATAATAGATTTACTCGACAACAACAGCAACCAACCAGATTTCGATGCAAAATATCAAGGAGTACCGCAAAATGTGGTAAGTAGAAACTGAACAAAAATGTCTAGATGCAAACACATACAGTATATGTAATGCTAACAACACTACAACTCGAAATGATTGTTTTTAGGTAAAGTTGTTTGTCTGCTATTTAAAGAATGGTGAACACCCCAGGGCAGAAAACTTTGAGAAAGCAAAGATAACAAGAAGACAAATGAAGTGGAGAACCAAAGAGAATGGAACCGATTGTGGAGTATTCGTAATGCGCCACATGGAAAACTTCACTGGACTCAAAAATTGGAACTGTGGGTTAGAAAAAGAAGGGAAGGCTAAACTGAAGCAGTTGACAGAGCTTAGGACGAAGTATGCAGTCAAAATTATTACCCACGAAATCAATGAAAAGCAGGCAGATGTAATGAAGAGGTATGAGAAATTTGAAAGAAGCTACAAAGAAAAAGAGAAACGTAAAATGCTGGAAGCGGCAAAGAAACAGGCAACTGATATATTGATGGAATGGGATGATGGGAGAGTCTACAAGGACTGTCATAATGAGTGACAGTAGAATGTAATGTGTGTTCCAAAACAAAAACTTTTAGATTATTAGTATCTTAAATCTTGACAATGTCATTTCTATATCCCAAGTAGATAGGTTGGTTGACTATGTTATAAAATCTTGACTAGTTTGGTACCACGACTATTTTGATTTTGAAAATGTTAAGTACTTCACGACAATCGCTACGATGTAAACTTAAGTTAAGATGCATCATAGTGCATAGTATTAATACTCGCACAGTCATATCAATATACATCAATAGATGTAAACACTTTTCTTAAGATGCATTAGAATGCATACTATTAATACTCATCCACATGGGTGCTAAAATATTATCGATATACATTTAAATATTTGTTTTATATATATTAGGTAGTAAGATTATTACAACTATCACATACTATCTAAACTTTATGATGCATTTTAATTTTAAATTTTTGTTGTGTCATATAAATACATGTTCCCATGTGTAAAAATCTTAACAGTATGCCCTTTGATACATTCTCACTAAAAATCTGTTGCATCGACGATTCGATCCATCATAGCAACGGTTAAATATCAGCAGGAATTATGTGATCGGCAGGAAATATGTATCAGAAGAACCCCCAAGTAGTTACTTAAAATAGTATGCACACAGATGCGTATTAATACTTGATTTACCATGTCATTTTAATGATTACATAGTGTGAACTGAGATGCATATTAAATTTTTGATATGATGCATCATAAAATTTATAAGTATCATAGTCAATGATATCAAATACATATTAACACCCATGTGTAAGAGTACTAATAGTATGCATTGTGATGCATCATAACATAAATTTGAAAAAATGACAAACTCACGACACTTCACAGTTGCAAATAAAATCTCAGACAGCATAACTTTGAATATGTGACAATTATTTAAAACTTTAAATTAAAGTAAGAATAAAAAAATCAATATATAAAAAATGTCATTAAATCAAAATTCTAAGCATAGTATCAAAACAATATATGTAACCAAAAAATAAAAATTCGATACCATGATTCAGAGTGCATACTAATATCAAACTTGTCACATTTAAATAATCAAGTACCCCAAAGATCAAATGTTTAAGTAACATTGAACAGAATACTACAGTAAAATGGAAGTAAGTAAAAAAAAATCAGAATTCATCAGAAACGTCATCATCAGAATCTTCGTTGTCAAGATCTTCTTCATAGACATCTTCGTCTTCTTCAAGTTGAGCATCATCATCTTCATTATCCTCAGATTGTTTCAACTCATTTGCAATTCTTTCTTGGCAAGTTCTAATATTATGACCAGTTTCAAAACAATATTGGCATTCTCTTTTCTTAACCTGTTTGTTGACAGCCCTTTCTCGTGCACTAGTATATCTCTTTGAAGAACGTTGACCTTTGTTACGAACATTCTTAGGAGGATGAATGGAAACGTTAGTTGGCTTAGAGAATCCGTATACTTGCTGAATCTTTTCAACTCTGCTAGAAGATGATTGCTCATCTGGCTTTCCATCAGCAAACTCTTGCAAAAATAGATGAAATTTACCACTAAAATCTAAGAGCTTTTCTTTATCATTCTTAAAATGAGAAACAACTTTCCTAAGCTTGTTAAAAACATCTTTACCTAATTTAAAGCACTCACCTACAGGATCAACATCTAAACTTAACAAATTAAAAGTTTCAGATGCTTCCTTTGTCCACCTCCTAAGAATGTACTTATTGGGAATAAAATAAATGTCGTTAATATCATACACACAATATATGTGACGACATAAACGACCTTCACGTTCAAATAACAAACACGAACAATTTGATTCACAACTGACTGGATCAAAAACCACCTGAATAAGAAAAATAACATTTTTAAACAATTAAAATTAACATTCAAAATAAACTGTACTAACAGTGTCTGTTAACATGCATCACGGTGCATACTGTTAGTACTGTTAACATGTTAATAGTAGGAACTGTGATGCATAGTAACATAACATTTACATTATAATGCTGTTTATTGATGTATGATAACATGTATCACAGTGCAAAATACTAATACTATATAGAAACACAGAATTAAATGGGAAATAAAGGCATAATATTTTAACCTTGTAATTCCACTTTGGACGAGGAGGAGGGAATTTTTCTTGCACTATGCAGAGCTGTTTGTCTCCATCAGTTACACAGCTGGTTTGAGCACATGATAACGAAGCTCTTTCGATTTCTTCTTGAACTAACAAGAATAAGGAAGGCGTATAAACGTCCCTAGCATGAAGTTCAATCTTTTTGGGGGTCAAACAGTTGATAGATTTTTTTTCCATCTCATATTCAAGCAACCGATTATTGTGACACTGCTTTTCCATAGCAGCATCGAATCTTGAAAAGAAATCAACTAAAGTTGATTGTTTGTTCTTGCATCTCTTGAAAAATGCATTTTCACTTTCGGAAAGTGATGAAATCCTCATTAAGCCATTCATGGGAAGATCCATAAAATAACAAGGTACCCACATTTCCTTCATTTCATATAAATCATTGAACCACCTCAAATCATGCAATCCAAAATCATCAACTACTGATTTTCAGCGTGTTTCGAATTTCTCAGGTGTCATTTCTTGATTCCAAAAAATATAATTCATTCTCTTTTGAAAATCTTTATTGTTATACAAGACATAATCAACCTAAAATAACATGAACAAATAATGTTAAAATATTATTCAATGCAACTTAATATACACCTTCAAACAAATACTTAACAGAAAAATAATGGTAACAAATGATACTAACCAAAATGAATATTAAGATAGAATAAATGCTTACATAGGTGTTAATAGGTGCATACTATTAGTAGTCATCGACATTTGGAGTTAACATGTATGAATATATGTCACTTAAATGTAAACCTATCTTAAGATGAATCACACTGCATACTGGTGTTAACATGTATCAATATATGTCACTTCAATGTAAGCCTATCTTAAGATGCATCAGAGTGCATACTCGTGTTAACATGTATCAATATATGTCACTCTGATGTAAGCCTATCTTAAGATGCATCACAGTGCATACTACTAGTAGTCATCCACATGGGTGTTAACATGTATCAATATATGGCCATTTCGATGTAAACCTATCTTAAGATGCATCACAGTGCATACTGGTGTCAACATGTACCAATATATGTCACTCTGATGTAAACCTATGATAAGATGCATCACAGTGCATACTATCATAATGTTCATCATTTAGAATATTAAAAAATACTTAACAGAAAATATACACCTTCAAACAAACACTTAACAGAAAATAACTGTAACAAATGATACTAACCAAAATGAATATTAAGATATATTAAAGTGCACTTCATATTTAGACGTAAAAAACATACCTTGTCAACAAGTTTTTGACTTATATGCCACATGCAAAACCGGTGTTTGGCACTTTTAAATTTGACACGAATCGCCTCTTTCATAGCTGGATCTTGGTCAGTAACAATTAGGCCCGGTTCAGTTGGAAAGACTTTTAAGAAACAATCAAGAAACCAATTGAATGACGTTATGGATTCACTGTATAACAGTGCAGCTCCAAAAATAACGAGTCGTTTGTGATTATCAACACCCGTAAGCGGAACAAACTTCATGTTATATCTGAAAATAAATTAACCAAAACAGATTTAGTGTTCCAATCAGATTATTAACAGAAAAAATGAAATAAATAATGGATTTAATAAAGGAAAAAAAAACATACTTATTCGTGCCATATGTCGCATCGAAGCAAACGATATCACCAAACTCTTGATAATTCAATTTACAAACGTTGTCGGCCCAAAAAACACCGAGTAGAGACCCATCATCATCACAAACATATTCGCAAGTAAAATTTGGAAGATGTTCTTTTTTCCTAAGAAGATTCTCTATAGCAATATGCGCATCACTTTCACCAATAAACCGATTCATATCACGTTTGAAGTTCTTGTAATCTAGACTACTAGGACCGACCATGTCAAAGCCACCACTAAGATCACATTTTAAACGGTGAGCAATGGTAGGACCAATGTTCGATCGACTACTCAAACTATGAAGATGTTGCATGTCATCTACATCTAATCTTCGTTTCTTAAGCATTTGATTCTTATTAGATTCGGAAACAAGCTTGTGGTTATGACCCTCAAAGAACTTAGTTATAACACACTTCCCTTTCAAAAATTTGCATCTCAAGCTAGCATCACAACCTGTCTTGATAGACGACGATTTACGGTTACTAACTTTTTTAACACGCTTTTTACGTTTATGAGAAGGCTCAACAGCAGGTTCAACAACCGGTTCAGGAACAAGTTTCAAAGTGTCGACAGCTAATTTCTTAGAAAAACCAGATTTATTACACCTATAAACTTTATACTTCACAGACCCATCTTCAAAACAATTCTGTGATGATTTCTTAGCATCAAAACCACTAACCAGCATATGATTCATAGAAATTGAAACAATGATCATACGAACTGTAAACAGAACCGATTATGGGCTTAAACGAATCAGGAACAATAGGAAACCATAATTTTGTACCATCTGCATATTCTTTTTCAAATGATGAAAGAACATGCCTCTTTGTAACTGAATCACCACCTAATAAAAGAAATAAAAATAACCAAAATAAATCATAAATTTAAATTAACATGGGTGTTAATATGCATCTAACTGCATACTATTAGTACACATCCACATGGGTGTTAATATGTATCTACATACATCACTACAATGTAAACTTATGTTAACATACATCAGGGTGCATACTATTAGTAGTCATCCACATGGGTGTTAACATGTATCAATATATGTCACTTCGATGTAAACCTATCTTAAAATGGATCACAATTCATACTGGTGTTAACATGTATCAATATATGTCACTTAGATGTAAGCCTATCTTAAGACGCATCACAGTGCATACTAGCATAATGTTCATCATTTGTTTGTTATACCAACTTTTTTACTATATATAAAGGTGTTCTCAAAATTTCCATAGAAACATTGATATTGGTGTATTTTCTTTCAAACACCAATCAATCTAAACCCGAGCAAACTAAACCAGACATTCCTAAAATATCATACTCCTCGCCATACATATAAATTATGATTCTTGATCAAGTATAATAAGGTAAGCTAAACAACTCCTAAACCACAACAATAAAACACAAAATCAGCCCAACAACATACTGGTTAGTAAAAAAATTAGTATTTTAAACTTTTAATTGTGAGCAGTAGCAATGATATGTATCAATATATGTCACTTAGATGTAAGCCTATCTTAAGACGCATCACATTGCATACTAGCATAATGTTCATCATTTGGAATATTAAGAATTACATAATTAAAAGAAACAAAATAATACTAAAAATCAGGAAGACTTACCAGTAGAATCAGGAAGACTAGGATTAGATTCCAATGGAACATTTGAACTGGAAGCAATAACATGAGCTGCAAAATAACATTAATGGAAATGCATATTAACACAATTACAACAAATAAACACAAAAACCTAAATTAAATGGACAATAAAATTATTAATATACACTTACCAGTAGATTCAGCAATAAATGAATTCGAATCACCAGGAACATTGGAACTAGAAGACATAATAAACACTGACAAATTCACTTGACGTTTAAAGGAATGCGATTACAATCTAAGCCCTAATTATGAACGATGTAAAACAGGAAGAAACAACGAGAGGGGACATTGAAGAAACGAAGAAATTGAATGCATACGAATTTCAGTTTATGTTTACGGGAATCGATTAATTGATTACGCAAATTTCAGTCATTACGGGAATCGATTAATTGCATACTGTAAAAGATGAAGAACGAGACGAACAAAATTGAATCAGCGTATATGATGTGTCTGTGTTTTGATGAAGAAGAAGAGGGTACATGACCAAACTAGCCTTGTCCATTTAAATACAATGAAACGCAGGAACATGGAGTTACAGTGCACCAGAGGAATTATGATGAAATGGATGGTGAGATGGTCACTTCCCCCCTTCCCTCAAAAAATGCACTTCCCTCTAGATCATGCCTATATATATATATATATATATATATATATATATAAAAGATTGGTAATGGCCTAATGACTAACATATGGAACTTGTTTAATCATTAATTACAATAATGAAAGACTTTAGCACTAAGCTCTAATAGAAGACGGGAGGTGATAATCACACTATAACTTTTTGATGCATGCATCGAGCTGTGAAGTTTATATTTGTTGTATTTAATTATCACTACTTGTAAAAAATTGATGGGTACGTGATTGGGTATGGATTGTGTGTACCAACATCGGATGTGTGCTGTCGCTAGCAGTATATAGACGCTTGGGTCCAGTTATGGTTGCAAGTAGAGGTGGCAAAATGAATGGGTCAGGTCGGGTTGGGTCTTGGGCCTAGATGGGTTTGGGTTTAAATGGTTTCGAATTTAGATGGGTTATTTAGAAGGATGGGTCTAAACGGGTCCGGATCAAATGAGTCTCGGGTCGGATCGGGTCATTGGGTTCACCAAACTTTTTTTTATTTGAGTAAAAATGAAAAAAATGAAATGAGGTGGAAAAAATAAATTACCGACTAGACCCATCCAAACTCGTTGGTTAATTGTTACACAATTATAGGTTATATTGAAAAACCCATTTAGACTCATCCAAAAAATGGGAAGAAGACCCAACAAACTCATCTTCTCCTATAAATTAACCAAATTGACTCATAATTAAAAGATAGATCTAAAATTGTCACCTCTAGTTGTATAGGACACACAAACACAAGTGCCAGAAGTGAAGAGGCATGCTCTGTTAGCTCCGTTGCAAGATGGTGACATCCACTAGTCTAGTCACTAGAATACAAATCTTATTTTATTACTATTAAATATTAATAATTATTATTCTTATTATCTTTATATTATCATACATAGGATATGATATGATTTGATTTGGGTTAAATATCTGAAAATGTATCAAATTTTATCAAAATATCTATTGTATGTATCAACTTTCAAAACCTCTATCGTATATATCAACTTTAAAACCTTTATTGTATGTATCTAACTTTCAATTTATGCTAATTGTACTCCCTCAAAATTATTGTCCACCAACAAAAAACACACAGTTTAATACAAGTGAGATTATAACACCTTTCAGCAAATCATATAGAATATTCACCCACAAAAGTCCTCTCCCATTGGTTGAAATTAGAAATGGACAATTATTTTGGAACGTCCCAAAAAGGAAATGTGGACTGTAATTTTGGGACGGAGGGAGTATAATTTTTTACGTAGCGCTTTGTGTGAATGCCAAGTGAGTGCGGTATATGGATGACACACAAGTCAAATTACATACAATTAGCAATAACCGAAAATTGGATAATACAATAGAGGTTTAAAACGTTGATACATACAAGAGATATACAATAGAAATTTTGACAAAGTTTGATACATTTTCAGACATTTATCCCATTTGATATTACCACTCTGTAGGATCCCTTATATGTCATCTTCGTTCACCCTTTTCTTATCCGTGTAAGAGTTAACCAACACAAATATAGATTTCTTTTGGTTTATTTATTTTTATTTTTATTTTATGCTCACTTGTCTCAAATTAAACGTCCCGGTCATTTCTATGTTTAGTCCAATTTTTCTTTAAAGGCAAACCTACACTATCTACTCACGATTATTAAATACAATCAATCACGTGTATTCACAAATTGCCTCCCATGAATTATTTTTTCCATCACTATAGTTTAATAAACCGTAACTAAGGTCTCATTCGCCTTAGGTTTCATTGTCCACGAATTATGTTTTACATACAACGGCTGAACGTTCATTGTCGTCTAAAGGTTAAGTTGGACTTCATTCATTTCTATCACCAAGCTGTGGTGATCGATATATCATTACTAGCAAGGAAATTCAGTTTTGGTTCGATATCATTTTAATGTATATGTGATTTCATTTCTATCATCAAGTTGGGTGTTTTTTCTAAGGGAAAAAGATATTTGTCCGTTTAAACTTCTAAAATAATATTCGTTTCCAAAAGTATGTATTTGTATTCGCTTCAATTACAGTAGTAATAGTGGTGGGATGGGGTGGGGTGGGGTGGGGTGGGCTTGTGTATATAATAAAACGGTGTAGTATTGGGCATTAGGCCTAACGACAGGAAGAAAAAGGTGCAGAAAGAACCCGTGAGCAGAGTTTGGATGTTGTGTGAACACCATCCTAATTATTGCATCTATATATTTCCGTGTTTGTTGACTCCCTGTAACAATATCTTATTTTAACACAATCTTTAATTTACCCCCAACCCAGCTCTATATTTATAATTACAGACCTGGAAAAATATTCACAAGTTGTTACATTTCAAAGACTCAATGTGCAGGAGAGAGCCTTGTGATTAGGGGTGTAGATTTAGACATGATAGGAAAATAAATTGTCTTAGATCGCGAATTGGTTTATTCCGTTAACTCTTTGATAACAAGTTGGTGTTCTGATTGGCTAGCTTGTCGATAAATGGGTCGTCCTGTCAACCCATTCAAAACTAAATTATATAGAAAATACATAAATTAATTATACGTTTGACCCGTTTAGGCAAATGAGCTAAGCGGGTGTCAGGGTGTGTTCAGCGGTTCAGGTTACATTGATTGAATGTTGGGTTTTCAACATGATAAACTAAACAAGTTGGACGATTCAAACCCATCAACTACAATCCAACATACATTGCCATCTAAGCTAGAGTTTAAAAACTATTTATGAGGCTTTCGCGAATAAATTTTGTCATTTTCCTTTTGAAACTTGTAGAGTATTATCAACTGAGTTAAATATGTATTAAACTGTATATTTAATTACTGATAATCTGGCTTTTCGTATTAAAGAATCCAGGTGGTTTTGTGAACTTATAAATGGTATTTGGATGAACTTTGACTTCTTTAACTCATATCAGAAGTAGCTAATTATGCCCAAATTGATTCGTTTAACGTAATGCAAATGCCAACACCAGGGAATATACCTTTTCTGTTTAAACTTTTAACATATATCATTTTCAATTCATTAAAAAAATTAAGCTCAAAACTAATAAGTTAAGATTGGATTTCTGGTTACATATAGTTTATGATTTTGTCTTCATTATACTCGTTACAGTAGACAAGGGGAATGCATGTGATGAGGTTGGTCCACAACAACTTGTTTATGCATCATTTGTTCATTATTGTCTCTCAATATCCTCACAGAATTTTGTCAAATTAACAAACTTTCCCCAAAACATTCTTCACATATTTCCATCTTCATAACCACAGTACAACTCTATATTCCCATATCAGTATGCCCTCCACATAGTTTTTTGGTGACAAAGATTAACTGTCAATAATGAATTTTCTTCATCTTCTCATTTTAATCATCTCAGTTACTTCATTCACCATCAATGCAGATGAATCTCTTAACTTAAACGACGATGTTTTAGGCCTTATAGTCTTCAAAACATCTGTTACTGACCCATCATCACTTTTATCATCATGGAATCAAGATGATGAAACCCCATGTTCTTGGAAGTTCATAACATGCCATCCGGTTACGGGTCGGGTCATCGGGCTCTCTCTTGACGGGTTAAATCTTTCTGGAAAGATTGGTAGAGGGCTCGAGAAGTTGCAAAATCTTAAGGTACTCTCACTAGCTAATAACAACTTTACAGGATCCTATAACCCTCAACTATCAGTTCTTACGAATCTCGAAACCCTTAATCTTAGTCGAAACAGTTTCTCGGGTCGAATCCCGAGTTCTTTAATGAGCTCAGGCACCATAAAGTTTCTTGATTTATCACAAAACTTATTATCTGGACCACTTCCTGAAGACTTGTTTGTTAACTGCTTATCACTTAGATCACTTTCTTTACCTGGAAATAATCTTGAAGGTCCCATTCCTAGCTCACTCTCCAAATGCACAACCTTAAATCATCTTGATCTTTCCAACAATCAGTTTTCGGGTAATCCAGTATTTGATACGGGTATTTGGAAGTTGACTCGGATCCGAACATTGGATCTTTCTCACAATTCGTTTTCGGGATCTATACCAAATGGTGTGTTTGCATTGCAAAATTTAAAAGAGCTTTCTTTAGAAGGAAACCATTTCTCAGGAGCTCTCCCTTCTGATATTGGTTTATGCCCACATTTAAATAAGCTAGATTTGAGCAATAATCTCTTTACAGAAACAGTTCCGGAATCTTTTCATGCACTTACTTCTTTAAGTTATCTGAATCTAGCAAATAACGTTTTAACCGGCGAATTCCCTCAATGGATTGGAAGTTTGACTAGACTAGAATACTTGGACTTTTCTGGCAATAGTTTAACCGGATTCCTCCCCGAATCCATGGGTAGATTAGCATCACTGAGCTATGCAAGTGTTTCGGATAATAGTTTAAGTGGAAGCATTCCATTATCATTAGTTTCTTCCAGTAAATTATCTGCAATTTTATTAAAAGGGAATAAGTTCAATGGCAGCATTCCTGATGGTTTATTCAAATTGGGGTTGGACCAAATCGACTTTTCTACAAACGAGCTTACAGGTTCCATCCCTCCAGGTTCTAGTGAACTTTTCGAGACTCTTCGGTTTCTGGATCTTTCTGGGAACCAGCTCACTGGAGATATCCCAGCTGAAATTGGACTTTACTCTAAGTTAAGATACTTGAACTTATCATGGAATAATTTTCAGACAAGAATGCCTCCAGAATTCGGATACCTCCAGAATCTGACTGTGTTGGATCTCCGTAATGGCGCGTTTCACGGGTCCATTCCAAGGGATCTTTGTGATTCCGTTAGTATTGGAATTCTTCAACTTGATGGAAACTCTTTCGAAGGATCTATACCTGATGAAATTGGAAACTGTTCTTCCCTCTACCTGCTGTAAGTTTGCATGCAAGGAAAATGCAATTCATCTACTTCAAGGGTCACCAAAAATATTAGTGACCCATGTAAAAGATTCTTGTTTAATTATAAAGTGTTCCAGAATGGTTCCCAAACTTTGGTATCACCATAGGTTTTTCATCTTTGTCATATTCTTAGCCACTTTTTTTATGTGTAAGAAAAGGTCCAAAACTATTCCTAAACTTAATTTTGTCTCACTATATGTCTTTATAATCAGCATATAACCCACTTTTTTTAACAACTTTAAGTGTCACTAAAAGTCTTGTTTTTGCCCATCAATTATCTATTACAAAATTGAAGGTTATTGTTGTAATTCTACCTTTGCTATATGTGAATATACAGGAGTATGTCTCACAACAGCCTGAATGGCTCCATTCCAAGATCAGTGTCACAACTGAAGAAACTCAAGATATTGAAGCTAGAATACAACCAACTGACAGGTGAAATACCACAAGAGCTTGGTGAACTAGAAAACCTTCTGGCTGTAAACATATCTTACAATAGGTTACAAGGACGACTTCCTTCTGGTGGCATATTTCAAAGCTTAGAGCCAAGTTCTATGGAGGGCAATTTAGGAATTTGTTCACCATTATTGAAAGGACCATGCAAGATGAATGTGCCAAAGCCTTTAGTTCTTGATCCATTTGCATATGGAGATCAAAATGGAAGACATGAATGGGGAGAAACAGGTGATGTAGCTTCACGTTTCAAGCACCATCAGTTTCTTAGTGTTTCAGCTATCATTGCAATATTAGCAGCCGTTCTGATTTGCGTCGGAGTTTTGGTAATAAGCCTACTTAATATCTCGGCTAGAAGAAAGATTGCATTTGTTGATAATGCACTCGAGAGTTGTTCAAGTTCTTCACGATCAGGAGTTAATTTATCAATGGGGAAACTTGTTTGGTTTGACTCCAAAATGAACTCTGAAAATCTTTGCATTGTGAACCCCGAATCCTTTATAAAAAAGACGAACGAGATAGGTGGTGGGGTGTTTGGGACGGTTTATAAAGCTCCGATAGGAGAAGATGGTGGCGATGTGTTAGCAATCAAGAATCTTGTTGTGTCAAATATGATTCACTATCATGAAGATTTCGATAGAGAGGTTAGAGTTCTAGGAAAATTAAGACACCCGAATCTTGTGCCCCTAAAAGGGTATTATTGGACTCCAAAGGTGCAGCTTTTAGTCACAGATTACGTGCCAAATGGTAGCTTACAAACCAAACTTCATGAAAGATCACCATCAAGCCCACCTTTTTCATGGGTGAATCGGTTCAAGATTCTTCTAGGAACAGCAAAAGGACTTGCTTACTTACACCATTCTTTTCGACCACCAATTGTTCACTACAACATCAAGCCCAATAACATTCTTCTCGATGAAAATATGAACCCAAAGATCTCTGATTTCGGGCTGACCCGGCTTTTATCAAGGCTAGATAAGCATGTCATGAGTAACAGGTTTCAAAGTGCGTTAGGCTACGTGGCTCCAGAACTAGCTTGTCAAAGCTTACGGGTCAATGAGAAATGTGATGTTTATGGGTTTGGGGTTTTGATTCTGGAGATTGTAACAGGAAGACGTCCGATTGAATACGGCGAAGATAATGTGTTGATACTTAATGAACAAGTGAAGATTATGTTAGAAGAAGGGAATGTGTTGGAGAGTGTCGATGAAAGTATGGGAGAGTATCCAGAAGAAGAAGTTTTGCCAGTTCTTAAACTGGCATTAGTGTGTACTTCACAGATACCTTCAAGCAGGCCAACAATGGCGGAAGTTGTTCAGATATTACAAGTTATCAAGACACCAATTCCTCATAGGATGGAAGCATATTAATTAGGAGTGTAATTTGGTTTTGGGTTAATTAAGTTATTTGTTGTCATGTAATTTGATGTTCTGTTACTCTTGTTTGGATGATTACAAACTTGTTACTTCATCCACTAATCTAAAGTTTCACAATCTTGAGGCAAGCTTCAGATAATTATGGCCTATTCCAAAACAGTAAATTTTGTGTTACGCTTTTTTAAGTAAGGAGAGAAAACTATTTATGTAGGATAGGATGCCTGAGTTTGGATTCTTATAACTTTCATGAATTTTTTTTATTCTTAAACTTTAATTCTGTATTGATTTGTAAATTCTAAATCTCATGAATCAGGACCTAATTGGCTTCAAGTTATTTTGGCTTAAAGTCGAGTCGCACTAATGACAGAATTCAAGCCTATCTTGTCTAATAAGTTTTTGCATCACTAATGCACCATGGCAGCTTTAGGAATTAGTCGTCGGGTATGCATAACATAGTTATCTTAGGAAGACAAAGCGAAATGTTATTTTCAGATCATGATGTCTAAACACCCGATCAAGAATGTTTTGATATTTTAACTTAAATTTGTATTTTGTTATCATTGAGTTTATGGGTGTGTGTTACATCTGAGGGATCAAAAGGGTAGGCACACATTTTTTTCCTAGGTAGGCAGTTCAAAGGATACCAAAACAGAACATTCAGGGTCATCAAATAAAAGAAAGATAAAGTAAACACAGCCACAAAACAAAATAAAATCAAACAATTTCTCCATAAAAGTAGGATTTTCACCAACTCCATTTCCTAATAACATTTTCAAAAGATCATTCTTTGATCTTTGCATGCTACCCCCAAACCGAAACCCTAAATCTGCATCATAACAAGAACACCTTTATTCCCATGGGGGGTTGCATGTCTATTTCCAATAAAAAATTAACCAAGAAGCACAAGAACAATGTCAAACCCATGACCTCACAAGATCATGACCTTCAAGCGACAAAATTACACATGGGGTCCACGAAATACCGTAGGCCGGTGCACGTACTCAAAGACTCCTCAGGAAGCGACATTTTCAAGCGGTATCGCTTTGGGAAAGAGCTCGGAAGAGGTGAATTTGGGGTAACGTATGAATGTCAAGATAAGGAGAATGGTGAGAAGGTGGCGTGCAAAAAAATCTCAAAAAGTAGGTTGAGAACAGAGGTTGACATCGATGATGTTAGAAGGGAGGTCGAGATTATGAGACATTTGCCACAACATCCGAATATTGTGAGGTATAAGGACGTGTTTGAGGATAAAGATGCTATTTATTTGGTAATGGAACTTTGCCAGGGTGGTGAGTTATTTGATAGGATTGTCGCTAAAGGTCATTATACAGAAAGAGCTGCGGCTCTTGTTACCAAAACCATTGTTGAAGTTGTACAGGTTATTACATTTTGCTTCTTCTTTGTTACCTGTACGTTTAGCGACTGATAATGATTTGCGTCACTAGACATGACGTAATGTCTATATGGTACATTTAACCTACAAGAAACTCATTTAAAATTGGGTATGGATCAGAGCAGAGGTCAAATGAGGAGCAGGGAGGGCAGAAACAAAATGCAGTAAATTATGCTTAAAATGCAGTAAATTACGCTTAAAATGCAGTAAATTATACATTTTATTTTTTGATCCACTGCATTTTAAGCAAAATTTACTACATTTTAAGCCTATTTTACTGCATTTTAAGCATAATTTACCAATGTTTTTAAAACCGGTTAAACCGGACCGGTTGGACCGGTCGAACCTGATTTTTAGATAAAAGCGGTCCACGTGGAACCGGTTTTTGAGCAGAGAGAGAAATTAGTTAACTCGGCCGGTTTTTCGGTCTAATCCGGTTGAACCGGGAACCGGAAATCGGATTGAACCGGATTCTTTTTTTTTATTTAAAATAATTAATAATAATAATTGAGATATCTTTTTGATTGAGAAAAAAATGAAAAAGCTCATTGCTTCTTCTCTCTCTCTCTCATGATGCACCAAACTCCAAACCACCAAAACCCTAAAAATGAATCCGGCCAATATTGCTAAATTCGGCCGCCACCCATCTCCCTCCTTCTCCGGCCATCGCCACCCTTGGCGTTCCTGCTCCGACCATTTTCCGGCCCAACCATACTCCTAAAAATTGGGCAAAAACCGGTTTCAAAAACATTGGTTTTAGTTACATCTTAAATTAGATGTTAAATGCCAATTCCGACGAACACCAAAACTGATCTCGCCCATTGCAAAACTTGAATCCGGCCATTGCGAAAAATAGAGTAAAAATATACTAGTGAGGAAGGTTATTTGAACAACTAATTCTTTTAATGTAAGTGATGCTTGTGAATTTTGTGTTTCATACGAGTTTGTTGTTGGTACTAATTAATCACCATGGTGATTCTAGAGAGATGATAGTGTTAAAGTTAAAGGTTCACTTTGCTTTGAAAGTCATGAAGGTTTTTGTTTTAATTTGAGGATTGTGATTTACTGTAAATATGTTTGTAGCATTTGATGCTAAAAGGTATCAAAGAGATGGTACGTGAATAGTGTTTATGGTGAAAGTGGTCTGACACTTTAGATAAACGTATGAATATTTTTATGCATCTAGTTGTACTACACTACTACTTTACAATTTTGTAAAGTGTTTTGTCTTTGTCCTATTCAAAAAACATTGGAAACTTAATAAAATATATATATCTAAAAGACATAACCCATTGCTTTACTCCACTTTTTGTCAGACTTGACCAATCTAATCAAAATAGCTGTCAAATGTATGTAGCTTAACAAAACGGTCAAACCGGCCGGTCAAACCGGTCCGACCGGTTGAACCGGAACCGGAGACATTTCCGGTTTGATCCGGTTTTCGGTTTTAAAAACATTGTAATTTACTGCATTTTGTTCCTGCCTTCCCTGCTCCTCATTTGACCTCTGCTCCTCTGATCCATTTCTTTGACCTCTGCTCCTCTGATCCATACCCTTAAAATTAACCTCGCACATCCAATATTACTAAGTCTCATGAGATCATAAACCTACCTAGTTATATATACTTGAGTCTCGACCAAGAAAATTGAGAGAAAAGGCATCACTCAAACTATATAATGACCGAAAATTTTTAGATTTTGTCAAGCAATAAGCTAGATGTTTCCTATCACAAGTTCGCAAAGCATTGCTCAAATGATACCACTCTATCAAGTAAGCATTAAATAATATATAATGTATCCTCAACGGCTTTTGTTGGTAATGTAGGTATGCCACAAACATGGGGTAATACATCGGGATTTGAAACCCGAGAACTTCTTATATGCTAACCGAAATGAAAACGCTTCCCTAAAAGCAATTGATTTTGGTCTATCTATCTTCTTCGAACCTGGTACGAATTTGAAAACCGAATTTGATTAATCGATCTGTAAATTTACGCTTTATAATTGTACGTAATGATTGGGGTGTGGTGATAGATCAAAGTTTCAAGGAAATAGTGGGAAGCCCATATTACATGGCCCCTGAGGTTCTTAGACGACATTATGGAGCAGAAGTTGATGTTTGGAGTGCTGGTGTCATTCTATACATATTATTATGCGGGGTTCCTCCTTTCTGGGCAGGTAAAACCTTAACAATAATTCATATGTTTCTCTTTTCCACCCAAAAACCATAAAGTCACAAACTTTACCAACCATTTTATCAACAAAAACAGGCCCAATTTACTAGACTAAAACTATTTTATCTATGTACAAACCTTAGGTAGTGTATCTATGGGCACATAAAATAGTTTTAGGCCTATAAAGTGGATATCAGACCTACAACACTTGCTCAAACCCACAAAGAAATCTATTCTACTTGCAAACTCCATACTCATTTTCTGATGAACAATAACTTAGATCCACAACAAATTCAGAAAGGAGAATGTAAAGAAGTTTATGCCTAGCTATTTGTTATCTTATGAAAGTTGTGGGTTTATATTTGCACAATTCCTTATACATGGAGGGGTTGGATGTAACTAGAACAGAAACTGAAGAAGGAATTGCACAGGCGATTATTAAGGGTGACATAAATTTCCGAAGAGACCCATGGCCTCGAGTATCCGAAGATGCCAAAAACCTCGTCAAGGGCATGTTAGAACCCAATGCTAGCAAACGCCTCACGGTCGAACAAGTCCTCGGTATGTACCTAATACTTATAAGTTTGTAAATTTCACTTTAGTCGAGTTCAGAAACAGCTTTAAACTTTATAGTCTAAAAAGAGTAGTTCCGTCAAATTCTCAAGTCCTTTAGAGCAAATTATGCGTACAGTACAACCTAGCATGCACATACTAACAATTAAAATAACTAATATGCTCATAGGAAGCCGGTGGATACAAAATGCCGATAAAGTCCCTGACATTCCTTTAGGAGAAAATGTTCGAGCAAAAATCCAACAGTTCTCTCTCATGAACAAGTTTAAGAAAAAGGTCATCAGTGTAAGTTACTCAACTATTTTGATTGAGCATTTGACTTTGAAAATCAGGATGCTTAAAATTTTTACTCTGTTTTAATCCAATCAATTCAGCTGGTAGCAGAAAATTTGCCCGATGAACAAATAGATGGGTTAAAAAAGATGTTCCATGAGATGGACAAAGACAAGAATGGTGCACTTACATTTGAAGAGCTCAGAGATGGTCTATCCTCAATTGGGGATCAACGTGTTGCAGATCCTGAAATTCAAATGTTCATGGAAGCCGTGAGTACATATATTGGTTCATACAGTAAAACAAATACTTACAAGTGTACTTTTAATGCATATAGCCACCTAAATTGCCTTATTCTAAAGAAATAACTTTTTCTGGTCAACCTAACAAGCCGATTTTGCCACCTCAAGTACACAGTTAAACTCATGACTTACCGTATGTCTTCTTTCCCAACAGGCAGATCTTGATCAGAACGGGGTGCTGAACTGTGAGGAGTTTCTGACGATTGTGGTCCACCTGAAAAAGATTAGTAACGAAGAACAGCTCCATAAAGCTTTCCATCATTTTGACAAGAATAAAAATGGGTACATCGAGTTTGATGAGTTGAAAGAATGTTTGTTCGACGGACACCTGGACCCACACAACGAAAAAATGGTCCATGAAATCATAATCGATGCAGACCTAGATAAGGTTTGACTTTAAAGTGGAATGAATATAGTTAACCTCATATATCAAAACGTACCTCGACTTTATTCATTCCAAGTTTTGTGATGTAGGATGGAAGGATCAGCTACCCAGAATTTGCAGCGATGATGACAACAGGAATGGATTGGAAAATGGCATCTCGACAGTACTCAAGAGCGATGCTTAACGCAATTAGTATGAAGATGTTTAAAGAACAATCGGTAAAATCAATAACCTGAATGGGTTTAGTTTTCGGGTGGGATATTATTGTGAAGAGATGGAAAACAGCTTAAAACAAGACCAAGGCAAACAGTTTCTCGAGAAATGATCAGCAAATGCGAACCAGCGATTACTGACTTGCACCTTGTGCAGTTGAAGTTGTACCTCAATGTGTAAAATGCAGAAGAGGATAGCTCAAAATTGTACACAAGTATCTCAATGCATAGAATTTAAGTTATTTTCTCCTTAGATCTCTCCTATAAGAAGGAAGTGTTCTCATTTTTCTTCTTATAAGTCACATTACAAGATTTAACAAATTAAAACAATTTCGTGGAACATATCATGTGATAAAATGAATCATATTACTGAAGGATTGCAGAATGAATCTGTATTTTACAAAAAAAAAATTATACATAAACAATCTATGATGCGCACCTAGGTAGAAACTATATACAAGAAAAGCAGTAGGTAATCATCCAACAATTGTGTCCCTTTCATGTTTTGTTTCAAGAGAAGGGTAATAAAGTCGAGTAAAATGCAAGTGGAGCTGAAATGAATTGACGGATCCGATGTTCATAAATGTACACTGATTGCATGACCAACGATGTGCACCATCTGAATTTTGGGTCGATGCTATACTCGTAGCTGATATTTATCCTTTAACGATTTTACCCTTGCTAGTCTCAGGAAGATTCTTTGATGTCTTTGCCTTGCTGGATGATCCATATGCATCCACATCTGATAGCCCAATTTCTAGTGCTCTTACCAAGTTCTCAAAATAGTTACGAGTCACACTGTAATCAAAACATCTGTATTAGCAGATAGCCAGAAGTCAAAGCCATATGTGTGCGTTGTATTTACCTGGTCAAACCGGCCAATTTTGTCCGGAAATTATTAAAAGCCTCTTGAGAGGCAACGTCAGTAAGGTAGGTATGCAATTCCTTCTCTGCACATTGATGCAGTCTTTCTAAACCAGCCTCTGCTTCACCTGCAATCGGTACATATTAATAAATTGTAGAGGTCGCAAAATGGGCGGGTTGGGTAACAACTAACAAGTCAAAAGAGATACCTTGCAAGTATTCAAAAAATTGTCTCTTGGCATGTTCTCGCTCAGGTAGGTAGTATCCATATGCATATGTCCATTTTAACACTCGTCTACATTCAACTATCTGTGATTGGACAACACACAATTAAAACCAATATCATGATTAAAAAGGTATCAATCGATTAACTACCCAAGATACTTAAAATAGGGAAATTAGCAATGATGACATAAACAAACTTGAAATTGATTTTCAAGAAGTCACATACCTGTAACCATGCTTCTATAATAAACTTCAACTGCGTTTCAGGCTGGCGCTGTTTCTCACTAAGTTTTGCAAGCTACAATAACAAAAGCAAACAAAAACTGTAACAAATAATTTTAACTCTTATCACATAGATATTAAAAAAGCTAACAAATACACACTGTGAACCAAAGGTCTCAATTCTCAACTTACATGAACAGTTTGCATCTTATTTAGATCTGTAAGTGCCTTTTGCCTCGACTGTCATAGTGAAACAGGAATTCAAAACATCAGTTATATAGATATAAAGACATGCATTTATCAGTCAAAGGGCAAACTAATGCATATAATGCTTACGGATTGGTTCGTTGCCCAGCGCTCATAGTAGTGAGTATATCTCTCTAAGGAGTTCTTTGCCATCTCTCTACGGCGTTCAGCATCATCATACTGAAAAGGTAGAAAAATCATGAAATTCGAGATTAAAAAAACTTTCGCATAAATACTTTCTAGTAATAAATAAATTATTTTCATTACAGCTCCTTCTTGCTTAGCAGCTTCGTAACGGTTGCAAGCATAAAAGCCACCAGTTCTCTCTCCATGCTCCGACCATTGGCCAAGGCACAGCCTACATGTACAATTTAGAAGCATTGAAGATCAAACATTAAAATACAGTAGACATTCATGTTATTTAGAAAGACTGATTGCATAAAAGGTAGCCACCTTTAGCCCAATTTAATTCATCTAACCATCAGAGTTTCTAAAGAACAAAAGATTAAGGAAACCAACTTCAAAAAGGTTGGATTAAATTTGATCCAGTAACTGGTCAAAATGATGAAGAATAGCTGACGTGTTGATAAATTTTGACAATGTTGGCTGTTTTCTAACTTGATGTTAACCTTGTGTGTGTGTTTGTGCGAGCGCGCAATTAACAGCAAATAAAGAATCAAACGTTACCAGCAAAATTCAAACTTGCACGGGGGTGTGCATGTAATGTGCATACAACCTTGATTCTTTTCAATTGGTCGCTTGCACCTTGGACAAGGCTTAGAATTCGCCAAAATCCTGAAAGTTGTTGTATTAACATAGATACATATTATTCGAAACACATAGGAAAAAGTAATGAAGTATATGAAATGATAGAAAAAGAACTTCAGATGGTCTCTTTGGTCTTTTACCAATTCATATTTTCTGACTCTGCACTGTTTTTCAGAATCCACTTTGACACAGTTTCACAGCCCACGGGGCGGTGAGCTTCTTCTGTACACTATACAACATTAGCAGCCAAGAAACTATATCAGTTACGAAATATGGACGGAAAACAAATTTAACTGTAACTCATACTTACATTCCAACAAAAGCCATAAGAGCAATGGCAAGATACATCGTAACTTCCACTTCCAAGATCAAACTCCACAGCAAAATCACAGCCAGGAGCAGGACACCACTTTGTCTATCATATATATTATATATAGCTTTAGATGGGAACGGGTCAAAAGTGTAGTCAGAATGGAAAACATACCTTTCTATTGTCCTCAATGTAAGATCTAAGAAGGTAATGATGATATTTTCTTTTATCGTCGTCAGAAGCCAAGCTATTGACCATATTTACACCAACAGCAGCACCACAAGAAGGAACAGGACATCTCAGTGACAAGCATCCAGGACCATCGGTAATAGACATGCTAATGTAAGTTGTCCAGCAAGTGTTGCAAAATGGATGACCACAAGCAGTGGCTGTAATTCTATCAAGTGGATATGAATCAAAGCAGATACCACACACCAGCTTCAAATAATACATAAAATGAAGGGTGAATTATACATTAATAACTAGAAACAGACAAAAAAGATTAACACTTAACACAAAAGTATAATATTTTTTCCTTTTGACTTACTCGTCTGCTGATTATGGGTCTAGAATTTGGTTTCTCTAACAAGCCGACAGCTTTGCGAACTTTCTCCTCGTCAGCAAACCAAGCCTCATGAACACTGTTGACACTCCTGCAAGAAGGTATCGCAAATAACCAACAACGTTAATAGAACTAACAATATTAATAGAACTAACAATATTGATAGTTTGATACATAGAGATGCAGCAGCACGATAATTATTATCCAATGTAGCAATACACAAGGTCATGATTAGCCCCAACAGGTAACCCTTAACTGAAAGCACTCAACTTAAGTATCTTACCAGCTATACCGGCGTAAAAGCATGCAAGCAGAATCTCTTGAAATGGAAAGAACATTAGAAACTCTAATTATATCATCATCCTGACGTTGGCGTATATCGTCTTCATTTAAGATTGTATAGTTTTTCTATGACATAAACAGACACCGTTAGTATGAGTTTTGAAGCTAAGCAGTCAGCAAATGTTAATATTAACATTCGCATTGTTTAAAAAGATCTTGAAGAATACAATCTTTAAGGCAATAACAGTTAATGGTAAATTATGGGCAACGTTTAAAACTATTGAAAGCTACGGCCATGAGAATTGATGCATAACGATAACATTCGGTGTAGCCTTCGTTCATTGCAATAAGATTCACATTCACATTGTTTTTTGAGAGCTCAATGACTAAGCAGATTTGGCTCAAAATCCGTGAATTGGCGGACCTGCATTATATTTGTTAAAAATGGGAAGATTTTGTAGCTTTTGTGAAGTCGAGAGCATAGAGAAATGTTGTTTGGAGTGTAGTAGGAAGGTTGGTATTTGGAGCGCCAACATATTACATATGGCAAGAAAGGAACAACTGTCTTTACCAAAGAAGAGCTCCCTTAGAGACTAGGAAAATAGTTATGGTCAATAGTTAGTGCTGCAGCTAATGGTCTCGATAGCACTGCATCATGGTAGTTTGGAAGGTTGTCGTTATATTTGTTTAGGCTCTTCTAGATGGTTTTGAGGCATGTATCAAGATCATTTTTTCCTTTGCTTAGGAGTCCCTCCCTTACATAATTTCATTAGTTATGAAGTTCGCCCAAGTATCATCCCCTTCACCCAAAATACAGTTACTTGATCCCATACATACGTGTATTGTTAGCTTTGCATAGACTCCAATGAATGTATCCATTATAAACTCAACTCAACATTACCCAATCCCGTCGAAGGCGGGGTATGGGGGGGTAAGATGTTGACAGTCATACCCTACCCGGAGGTAAAGAGACTTCTTTCAGAAAGACCTCCGGTGGTGATAGACACAAACGATAGTAATGCTATCCATTATGTATCCGAAATGAATGTATCCATTATGTAAGCATAAAATCATTAACTAAAACCAAATGTGATATCCATAGCTCACTATATTTTCCAAACCCGTACTCCAATACAACCACGATTTAGCTTATTTGACAATATAAAAAGGCTTTTCTTAAGGAGCTGGAGCTATGGTTATTTTGAACACACATGTTAGACACAAATATATATTCAAAAGAGTACGCAATTAGAAACACCTCCCATTATGCAATTAAACTGTAATTTGCATAATATATAAGACAAAGTAAGCTACTTTAATCAAAAATACATCAAACCCAGAGTATATATATAATTTAATTTAAGTCAAATTAAAAGGGTTTGAGTGAACCTGATGACGATTAACGGATGTATGATCAGAATCATAATCATCATTATCAGAGATGTTATTAAAAAACTCATATCCACCATCATCGACATCATCATCATCGGTGTAGTTGGTGTCATCACCACTGTAGTAGCAGTAATCATCATCATCTTCAGAATCCATGAATTAAAAAGAGGTGATGAAGTAGGGTTTAATAATAAGATATATTGAAATTGTAATTTAGGAAGAAATTGGGGATTTTGGGGAAAGAGGAGAGAAAATAATAAAAATGGGGGTTGGGTTGCGTGAGGAGGGAGGGTATGTATGATTTGATTTCCGCATGCTGATCTCATCACCTCCACGCCTCCACGCCTCCACACCTCCACCACACTACCTTCCATTAATTCTTTCTCATTATTATATTAGTCAAGTATATTATTTTATTAACTATGAGGATATATTAGGGTGAGCAACAAAATCGAAAAACCGACCCATAATCAAATTAACCGATTAACCGATTCAAATTAACCGACCCAAAGCATTAATCAACGGTTCGGTTATTGATTTTTGATCAACCGATTAAATCGATTATGGTTACGGCTAATGTCTCAAAACCGACTCAAATTAACCGAACCGCCTCACTCACTGTTTTTTATATATTTTCTAAAAGATATATATATATATATATATATATATATATATATATATGTAGTTGGAGGATCTAAAAAGTTAGAAAATATCATGGAGACGGGGGAGAAGAAATCTTGACCATTCATTTCATTTTTAGGTTAAAGGGTATTTTTGTCTATTCTAATTTGATTCTTTTATTTAATTTCCTGTAATTTAAATACATTAATTATGGGCAGTTTATTTTTGCACGTATCAAACTCCATCATTTTAGGAAACTAGTAACCAAAATCGTTTCTATTATTGTGCACGTTTGGAGACTGTATCAAGGATTGCTAAATCTTCATCCAAAAAGAAAGTGGGTACGTGCATATCATACGATATCGTGTATTTTTTACCATCAACCAAAATCGTTGATTTTACTTCTTATTTTTTGATTGAGAATCACGTATTGTTAAATCTTCATCGCAAAAGAAAGCTTATACGTTTATATCTTATGAAATCGAGTATGCTTCATTCCGTCCATATTTTCCTACGATAAACCATCTCGCAAACGATTCCTGGTGTCGAATTTTGGAGTTATATTGAACAAGGATCCAAGTGACGAAGCTTGGGAGCAATCTATAAGTGATTGTATTACTTATTTAGTTGCGGTTAATCGTAATGGCCGACGGTGATCAAGCGATGGAAATTGTAGATATGTATTCAACGAATGAATCCGATGATATTGCAAGCACATATGAACCGAGTAAGTTAACGTGAATATGTCTTGAAAACGTGCGTACCGCCGGTTTCGGTGTCTTGTTGGTTCAATGACAATTTTTTAATTTAGCCTCTTGCAAATTGCAAGTGCTTCTTTCATATTGTTGGTAGCGATATTAATGTGTTTGGGTAGTTACCCATGTTCGTTGACCTAAAAAATAAATTTCATTCAATAACCAATATATGTGATTCGAAGTAATTAGTAGTAACTATTATGTGATTCAACAATAAATAAACTATGATTCGACAAACGCCTGACATGATGCAGCAATGTTAACACTATGATTTAGCATGATCATACCTTTTTTTATCCTTAGCTAGACACACCTATAAATAGTTCTTCCAAATATTATTATTACCAGTAACCATAATATCATTCAGCATTACATAAACTATGATGTATCAACAATTATTTCATTGCTTTTCGCAATCTGCTCAAGTAAAGTAACATAGTTATTCAAACAGTTGGCATTTTTAATTCAGATCCGTGTTTCACACACATAATCAACACATTTCCATTACAGCCCTGAAAATATATAACTGAAGCGCATCTGACCAAGTGTTGATGGTAAAATGCGGTTTTTCAATTTATGTTTTTCCAAATTGCAAGTTTTGTTTCTTATTCTTCATATCGATATTACTGTGTTTGGGTAGTTCACCCTTGTGGTTGACCCAAATTGACTTTGATTTTGTAGCATATGTGTTTTCAATTTTGTTTGATTCGTTTATGTATTTGTGAGCGTCTAAACTTTGTGAACAGGCACTGGAACATTGACGAACACAGTATCTGTTGGGGTTATGCATGTCTCTATGGATGGTGTACCATATTGCGTTCCCGATGATATCAAACCAGTGATCGGAATGTCCTTTGACAGTATAGATGTCACACCCCCAAAATCAGTAATCGTGTTTATTAATGGTTTAGCGGAAGCTTTAGTTAATTAGCGGAAGCATTTGTTTATTAGCGGAAGCATTTTAAGTTATAGTTTAACAGCGGGGGTGCTGACGTTACAATAGTGCATTCATTGTATCAGAGCATATGATCACACAAAACATATTAATTTAAGATGCCATAAGTTTAAACGTTATTACAAAAGGGTACGACTTATAATGTCGTACAAGTAGTGGTGTTGTAGAACAACATAAGTTTACAAAACACGAGTTTATAAAAGAGGGATTTCGTAAGTATAACCAATGGAATTGGTAATACAAAGGAAATCCAAGTGTCCCAAAAGTGGCATCATAAATAGTCTGGGTTGCCTACGTTCTTTATGCATGCAGGAGTACCTGAGTCCTAATTCCCTGAAAAACATAGTAAGCCGTCAACATTGAATGTTGAGTGAATTCACAGGTTTAGTATAAAAGTAGTTAAACCAAGTTTTGTATAAATCATTCATGTACACAAACATGATGTTTATATGTATAGCAGGAAACACAAGTGTTCTTATTAAAGAAAACATTTCCTATTTACTGTAAGAATGTCATTCTTACTACAAATCAGTCGATGTGTTAGGAAACACAAGTTTAATCATAAACATTTCCTAATAATAGTTGCAGGAAATACAGTTTAACAATCAAGTAAACATTTCCATATAAGAAGCTGTAGGAAACACAAGTTTAACAGTCAAGTAAACATTTCCTATAAAAGTTGTTTTGTCGGGAAACCAAGTTTATCCAATCAAGGTAAACGTTTCCTAAAAAGAAATCATGTGTAGGAACACCTGTCCTATTAGTTATCACAGGGAATACCCATCCCAAGTCAAGTTGTAGTTTAGTTGTTTAGTTTATGTGGGAGATATAGACTATGATCCCTCTAAGGTGAGCGACACCTTTAAGTTAAAGTAACGGCTCCTAATACTATAACCAATCCACGACTAGTTGATGTTGTTGCCTCAGTAACAATGTAAGTATACACTCCTCGTTACGACTGCCGTCGTGTGGTTGGAATGACCAACGAGTTATATCCTGGGAGGTTTGTCAAATCGATAGTACTATCTGTATACTCAGTGGCTAGAGTCACCTAGCTAATGGTTATAGGTTGCAAGCACTGGGACTCATGTGCACTACAACTACCTCGCGTAAACCTAGGATCGTACCAAGATTCGTTGTCTTATTCCCAAAATAGTTGTGAAAACGTTTCATATAGTTAACAGTTGATTTATAAAGCAATAAGCATTTACATAAATCAATTCGATATAAAAGCATGTCAAGCAATTATATAAACAAGTAGCATGTAATAGCACGTAGTTCTATGTTTTCCACCACTGGTTTTAAAAGCATTTAAAACAAGTAAAAGGTAGGGGCTGTGAACTCACGTGTAGCAAGTCTTCAGCTAGTACAGCTAGTAATATAGTAGTCCGGACGTGCCTCTCAAATACCTAGACACAATTAAATATACTTGACATAAGTATATGGACTAATCGTTAAGTTGAAATGTTTATAACATTTTAGTTGTTGGTGATATTTGCGTTGAAATAATCGTTGCGTACAAGTATATATTTAAATATACTTATTTGTTGAATATATATATTCTTATATATATTAATTGTCGTTATTTATATAACTATATATATAAATTATAATCGTTCATTTATATAATCTATTTGTCCCATTTAACTCGTCACTTACATAATCCGGTTTAAGTTTGCATTTGAAATCTCGTAGCCCGTTGGGCTCGGCCCAATATCAAAGTCTAGTAGTTTGGCCCAAGTATGTGTGGCCCAAATTAGTTTAGCCCGAATACGTTTAATGAATCATTTTGGCCCAATTTAGATTCAGCCCGTTTGGCCCAAAAAGTTATATTATTAATTGTCCGTGTCAAAATAATGTCCCGCGGTCGTGTACAACTTTGTCCCAAACTTTGTATCCTAAAGTTTTATAACTTTTATAACTTTTTAGTATTTGTATTCGTACGCGTTAATATATTTGTACTACGAAATATATGTATCGACCGTGTATTATTTAAACGCATCGAAAAAGTCATGACTCAGACTATCTTGCCGATCGGGTGAAGTTTTAACAAACCGTTCGGCTCAAACATCCCTTAGCCGATCGGCTAAAGGGGATGAGCCGATCGGCTCATTGGTTCCAGCCGATCGGCCGGTTAAAACCAACCGATCGGTTTGGTTCCTGGCTCGTGTTCGTCCCCTGTTCTTGGTCTGTAAATGCATATGTGTATATATTCGGGTGTTTGATCTCAGTTTGTGTACACTACTACATCATCATAATATATCATACAATCCAAACTATAACATGTTTACATAACTACTAACATTATATAATCAAAATCACATGGGATTATAAGCATGAAATATATATATGTAGTTTTGAATCTTACAAAGATTTTGATATAGATGATTATGATGATGATGAAGAACGATCGATGATGATGATAATAATTATGTGATCATTTTGTTGTGAATTTGAGTTGTGTGTTGGAGAGGAAGAACAATGAGGATGAGTATGGTTCCTGCTTCAACTCCCTTCTTGCTTCTGCTGCTCGTCGCCCAAACCAGAGGAAGAACACAGTGCCCAAGTGAATTATTGGTGTTGGTTGAGGAATGACTGTAACACCCCCAAATTTAATGTTGCGCGGAAGCAAGCTTTGGGTGTTACTAATCAATAATCAAGCACCAAAGTATAGCAAACGACTTCTAAATGAGACGTTTGTAAAATAGTTCCATATCATTATAAAATAGGGTTTGAAAACATAATGTTTTCATTACAAAAGTAAGGTCCCCTAGAGTCCGCGTACGTAGCGGGAGATTCTATTACATAACCATAGTTACAAAAGATAATGCCAAAGAATCTCCGTTAAATGCAGTTTGGAAATCATGCGACTCTAGCTAGTAATCCTGGAGTAATCCTACTCCGTACGTGTACCTGAGAATACATGCTAAAAAGGGTCAACACGAATGTTGGTGAATCTCACAGGTTTGTAAGTAAGTAATAGTTTAAACACAAGATTTTTATCAGTTGTGCCCGCAGGCGTAAATCAAGTATCTGCAACCAAGCAAATAATAAGTAAATATGTATATACCGTTGCCATGAGCTCATAGTCGAAGCTTAACCCGTAAATCAATGGTACAGCCAAGTACCATATTGTGCCCCCGCGAGTGCCCAATCCAAACACTCGTACGAAACAAATAAAAGTCGCCCATTTATACATAACGGTTCGTGGTAGCGCTACTACCCCGGGCGGGGAGGGTCAGTCCCTAATGGATCCATTAACTAATATTCGCGCTTAAGTCCATAACTAACGAAACTATGATGGAGGGACTTCAGTGGATTAGTAAGTAACTCATGCAAGCCCGTATATGAAAGTAAGTAGTTCAGCACTTGTGTTCAAGAAAAATGTAAGCAATGTATCTCACCCCGTAAGTAAATCAGTAAAAATGGGGCTGTAAGACTCACCTGAGTCAAGTAAGCAAGCGTTTAACTTAATAAACGTACAGTCTGAAAGCAGTAGTAATCCGTAGGTTCCGCGAACCCGCAACCTTCTAATGCCCTAAGCATATAAGGTTGTATGTATAAGTGAATGTCTCAAAGGATCATTCATGCTAGTTGTCCACTCAACTAGTTATGTCCAAGTGTTTGTTTGTACTTTTGTAATTATTTTGAAAATAAGTGTGGCCCGTTGGTGACGGAAGTGTAATAACAATTCAAATATTATTATGTGTTTTGCGGTGTTGTATACTTATTAATGTATTTGTTGTTGATTGTCCAATTATTGTACCTATGTATAAGGATTTTCGGAAATAAAAATTTATGCGACAATGGTATTACGACAATATGGTTTCATGCGACAATCGAAGGGGATAATCATCTGATAATCAATTCCGACAATAAGGTATTCACGGGCACTGTTCATGCGGCAATAAGATATTCACGGACTTGGTTGTGTTAATGATATTCACGGAGTTTATTTATACGACAATATGTATTCACGGAGTTAATTTATACGACAATATGTATTCACGGAGTTTATTTATACGACAATATGTATTCACGTAGTTTATTTATACGACAATATGTAGTCACGGAGTTTATTTATACGACAATAGTATGTATTCATGGAATTTAGTTTTTATGCGACAATACATTCACGGATTATTTGTGATTTTTATCTAAAATAGTAAACGTTATCAAATCCGTCTGAAATTTTTACACAAAGTTCCTACATACGTTATGTACTTTCTGTAATTGTTTTATGATTTTTGGAGGTCGTTTGATATTTTATAAAAATTCACAAAGTGTCAGTGTTCATTTTAATCTGAGATTAGACCACTTCTCACAAATCAAATTTTCTGGAGAAATGAGTGCATTTCTGGAATGATAACAAAATTACCAAGATTTCCCAAGTGGTCTCATACGTTTTTGAGGTCTATAACTCAAGATATGGTCTCAAGAAGGGGGTCATTGTCGGAGGTCATTGTCGGATTTTTACTATTGTCGGACCTATATTTCGCCCGTGTTAAAACATCAACTTGGTCAAGTAAACCTTAACGAATCGTTATGAAATTTTTACACAAGGTTCTCCTATTTCTTAGCTTTCCAAAACATACTTTTGCATCGATTTTAACTAAGCACAACTCGAGATGAAAATTGTTAAATTGAAGTAAGTCCAGCAGATCGTTTTTGTGACATATGCTCAATAATCTGGTCATAAGTTAAGTTTTACAAAACTTCACAAGAAGTTCCAGTAGGATTTGGAAAACTAACAAAATTTGTGATCTTTTCCCGTTGGTCTCAAGTTCTAAATCATTCCATAGCCCAAGATATACTCATTTTGAATTGGTCAAGATTCTGGTCAGATTCATCAGATCCTCTATGTACTTTTATTTCAGTAACTAAAAATAGCAAATGAACTTCAATTTTTGTGAGGCTTACAGATTATGAAAGTAGACTTCTTATACTTGATTTTAGGCTCAAGAAACGTCCATTTTAGTGTTGTAATGATTTTTATAAAATTCGGGGAAGTGGAAATAGAATCTGGACAGGAAGGTTAACTCCTGTTTTCGAGTTTTAATTTGTGTTTCGACTTATCTTTTGGACATTAGCTAGTTGAATAAGCATATAGATATGTTAATAAGTAGTAACTAAGTAAATCTAAGATAATTTTAAGAGTCCTTACAAGGAAATTGGTGTAGAGAGGAAAGAAAGACGTTGTAGGCTCGTCTCCTCGCGAAATCTTGAAAATCGGCTTTGCAGTGTTATGATGGATGGATGGTGGATTATGGTGATGATCTAGGTGGTTGTGAGGGCTGGAAAATCAGTAGGATTTTCGTGGTGAGGGGGAGGGAGAGAGAGATTGAGGATGTGTGTGAAGAATGGTGAAGGAAATGGAAATGGGGAGGGTGTTGGTTTGATTTGGAAGCAACAAGGCATGGTATGCCATGCTTCTTGCAGATTTTCTGCATAAAAGGCGTGGATCCCACCCACACATGATGTCTAAATTGTTTTCTTCAATTTGTATTAAGTGGGGTGCTCGTTTATCCGTTCGTTTCGCGTTTTAAATTAATCGTATAACGTTTTATTCAGCGCGTTTCGTTAACGATTTAAAAGACGATATTTTACTTGAAGTATTTTATTAAAATACTTAATAATGTGACATAAGACATACTTTGCCTTTATTTCATCCGTCGGACGCGTTCCACGCGTTTTCGTTGCGTAAAGTTACGTTTTAATAAAACGTATAATCGTATAATATATTAAAGTAAATAATGTTTGTTTGGATAAATCCACATTATTTTTGACAGTTTGTCACCAACGTCCATAGTAAATAGTGTCGGACCTCGTCCGGTTCAAGTGTGTATGATTTAAACAAATCATATAACGTGTATGTAATTACACAGAAAGTTACATATATTTAGATTAATATAATACTAAATACATGTAATTACAAGTAGTTAGGCACTAATTAAAGTCCTAAATTAGCGGGTGTTACATTCTCCTCTTGTTAGGAGAATTTCGTCCCAAAATTAGCTCAAAGTCGCGGTGTGAGTAGAGTCAGTGAACAGGTGTGGATGTTTCAGTCGCATTTGGTCTTCCCGTTCCCAAGTGAATTCAGGACCACGCCTCGAATTCCACTTGACTTTAACAATGGGAATACGACTCTGTTTTAGGCGTTTGACCTCGCGGTCCATAATTTCCACGGGTTCCTCGACAAAGTGTAGTTTGTCGTCAATATGTATTTCATCAAGCAGTATGATTAGTGTCTCATCAGACAGACATTTCTTCAAGTTAGAAATGTGAAAGGTAGGGTGCACGCTACTGAGTTCAGGAGGTAGCTGCAGTCTGTACGCCATTGGACCAATCCTTTCAAGGATTTCGAATGGCCCAATGTACCTGGGATTCAGTTTCCCACGTTTGCCAAAACGAATAACGCCTTTCCAAGGCGACACTTTTAGGAGTACTCGATCCCCAACCTGGAACTCGAGATGTTTGCGTCTCACGTCAGCATAGCTTTTCTGACGATCACGCGCAGCTTTCAGTCGATTTTGTATGCCGACGATCTTTTTAGTTGTTTCATGTATGATTTTCGGACCGGTGAGTTGTGTTTCCCCCACCTCAGTCCAACAGATAGGCGACCGGCACTTACGACCGTACAGTGCCTCGAAGGGTGCAGCTTTGATGCTGGTGTGATAACTGTTGTTGTAGGAAAACTCACACAAAGGTAAGTAATTTTCCCAGTTTTTACCGAAGTCAACTACGCAGGCTCGTAGCATATCCTCCAGTGTTTGTATAGTTCGTTCGCTCTGGCCGTCAGTTTGAGGATGATAAGCTGTACTCATATCTAGACGAGTACCAAGAGATTTTTGTAATGATTGCCAGAAGCGAGAAGTAAATCGAGCATCTCGGTCAGAGATAATCGAGATGGGCACACCGTGTCTTGACACGCTCTCTTTCAGGTAAATCCGTGTCAAACGTTCCATCTTGTCAGTTTCCCTGATGGCTAGGAAATGAGCAGATTTAGTGAGTCGGTCTACGATCACCCAAATGGTATCGCAACCGCTAGAGGTTTTTGGGAGTTTGGTAATGAAATCCATGGTGATTTGCTCCCATTTCCATTCGGGGATTTCCGGTTGATGTAGTAAACCGGAAGGTTTCTGGTGTTCGGCTTTAACCTTAGAACAAGTAAGACACTTGCCAACGTAGGTAGCAATGTCAGCTTTCATGTTGGGCCACCAATACAACTCCTTGATGCCATGGTACATTTTGTCGGCACCAGGGTGTATAGAGTACTTAGACTTGTGAGCTTCATCCATCACCAAGTCTCGTAGGTTCCCAAAATTTGGCAACCAGATTCGGTTTGAAAAGTATTTGGCTCCGTTGGATTTGGTTTCAAATTGTTTGTTCATGCCTCGCAAGGCCTCGTGTTTCACGTTTTCAGCTTTGAGTGCTTCGAGTTGAGCGGTAAGAATTTGGGTTATCAGGTCGTTGTGTATAGTCATACTAAGTGCTCGGACCCGAAGGGGTTTCACTCGTTCCTTACGACTTAAGGCATCAGCAACAACGTTTGCCTTGCCTGGATGGTAACGTATTTCGCAGTCATAATCAGTAAGTAGTTCGACCCAACGGCGTTGTCTCATGTTTAGGTCTTTTTGGTCGAAGATGTGTTGGAGACTTTTGTGGTCGGTGAAAATTGTACACTTGGTACCGTATAAGTAGTGTCTCCAGATTTTTAGGGCGAATACCACTGCCCCCAACTCTAGGTCATGAGTGGTGTAATTCTTTTCGTGGACCTTGAGTTGTCGAGAGGCGTAAGCAATGACTTTGTCTCGTTGCATCAGCACGCAACCGAGACCTTGGTGTGAAGCGTCACAGTATACCACGAAGTCATCGTTGCCTTCGGGTAAAGATAAGATAGGTGCATTGCAGAGTTTTTGTTTGAGCAGCTGGAAGGCTGACTCCTGCTTATCAGTCCAATCGAATTTCTTTTCCTTTTGGGTCAGTGCAGTGAGGGGTTAAGCTATTTTTGAAAAGTTCTCAATGAATCGCCTATAGTATCCGGCGAGTCCTAAGAATTGTCGTACCTCGGTGGGTGTAGTAGGTGCTTGCCAACCCTTGATGGCTTCGATTTTTGAAGGATCAACACGAATTCCTTGACTGTCAATCACGTGTCCAAGGAATTGTACAGTTTGCATCCAGAACTCACACTTGGAGAATTTGGCATATAACTCCTCGTGCTTGAGTAGTTCTAGAACGGTTTTCAGGTGTTGCGCGTGTTCTCGTTCATTACGCGAGTAAATCAGAATATCGTCAATGAAGACGATGACAAACTTGTCGAGGTAAGGCTTACACACCCGATTCATAAGGTCCATGAATACTGCCGGTGCGTTGGTCAAGCCGAATGGCATCACTTGGAATTCGTAATGCCCGTAGCGAGTTCGGAAAGCTGTTTTAGGAATGTCGGTATCACGAACTCGTAGTTGGTGATAACCTGACCGTAGATCAATCTTTGAGTAAACACTCGACCCTTGGAGTTGGTCAAACAGGTCATCAATGCGTGGTAGTGGGTAACGGTTCTTAACGGTTAATTTGTTGAGTTCACGGTAGTCGATGCACATGCGGAAAGAACCGTCTTTCTTTTTCACAAACAGGACCGGGGCTCCCCAAGGCGAGGAACTCGGTCGAATAAAGCCTTTATCCAGGAGTTCTTGCAGTTGAGTAGACAACTCCTGAAGTTCAGAGGGGGCTAAACGGTACGGTGCTCGTGCCACGGGTGCTGCGCCGGGCACAAGGTCAATAGAAAATTCGACTTGTCTAGTTGGCGGTAGGCCAAGCAAGTCTTCAGGAAAGACTTCTGGGAAGTCTCGAACAATAGGCACATCCTCAAGTCGCTTCTCCTCCGACTGTTTCTCTATAACGTGTGCGAGAATTGCCTGGTACCCTTTTCTCAAGTATTTCCGGGTTTTCATGCAAGAAATAATGTTAAGTCTCGTCCCACCGGTCTCCCCTTGTACGATTAAAGTTCCACCGGTGACGAGAGGAATACGGATAATTTTCTCAAAACAAATAATCTCGGCGCGGTGTTTGTATAACCAATCCATACCGACGATTATGTCAAAGCTGCCGATTTCGACAGGTATAAGGTCAATAGAGAATAGCTCACTTGCTAGGTTTAGGGTGCAATTGCATATTATACTATCGGCCTCAATTAGTTTTCCATTTGCTAATTCTACAATGTACTTAGCATCTAAGGCAGTGGGGGTAGCATTGAGCAGTGGGCTAAATTCATCAGATATGAAACTTTTATCGGCACCAGTATCAAATAAGACTGAAGCGGTTAAGTCGTTGAGAAGAAACATACCCGTAACAACGTTCGGGTCTTGGCGGGCTTCCCCCGAGTTCAACACAAAAGCTCTGCCGCAAGCGTTGGTGTTGTTGTTCCTGTTATTACTTCTCAGCTTTGGACAATCATTCCTGAAATGTCCGGTGTTTCCACACTCAAAGCAGGCCTTTGGTGTGTTAGAGTTTGGGATTATGGCATTGGTTCGACAATCTTTAGCTAAGTGTCCGAAACGTTTGCACTTGCTGCAAGGGCAAGAACCATCGTGGTGACGGTTGCATTTGGAGCAATAGGGTTTGCTCCCACTGTATCCTTTCTTTTCATCGGTACCAGCAGCATAGGCCTTTGTGGTATCTGGCCTCTTGTTTTGTTGTTGACCTTGGTTTTGGTTGTGGTTGGGATTCCATTTCCGTTTGTTATCCCCAGATTGGTTTCCAGTATCCTTTCCAGCGGATGTTCCACGACGGACTACCTGAGCCATTAAGTTATGTGCCATACGGACGGCACTCTGAATAGTCCACGGGTTGGACGCAGTTACCATCCCCTGAATCTTGGCTGGGAGTCCCCAGATATACCTTTCGATCCTCTTGTATTCAGGATCGACCATTGTTGGGCACAGAAGTGCCAGCTGGTGGAAGCGGGTAGTGTAACCGGTGATATCATCACCTCTCACTGTGAGGTTCCAGAATTCAACCTCAAGCTGTTGTAGCTCTTCTCTTGGATAGTACTCATCTGTCAGCATCTTCTTTAGATCTTCCCAGGGGAGTTGATAAGCGACATCAATCCCCACAGTTTGGGCGTAGGTATTCCACCAGGTAAGGGCACCATTCATAAAGGTGCAGGTAGTGTACTTAACCTTGCAATCCTCGGTGCAGTTGCAGATTCGAAAAACAGATTCCAGTTTCTCAATCCATCTCAGTAAGCCAATGGCTCCTTCAGTTCCCTTGAAGTTTAATGGTTTGCAGTTCAGAAAATCCTTGTATGTGCAAGGTTTGGCAGTTGGTACTGTGTTGGAGGTATTTTCGCTACCCTGATTCGGATTTGAACCACTGTTTCGCTGTGCCTCTTGAGCAGCCAGGGCATCGGCTACTCCTTGCGCAACGAACTAGGCAAGTTCAGCAGCGGTGAAAGTCTGTTTCCTTGGCGGCATGTTCCTTTAATAAACAGTTAGGAGGAATGTGAGATTTTGTAGAAGGAGTATGATTATCACGGATGCATATATAAAAGGGGTAATATACAACATCACTATAGGACAATCAATAACATAAGATAGATATATTTGCAACCACTCAAGGTGCGAGTTCAAAAGATTTCAGAATTCTAAGTTCACAAAAGATGCCGGGAATATTACATCCGGTCGGGTTACAAGAGTTTACATAGCTAGCTAATAGGTTACATGATAACCACTACACTAATCTTGATGTAGGTCGAGTTGTGACAACAGAGAAGTGAGATGGTTAACAGATTCTGCAAGCCTGCTAACCATTCTAAGAGCATCCTCGGTTTCCCGTAGATGCGTCTCATATTCTTGCAGCCTTGTTTGCAGAACAGAGATTTCATTTTGGTTACTGATCACTTGATTGTGAATAGTTCCCATGGTTTCGATAGTTTCTCCCAGTTGGTCGTGAAGTGTGTCCATGTTATCCACAGTGTTCTCGTGGTCTTCGGAGACTTGGTTGATACGCTCAAGAGCTGTGAGTCTCCAGTTCTCACGAGTCTCCTGCAGCTCTAAGTCCATTTCGCGAAATCGTCGCTCATGGTGGTTTAGCCTGGCGGCTAGAGCTGGTACGGAATAGGGGTTAGTTCGAGGCGACATTGTGGTCCTCCTAAAAGTCCGTGGTTTTTGTGATCCATACGGATGAGAGCGTGACGAATTGGGTGATGCGTTTGCCATTCTGAGACAAAGCGTTAAGAAGAATGAGGCCTATATTCATATATAATATAGTCTAAGATATTGAGCGAGAGTGAGGCTTATCTATGTATACATGTATATATATCACATAATAGCCTAAAGTGTCTAATCACAGACATGTTTGAGTCCCGGTTTCTCTCGTGGTTAGAGTCAACTAGTGTATCCCTGTTCATCATAACCATTTCAGACCTCACATCATCTTTCTTTAATTGTACATAGTTGATCAGGCTATGTTAAATTAAAGTCGTAAGATGTAATTCCTGAACCAGTCATAACTAATAGGGAGATACTGCCTAACGGTCATAGTCTAGGCCCACTAAATGCAACCTAGTTCGCTATAACCTTAGGCTCTGATACCAATCTGTAACACCCCCAAATTTAATGTTGCGCGGAAGCAAGCTTTGGGTGTTACTAATCAATAATCAAGCACCAAAGTATAGCAAACGACTTCTAAATGAGACGTTTGTAAAATAGTTCCATATCATTATAAAATAGGGTTTGAAAACATAATGTTTTCGTTACAAAAGTAAGGTCCCCTAGAGTCCGCGTACGTAGCGGGAGATTTTATTACATAACCATAGTTACAAAAGATAATGCCAAAGAATCTCCGTTAAATGCAATTTGGAAATCATGCGACTCTAGCTAGTAATCCTGGAGTAATCCTACTCCGTACGTGTACCTGAGAATACATGCTAAAAAGGGTCAACACGAATGTTGGTGAATCTCACAGGTTTGTAAGTAAGTAATAGTTTAAACACAAGATTTTTAGCAGTTGTACCCGCAGGCGTAAATCAAGTATCTGCAACCAAGCAAATAATAAGTAAATATGTATATACCGTTGCCATGAGCTCATAGTCGAAGCTTAACCCGTAAATCAATGGTACAGCCAAGTACCATATTGTGCCCCCGCGAGTGCCCAATCCAAACACTCGTACGAAACAAATAAAAGTCGCCCGTTTATACATAACGGTTCGTGGTAGCGCTACTACCCCGGGCGGGGAGGGTCAGTCCCTAATGGATCTATTAACTAATATTCGCGCTTAAGTCCATAACTAACGAAACTATGATGGAGGGACTTCAGTGGATTAGTAAGTAACTCATGCAAGCCCATATATGAAAGTAAGTAGTTCAGCACTTGTGTTCAAGAAAAATGTAAGCAATGTATCTCACCCCGTAAGTAAATCAGTAAAAATGGGGCTGTAAGACTCACCTGAGTCAAGTAAGCAAGCGTTTAACTTAATAAACGTACAGTCTGAAAGCAGTAGTAATCCGTAGGTTCCGCGAACCCGCAACCTTCTAATGCCCTAAGCATATAAGGATGTATGATAAGTGAATGTCTCAAAGGATCATTCATGCTAGTTGTCCACTCAACTAGTTATGTCCAAGTGTTTGTTTGTACTTTTGTAATTATTTTGAAAATAAGTGTGGCCCGTTGGTGACGGAAGTGATAGAAATCATTTTGAATTCACAAATCAGGGAATTACTCTAGGTAATGCATGAAATTAGTAAGGATTAATACCCTAAATGGAGGATTGTCACATTCTCCCCCCGTTAGCGAAATCTCGTCCCGAGATTTAAGTTGAGTTGTTCGTGACATGCGATTGTTCAAATAGGTGAGGGTATTTCTTCCGTTTCTCGTCCTCGCGTTCCCAAGTAAACTCCGGGCCATGTTTCGAGTTCCAACGAATCTTGACAAGTTTGATTCGTTTGTGTCGGAGTTTCTGTGTTTTTGTATCGGTTACTTCGATAGGTTCCTCCACAAAGTTAAAGTTTTGAGTTGATAAAGACTTCGTCAGGAGGGATGATAAGTGTTTCATCAGAAAGACACTTCTTCAAGTTACACACATGAAAAGTGTCGTGAATGCTACTAAGCTCTTGTGGCAACTTTAGTTTGTAAGTGACAGGACCAATCCTCGCAAGGATTTCAAAAGGTCCAACATATCGTGGGTTAAGTTTTCCTCGTTTTCCAAATCGTGCTACCCCTTTCCAGGGCGATACTTTGAGTAGGACTTTGTCTCCTACTTGAAAATCAAGAGGTTTACGACGGTTATCGGCGTAACTCTTTTGTCTGTCTCTTGCCGTTTTCAATCGGTTTAGTACTTGAGATATCTTGTCCGTGGTTTCCTGGACAAGCTCCGGTCCGGATAGTTGTCTGTCACCCAACTCTGCCCAACAGAGCGGTGATCGGCATTTGCGCCCATACAGTGCCTCGAATGGAGCCATCTGTATGCTGGTGTGATAACTGTTGTTATAGGAGAATTCGGCTAATGGGAGGTGAGTATCCCAGTTTCCCCCAAAGTCAATCACACACGCTCTCAATAAGTCCTCGAGTGTTTGAATCGTTCGTTCACTCTGGCCATCTGTTTGTAGATGATAGGCTGTACTCATGTCGAGTCGAGTACCTAAAGCATGTTGTAGTGATTGCCAGAAGCGAGATGTGAATCTGCTATCTCTATCAGATATAATGGACAATGGTACACCGTGTCGAGAAATGATCTCTTTGATATAGATCTTCGCCAGTTTCTCTAGTTTGTCAGACTCTTTGATAGCAACGAAGTGGGCTGATTTCGTCAATCGATCGACAATCACCCATATGGAATCAACTCCAGTTGATGTCTTTGGTAGTTTTGTGATGAAGTCCATCGTTATGTGCTCCCATTTCCATTTTGGCATTTCTGGTTGTTGCAAAAGTCCTGAAGGTTTTTGATACTCAACCTTAACCTTTGAACAAGTTAGACACTTGCTGACATAAGTAGCGATGTCTCTTTTCATGTTTGGCCACCAATAGAAACCTTTCACATCTTGGTACATCTTATCTGCACCAGGATGAATCGAGTAGTTGGACTTGTGAGCTTCGTCCAAAATCAGTTTGCGTAGTTCATCATTGCATGGTACCCAAATTCGATTCATGAAGTATAAAACTCCATTTTCTTTAGTTTCGAGTTGTTTCTCCATTCCCCTCAGGGATTCGTCTTTCATGCATTCGGTGGTGAAAGCTATTAGTTCCGCGTCACGAATTTGAGTAATAAGATTCGAGTGGATTGTTAATACCAAAGCTCGAACTCTGCGAGGTTTAACATTCTCTTTACGACTCAGGGCATCCGCTACTACATTAGCCTTGCCCGGATGGTACTTAATCTCACAGTCGTAATCGTTCAGCAATTCGACCCAACGTCTCTGTCTCATGTTGAGTTCTTTCTGGTCGAATATGTGTTGTAGACTCTTGTGGTCGGTGAAGATCGTACACTTTGTACCGTATAGGTAGTGTCTCCAGATCTTGAGTGCAAAGACTACGGCTCCCAACTCTAAGTCATGAGTTGTATAATTCTTCTCGTGAATCTTCAATTGACGAGATGCATAAGCAATAACTTTATCGTTTTGCATGAGGACACAACCTAATCCTTGATGTGAGGCATCACAGTAAACGATGAAGTTTTCTGTTCCCTCAGGTAAAGATAAGATTGGTGCGGTGCTCAACTTTTGTTTCAACAGTTGGAAGGGGTTTTCTTGTTTTTTGCCCCATTCAAATTTCTTATCCTTTTGAGTTAAGGTGGTGAGTGACTGGGCTATTTTGGAAAAGTTTTCGATAAATCGACGGTAATACCCAGCCAAACCAAGAAATTGTCGAATCTCGGTTGGGGTCCTTGGAGCTTCCCAGTTTTTGATCGCCTCAATTTTGGATGGGTCCACATGAATTCTTTTATCATTTATCACGTGACCAAGGAAATGAACCTCTCTAATCCAAAATTCACATTTGGAGAACTTAGCATATAGCTTCTCGTTCTCGAGTATTTGGAGGATAAGTTTCAAGTGTTGTTCGTGATCCTCTTTTGTTTTCGAGTAAATCAGGATGTCATCAATGAACACAATGACAAACTTATGAAGATAAGGTTTGCACACTCGGTTCATGAGATCCATGAATACTGCAGGCGCGTTAGTCAATCCAAACGGCATGACTAGGAACTCATAATGACCATAACGAGTCCTGAACGCGGTCTTCGGTACATCCTTTTCTCGAACCTTCAGTTGATGGTAACCAGAACGCAGATCGATCTTCGAGTAGTAACTTGATCCTTGTAACTGATCAAACAGATCGTCTATGCGAGGTAACGGATATCGGTTCTTAATAGTTACCTTGTTCAGCTCTCGGTAGTCAATGCACATCCGCATAGATCCATCCTTCTTCTTGACAAACAACATCGGAGCTCCCCAAGGTGAAAAGCTCGGTCGGATGAATCCTAAGTCTAAGAGTTCCTGCAACTGTGTAGACAGTTCATGCATTTCAGATGGAGCTAGACGATATGGTGAGCGAGCGATTGGTGCGGCTCCAGGCACCAGATCGATGCGAAACTCGACTTGTCGCGGAGGTGGTAATCCTGGCAGATCATCAAGAAACACTTCCGGATAGTCTCGCACTATAGGTATATCACTTAAACTTTGCTCCTCGGGTCTCTTTTCTACAACATGTGCTAAAAATGCTAGGTATCCCTTTCGGAGATACTTTGTGGCTTTTAAGCAATTGATCATTTTAACGGCGCTCGTCCTCTTATCTCCTTGTATCACCAAGGTTTCTCCAGTTAACAATGGTAAACGTACCATTTTATCAAAACAAACAATCTCTGCACGATTCTTCGATAACCAGTCCATACCGACTACGATGTCAAAGCTTCCCAACTCAACCGGTAGTAAGTCTATTTTGAAAGGATGACTCTCCAATGTTAGAGTACATCCTGGTACTATTTCTCCTGATTCAATCAACCTACCATCGGCTAGTTCTAAAGTGTACTTGTTGTCTAGTTTACGGGATTTAATGTCTAATAGTGGTCTAAATTCTGTAGACACAAAACTCAAATCGGCGCCTGAATCAAATAACACAGAGGCATAATGGTTGTTAACTAGGAACGTACCAGTGACAGTGTTTGGGTCCTGGCGTGCCTCCTGTGCTCCAATGACAAACGCACGACCTCGAGCTGGTTGGTTGTTGGTGTTACCACGGTTGTTGTTGTTCGGGTTTGCATTGCGGTTCTGATTGTTTTGGTTGCCGAGGTTAAGTTTAGGGCACTTGTTTTGGAAATGACCTTGCTCGCCACATTCGAAACATCCATTAGCTGGTCGATCCCTATTTGTTTGAATAGTAGGGTTTGATCTACAGTATTGGGCCAGATGCCCCCAACGTTTGCAATTTCCACAGAAAATACAATCACCATCATGGTGACATTCACACTTGCCACACTTGGGCTTGTTCCCCAAGTAAGTCTTCTGTTCAACAGTCGTGGCAAGGTAAGCTTTCGTGGTTCTAGTCGGCTTCTTGTTCTGTTGACCCTGACGGTCATTCCACTTACGTTTTCCTTTTCCAGCATCAGCACTGCTGGCCTCGACCTTTCCCGAAGCAGCTTTCTTAGTAAGGGTTCCCATCCTGATTGCTTCATCTGTCAAGCGCTATGCAAGTTCTACAGCACTCTTAAAGGTGGTAGGATTAGACGAAGTCACCAAGCTTCGAATCTGTGGTACCAAACCCCAGATATACCTTTCAGTGCGCTTGTACTCAGGTGTGACCATGTGTGGTATAAGGCGTGCCAGTTCTTGAAATCTGGTGGTATATCCTGTGATATCAGTACCAACCATAGTAATGTCCCAGAGCTCAGTCTCAATCTTCTGCAGCTCACTGCGTGGACAAAATTCTTCCACAACCATGGTTTTCAAAGTTTCCCAAGTCATTGAGTGGGCGGTTGTGCGTCCAAGTGCTTGAACTTGGCCATTCCACCATGTCAATGCCTTATCAGAAAATGTGCATGTAGCATACTTTACCATGCAGTCACGAGCACAGTTGCTAATATCTAGCACAGACTCCATTTTCTCTATCCAATGAATGATTCCAATGGCACCCTCGGTACCATGAAAGTGGCTCGGTTTGCAAGCTAGGAATGTTTTGTACGAACATCCTCTTTGGGTACTCTCAGGGTTACCGTCAGATACAACAGGTTCGGTATTTCTGCTACCGCTGACCCTGTCACTACGGTTTCGATCAGTATCATACTGAGCAAGTGCTTCAGCAATCCTTCGGTTGACCATTTGTTCAGTTGTCTCATCAACAGCAGGAGGTGGTGAAGGGTTTCTGCGGACGTTCCGGGTATTCCTACGCTTAGGCGGCATGATTCAGTCCTAATCACACACAAGAAACACTCGTAAGATACCCTAATCAAATCATCACTCAATAAGTATGTGATAAATATAGATATAGTATGATAATCAATAACCAATTGATATCACTCACAGCGTACACAGTGACATAAACTAAACATAAGTTATATATCATATATAGGTCAAAAGGTTTTACATAAGTTTTGTACAATGATGGGATTGACAAAAAAGAGAAAATACACCCATCTGATCAATCATGATTTACAAAATGTGATGGATTTAACCTATACATCCATCTAGTCAAAAGTTTTTCCCTACTACATCATAGCTACAATCCTAATACATCATAGATACCGTCCTGACATGGTGAGGCTAATGAAAATATGCTAAAAACATCCCTACAACCATCCTAACAGCTGCCATCAGTACACAAACTCCAACTGCAGAACATACTATCCCCAGACATCTCTCAAGCCTAATCAGACGCGCTCTAGTCGCATCGGCGGACTCTCGATCCATCTCAATGTGTACCTCAGTAGTGGCAAGACGTCCATAGATAGTGAGCACATCACCGTCCAGTCGAGAGGCATCACTGTGCAACTCTCCGATAGAATTCTGCGTACCATAATGAAATCCAAGAAGGGTACGGACAACTGCAACTACAGTAGGGATAGTGAGCTCCAGAGGCTCCTCAGTCAGATGTAAGGGGGTCGATGAGTGAGATGACTCCCCAGTCTCGAAAGTGGAAGGAATCCTCTCAAGTGTCCTCCAGTGGCGTAGTATACGCGACATCCAGTCAAGATGCGGAACTCTAGTCCTCTGCAATGACTGCTGATCACAAGGTATCTCTCTCTCCTCAGTCATCGGATCCTTGTCACGAGGTGCCAAGGGTCCTACAGTTGGGGATCTAATGCTCATCCTAGCAGTCCTACACAATCCAGGCCCACGTGAAGACTCTCCAAAATGACGAGTCGCCATGAATGTAGATCCTAGCATACGAGTAGTGGGATCAGTGGGGATCTAACGCTCATCCTAGCAGTCCTACACAATCCAGGCCCACGTGAAGACTCTCCAAAATGACGAGTCGCCATGAATGTAGATCCTAGCATACGAGTAGTGGGATCAGTGGGTGGTGATGGTAGAGTGCCTATGGTGCCATCTGAAGTAGCTCTAGGAAATGTGGGTGGGTACACCTCCTCAGAAGGGTCATCACTAGCATAGTCAGGCTCCTCCTCTGACTCTGAGATGTAGATCGGAAACTGCCTAGACATAACTGTGACAAAGGCAATTGTGTGTGTCGTGTTAGACGTATGCAAAGGTATGAATGCATGAGTGTGTTAGCCAAGGCTATAGTCTAGGTCTCTAAGGTTTTCAGTCACTTAAAGACTTATAGTTCTCTATAACCAATGGCTCTGATACCAAGTTCTGTCACACCCCCAAAATCAGTAATCGTGTTTATTAATGGTTTAGCGGAAGCTTTAGTTAATTAGCGGAAGCATTTGTTTATTAGCGGAAGCATTTTAAGTTATAGTTTAACAGCGGGGGTGCTGACGTTACAATAGTGCATTCATTGTATCAGAGCATATGATCACACAGAACATATTAATTTAAGATGCCATAAGTTTAAACGTTATTACAAAAGGGTACGACTTATAACGTCGTACAAGTAGTGGTGTTGTAGAACAACATAAGTTTACAAAACACGAGTTTATAAAAGAGGGATTTCGTAAGTATAACCAATGGAATTGGTAATACAAAGGAAATCCAAGTGTCCCAAAAGTGGCATCATAAATAGTCTGGGTTGCCTACGTCCTTTATGCATGCAGGAGTAACTGAGTCCTAATTCCCTGAAAAACATAGTAAGCCGTCAACATTGAATGTTGAGTGAATTCACAGGTTTAGTATAAAAGTAGTTAAACCAAGTTTTGTATAAATCATTCATGTACACAAACATGATGTTTATATGTATAGGAGGAAACACAAGTGTTCTTATTAAAGAAAACATTTCCTATTTTACTGTAAGAATGTCATTCTTACTACAAATCAGTCGATGTGTTAGGAAACACAAGTTTAATCATAAACATTTCCTAATAATAGTTGCAGGAAATACAGTTTAACAATTAAGTAAACATTTTCATATAAGTAGCAGTAGGAAACACAGGTTTAACAGTCAAGTAAACATTTCCTATAAAAGTTGTTTTGTCGGGAAACCAAGTTTATCCAATCAAGGTAAACGTTTCCTAAAAAGAAATCATGTATAGGAACACCTGTCCTATTAGTTGTCACTAAGGAATACCCATCCCAAGTCAAGTTGTAGTTTAGTTGTTTAGTTTATGTGGGAGATATAGACTATGATCCCTCTAAGGTGAGCGACACCTTTAAGTTAAAGTAATGGCTCCTAATACTATAACCAATCCACGACTAGTTGATGTTGTTGCCTCAGTAACAATGTAAGTATACACTCCTCGTTACGACCGCCGTCGTGTGGTTGGAATGACCAACGAGTTATATCCTGGGAAGTTTGTCAAATCGATAGTACTATCTGTATACTTAGTGGCTAGAGTCACCTAGCTAATGGTTATAGGTTGCAAGCACTGGGACTCATGTGCACTACAACTACCTCGCGTAAACCTAGGATCGTACCAAGATTCGTTGTCTTATTCCCAAAATAGTTGTGAAAACGTTTCATATAGTTAACAGTTGATTTATAAAGCAATAAGCATTTATATAAATCAATTCGATATAAAAGCATGTCAAGCAATTATATAAACAAGTAGCATGTGATAGCATGTAATAGCACGTAGTTCTATGTTTTCCACCCCTGATTTTAAAAGCATTTAAAACAAGTAAAAGGTAGGGGCTGTGAACTCACGTGTAGCAAGTCTTCAGCTAGTACAGCTAGTAATATAGTAGTCCGGACGTGCCTCTCAAATACCTAGACACAATTAAATATACTTGACATAAGTATATGGACTAATCGTTAAGTTGAAATGTTTATAACATTTTAGTTGTTGGTGATATTTGCGTTGAAATAATCGTTGCGTACAAGTATATATTTAAATATACTTATTTGTTGAATATATATATTCTTATATATATTAATTGTCGTTATTTATATAACTATATATATAAATTATAATCGTTCATTTATATAATCTATTTGTCCCATTTAACTCGTCACTTACATAATCCGGTTTAAGTTTGCATTTGAAATCTCGTAGCCCGTTGGGCTCGGCCCAATTGGTTTGGCCCAATATCAAAGTCTAGTAGTTTGGCCCAAGTATGTGTGGCCCAAATTAGTTTAGCCCGAATACGTTTAATGAATCATTTTGGCCCAATTTAGATTCGGCCCGTTTGGCCCAAAAAGTTATATTATTAATTGTCCGTGTCAAAATAATGTCTCGCGGTCGTGTACAACTTTGTCCCAAACTTTGTATCCTAAAGTTTTATAACTTTTATAACTTTTTAGTATTTGTATTCGTACGCGTTAATATATTTGTACTACTAAATATATGTATCGACCGTGTATTATTTAAACGCATCGAAAAAGTCAGGACTCAGACTATCTAGCCGATCGGGTGAAGTTTTAACAAACCGTTCGGCTCAAACATCCCTTAGCCGATCGGCTAAAGGGGATGAGCAGATCGGCTCATTGGTTCCAGCCGATCGGCCGGTTAAAACCAACCGATCGGTTTGGTTCCTGGCTCGTGTTCGTCCCCTGTTCTTGGTCTGTAAATGCATATGTGTATATATTCGGGTGTTTGATCTCAGTTTGTGTACACTACTACATCATCATAATATATCATACAATCCAAACTATAACATGTTTACATAACTACTAACATTATATAATCAAAATCACATGGGATTATAAGCATGAAATATATATATATGTAGTTTTGAATCTTACAAAGATTTTGATATAGATGATTATGATGATGATGAAGAACGATCGATGATGATGATAATAATTATGTGATCATTTTGTTGTGAATTTGAGTTGTGTGTTGGAGAGGAAGAACAATGAGGATGAATATGGTTCCTGCTTCAACTCCCTTCTTGCTTCTGCTGCTCGTCGCCCAAACCAGAGGAAGAACACAGTGCCCAAGTGAATTATTGGTGTTGGTTGAGGAATGATCAAGTAAGGAAGGATATAAAATGAGTTTTGGTTCAAATTTTTCAAAGGAAGGTATGGAGGTGCAAGGTGGTGTCGACAGATATTAAATTTGTGTGTAGGTGTTTGAGTTTTTAGCCCGTTTATTCCGTGTACGGGTCTGGTTATTTGTACCCCGTGTCCCACTCAATTATTCGTTTGTTTAAATTTTATTTTAAATTTTATAATTGATAAGTAAAATAAATGAAATAATGTTATTTAAAACTTTTAATAAACTTATCCACCGTAGTGGGACTGTACAGTTTATTTGCGTGCCAGATTTCGGTTGAATTTGGAATTTATATTTTAAGGTAATGTTCTAAATACTAAAACAGGAACGGGAAAATAAATACTTTTATTATTTTCGACCTTTAGGTACGTTTTATAATTGTTTATGTTCGTGTATGACGCGTCTTATAAAGCAGTCTAACGGTTTCCGTTTTATTTTTGTTCTAATACTTCTCTAAAATAATTTCAAACAAAAATTATTCAAAAGCATTTTGAAGTTCTTTTTGGAACTTTACGATTCGCGTTTGATACGTTTAATATAAAACGTATAAGTTATTATATTATTTCAATAATATAAATATCTAATATTTGTAATTAATAATTTTCGAATTATTAATTATTTTGTATCACCAACTTTGTTGTATTTAATTTGTCGAGTTTAGTACGTTTATTTCATACGTAATTATATATACATATAACTACGGATTTAATATATCACGTATCGCATAGTAAGTTTCACAACTTAACATATAGAAATCGTTTTGAATTCACAAATCAGGGAATTACTCTAGGTAATGCATGAAATTAGTAAGAATTAATACCCTAAATGGAGGATTGTCACAATAGATGTGGCTTTTGCGTTTTACACACAATATGCAAGACAAGCTGGGTTTCCTTCAAAAAAATCGGGTAATAATAGAAACAAATCTAACATGGTTTCCCGGATGTACTTTCTTTGTTCCAAACATGGTTCCCCACCTCCGAAAACGCCGTTCGATAGCCTAGCAGAAAACGGTAAGAAGCAGCGGAAAACTTCATCCCAAAAGTGTGGTTGCAACACCAAGTTGATTCTTTCGTGGAATAAGGTTACAAATAAGTACCAAGTCGAAGAGTTTGTGGAAGAGCATAATCATGATTTGGTACACAAGAAGGATAAACACTTTCTTACGTCCAACCGCAGGCTATCATATCCACAAAAGCAGGCGCTACAAAACCTGTCATCCATTAACATCGGGCCTAATCGAGCTTTCAAAATCTTGAAGCAAACGTGTGGAGGTTTTGATCAAGTCGGGGCAACAAAGGTCGATTGTAAGAATTTTAAACGTGACGTGAACAAATATATCGGTGAGTATGACGCACAGATGTTGGTTGACAAGTTGAAAACATGGAAACAAGTTTTTCCAGACTTCTCACTTGAGTATAGACAGGGTGGAGAAGATGAATTAAATTGCCTATTTTGGGCTGACGGAGAATCAAAGAGTAACTACATTGCTTTTGGAGATGTAGTTGGATTTGATGCCACTTTTTTAACAAACATGTAAACAACTCACTACTCTGCCTATGTTGTTTTAATTGTGCAAAAGCGGCTTGCTTGGTGAACTGAACGACATTATATGGAGTAAGACCATCTTGCTCGAACAATTTGAGCACAGGTGGGCTTCTATTATCGAAGCGTACAACGTTCAAGAACACAAATGGTTGTCCGAAATATATGCTATTCGACATCAATGGATACCATCTTTTTTTCGGGATGATCCACTTGTCGCACTTATGCAAACAACTTCCCGATGCGAGGGTGAAAACCATTTTTTTCGTCACCTAACAAACGTTGATTTGCATCTCATTGAGTTACTCCAACACTTCGATATAACAATGCAATGTCAAAGAAATGAGCAGTATAAAAATGATTATGATTCACGCTTCAAGGATCCTATACTCAAGACCGGCATACCAATCGAGGAGGAAGCGGGACAAGTGTTTACGCGGTATGCTTTTTTTGAAATACAAAGGGAAATTCTGAAATCAATGGTTAATGTTGGCTCGGATAGTACTTTGGAAGAAAATGGTGCTAAAACGTATATTATACGAGACGTAGATGACGACATCAAGTTTCACAGGCGGCAAGAGGTATTATGATTCGCAATTATCAAATTATCCACCATTGATTCGATTATTTTAACTTAGTGATTCTTCTTTTGCCTTCTACTAGTACATTTTGATTCGCTAGCTTTTATATCTAAATTCAACCCATACAAATATTACTTTACCTTATAACGCGGATTTACCTGTTAGTTTTCCTCTTAAAATGCAGGTTGTGTTTAACAAGAAAGAGTTGACTATTGCATGCTCTTGCAAGTTGTTTGAGCTCGAAGGTTTCCTATGTCGTCACTGTTTTTTTGTGCTACAGATGGCACGTGTCAAGGAATTCCCCAAGAAATATATCATGCGGAGATGGATGAAGGATGTCGTTCCCCTAACTCAAGACGCGTCTAGTTTAAAAAGTAGAGAATTAGGGGATAATAAAGAAGTGATCCAAACATTTATTCGCTATTCATATTTTTTTATAGATTCCGCAATAGATCGTCTCGTCACCGACGTTGACAAGTTGTCCCTATTTCGTGACCAGCAAAAAAACTTGATGTAACAAGTTTTTGCGGAGACGCCACTTCTACCCCAAGTGAAAAATAAGCAGGTAATTCAATCGTTAATGGGTGTCTCGCAGCCCGAAGACGTAAATGTTAAAAATCCTCATGCTAGCCGTAACAAAGGATGCGGGTCTACCAAAAAAGGTCGGATTGAAAGTGAAAAAGAGAAGGCGATTGCAAATGCGAATAAGCAGGTGCGTTCATGTCAATATTGTGGAGGTGTAGGTCATTATAGAAGCACTTGCAAACAAAAGGCTGAAGATGATGCCGCCAAGAAAAACAGTCTAGTCATTACTGAACCGTCTTCGTCCTCGGAGTAGTCATTTTATTGTTTTCGCAATGTTTGTGTTCTTTTTTTTTTATACCTATATGGCATATACAATGTACCCTTTTAATTGATGTTTCTACTCTTTATATAACGTAACTATTTATGAAATTTAAAATGGTCCACACATGGTTAGAATTTTACGCATCCTTCAAATTATCATGATGCAACATTACCTACAGTCTACTTGACCATTTGCATTTGATGCCCAAATTCAAAACGTGTATATTGATTCAGTTATGCAACATATTGATTCAGCGCTTTTCACAGTTTTCTACGGATGAAGTAAGCCATTGATTCAGTCCTGATGCTTCCCTGATTCAACTACGTCGTTCAACACCATAGTAGACCACATAATACAAACCTTTTCAATAAAACTCAAATAAAAGAAAACTATGTTGCATTCGGGTATATACCCAACACAAGTATTTCAATAAGAGGTTTAATAGTTATAACACGTCCCCTAACGTACCAAATTGCATAATTATAACACATCGATCAAATCGCATAATAGATTTTCCTAATGATTCGGCTAACTTTTTCATTGAATCGCTTAAGTAAAAGTGTGATTCAATTATTTAAACAACGACAGTCAATTGTACATCAAACTAAATCCAAGTTGTGATTAAGTTATTTGAGGATTGAATCAGTTAATTATAAACCGTAACACCATCACCCCACCCATCAAGGTATACCAACCATAAGCGATTATTTCTCATGGTCTAAGCACAAATCTCATGCATCAATACACCACGGGCACAAAATGTAAGTATAAATAACCGCATATAAAAACTATAAAACAATTATGATTCACATAAAAAACATAACTCCGTTTCAGGTCCCTTACTCAAAATGCCAGAATAATAATAGACTAGTTCCAAAAATATAATTATGCCCCAATGTCAGTTTCCAAACATCGCCAGCCGTTCATCTCTTACTACTTTAACATGTTCAGCTATACTTGCTAAGAAATCGAGTGGAAGTTTAGCATGATCCTTAGCTTCGAGCTTGATGTGTAACGCTTTAGAGTTCAACTCAGATGTTAATATCCTTGTCACGTATTTCTTACGCAAATCATCTAACTGTGCATGTTGCCTATCATTCTCTTGCCTTAGTACGGCCTCAAACTTCCCCACTGCTTTAAACATCTCCATGTGCCGCATCAAAAACACACCACAATCGATCCTGTTCATCCTTGTTTGCCATTCCAATGTCAGTCTACATGGAACAAAATGTTCCAGATGTTTGCACCTGCTTTGATTCGTGGTTGCTAATTAGGCCCATAACCGATCTCGCTGAAAAATGGGAAAAATTTCTGAAGTCAATAAACACATATCTATGGTATATAAGTGAAAACTACTTTTATTTACAACTAATCTCAATAATCAGCATACCAAATTTTCATTCATTTTTCCATAATAGCTACTAGCAGCTACACGGTCTGCCAGATTATCAAGCACAAATATATGTCCACTTTCAAGGTTGAAGACAACGCACCAGAAATGGCCACGATTCAGGAGTGGAAAGAAAACCTGAACACCAAAATAAATTTGATATAAAATTCTATGTTTACAAAAAATCACCCCTTAACTATCATTTTTTACAATATATTACCAGCTCATAGTCGTTAAAAGCCCCAATATTGTATCTTTCAACACAATCAGTCAGGTTTTCAGAAAAAATCTTGTTTCGTTCAACCACCTCCTTTGAAGTATCCATACAAGCTGGAGTCTGGAAAGATACACACCAAAATAAAAGAACCATCAAATAGCCAACAAAGATTCAGCAGCCATACAACTATGATTCGGATTTTTACTAGTTTGATTCAGGATTTATTTAAAGGTGCACGTATGTGATTCGAATACGTTTGAGCATCACTGTATACGATTCAACAAAGAACCAGCAACGCCAAAGCAACAACACAAATTTGATTCACCTTTCAAAAACTATGCCTAACCTATTATCTATAGCGCTAACATATAATATCACTAATTCACTATGCTCAACATGTTAAACATACTATTTATACCTAAACTTTACTTTCGCATGGGCAACATGGTGGACTTAATGTCAATTTCTAAAAGTCAACAAACAATAAACGCCGAATCATCATGCAACTAAACTTGGCGATTGTATCTACGAACTATGATGCAGCTAATTCTAACGAATGCAAATATAGTTCCCAGTAACGAATCACATTACACAGCTATTATTTAGCATCTAACTTTACTTACTAATATGCCCGTGCACATAAACGCATGCGGCTTCCGATCCTTTCCATGGTGCACTTGTCTTCTATTCAAAAGTAAAGCCCATATGTCGATCACATCTGTATGGATTCTTGAGCCTGGGATCAACGTTTCCATGGCACCTTTCATTGTAGTTATTCCATTTGGTGCATAGAAAATCACCTCCCTGTTAGAACATCAATGAGTTCGGACAATCCAATTTCAACTGTTTACAAGCATGTCTGCAATGATACTAACAAAGTATAAATAGAAAAAAAGGGAATGGAAAACCTACTTTGGGTCATCAAGTAGTGCAAACAACCAGCTAGACACCCGTTTCTCTTCCGATGTTAGTCGTGCAGTTGTTTTAACATTGTCATTCCAGAACGGCGATCGCCTCACATCAGCCACTTTTGTCTGTCGTTTCCCTTGCAGCTTTTCCATATGAATGTCATTCAGACCTCATGGATAGAGAATAGAAATAGGCTCGGCGTCCAGGGCATCTGATTCTTCTTTCCCAAAAGTATTAATATATATATATATATATATGTATATTAATACTTTTGATTATAATAAATTTAATGCTAATATTTAAAGGTCGTAAATACAAATGAAATGGGTGTCTTTTGGGCCTGCAAGCCCAAATTCACAAACGTACTAGTTATATTGTAACTTATTTAAACCAAGGTATCAATAGTGTACAACGTATTCTTCTTTCTTTAATAAACCCTAGCCGCGTTAGCTTTCTCTTTGTTTTAGAGTTTAGACTATTACACAGAGACATTTACAGATGGTGGCTGCAACTTCCTCGACATATCTTATGATCAAATAATGGTGTATTTTTGCTTATGTTTCAATGGTTTTCCTTTGTTTTACTTTGTCTTCTGTTACTCATTTTCTCTGCGTTTTCTAACTCTTTATTAACCGACGGTTAACCAAATAACCGATCCAAAAACTCTGTGAAAAATGACTAACCGAACCGTTGTTAACCGAAACCGATCGGTTACTAAATATCATTAACCGAACTTTCGGTTTTGGGTTCGGTTTGAGCCTATAAATGACCCAAACCAACCCATGCTCACCCATAAGATATATTAGCTGCATGTAGCTATTTTGGCTAAAAACATTCATATATATCATAAATTTTTTGGCTGAATAATTTAATCTATCTATAATCTGTATCTATAATCTATAAGTACTTATAATGCATGTAAAAAGAATGAATCTTAAAACTCTTAAATTAAATAATGTCAATTTTGCCCCTCTTACATCTCCCATTTACTCAACACTTTTATAAATACCCCTATCCCACTATCTATTATCAAATACTACTTATTATCCACTATTTCTTTGTTCTACAATTTGGTTGGTTGGGGTTAGATTTAATTTGTCAAGCAAGTAGATTCAAAGTATAGAGTTTGTTTTACAATTTCGTAGATTCAAAGTAAAGTATTGTATGGAATGTCAATTTCATCCCTCAATGTAATCTCAAGGATCATCCAACATCCAATTTATTTAATTATGTTTTTCGCCGAAAACAAAAACTACACTTCCAGGAATACCCTTATCCAATTATCTATTATCTAATACTATTTATTCTCCACTAAGTACACTTTTCATCCATCAAATATTAAATTTACCCACTAAAATCTTTTTTGATTGATTAAATATCAAAATAGTTACTTATAATGGGACACCTAAAAATAGTAATGTGGATATCTTAAATGTGACAGACAATATGTTTTTATTCTAAAACATTCACTCGCACCTCCATCCATAATCATCACTTTAACCGCTGCATTGCGCATGTATTATGCTAGTATTCATAAATGTATTCTACTTATTTCTACAATGCGGATTATATATTTGTATAGAGAAAGAGATAGAGAAAATATAATCATATATATTGAGCCCATGCGATGCACCGACCGTTTAAAAATACATGTATAATTTGTAAATATAATGTTGTCAATTTAATTGTTCAATTATTATTAAAAATGAATATGATTAATAAGATAGAGTTAATTTCAAATGTGAATAGAATTTTTGATGATAATAGAGGAACCAATAAGAATGCAACATGTGTCATAATACCCATTTCCCCACGATTTTAAAAATCAAATAACTCACAAACAGTAAGTCAAAAAATTATAAAAAATTGCACCATTATAATCATCATTTAATTCTCTTCGATTAGAGATGTGACAAGGTATACTTTCGACGACTTTTTTGTTTTTGGATTTTACAAATTGTACAAAATTAGTACCACGTGTGGTACTAGCTGGTACCACATGTATTATCCGCCGGTACCACATGTGTTACCCATCGGCACCACATGTATTAGTCGTTTTCAAAACCCACTAAAAATGAAAAAAAGTTCATCAAAAGTATACCTTGTCACATCTCTAATTGTCGAGATTTAAACACCGATTATTATGGTGCAATAGTTTTGATTTTTTGACTTACCGTTTGAGAGATATCTAATTTTTAAAAATGTGAGGGAAAATGAGATTAGTGACACATGGCACATATCTATTAGTTTCTCCATTATCACTAAAAAAAATATTGTACTCATTTGAACTTTAGTCTAATAAGATAAGCAAACTATAAAGGAAGCAACTAATTTCGAAGTGCTAATAAAAGGTATAGATCAAATAATAAAAGCTTAGACTTTAACATACATGATGAATGCTAAAATGTACTAGATTATAGTACTAATTACCCCTTTTATTCAATAGATTTCTTATGCATTTTATTTGAATACGATACTTATTTTGTTCATATTTGCAAATAGGAGTTTATTGGAGCTTGAATTGGAAAAGGAACGGAAATCGAGCTTATATTGAAGAAAAGAAGCTAAAAAGGTTGAAGTTTGAAGAAGAAAGTCGAATGGTTGAAAAGTTGAAATTTCTCATCCATACGGCGTATGGAATTTCCATACGGCGTATGGATCGTTTGAGCCGGACCACCAGTTACGCGGGCTTGGCCTGCTGGACTTTTTAATCTATACGGCGTATGGAATTCCATACGGCGTATGGATGATTTCGACAGAATTCTTAAAAACCCTAATTCACTTCATTTTTGGGGTTACCATTTTATTTTTCTCTCCATCCGATTTTCATACACTCCAACACCATTTTAGAGCAATTTTCGAAGGTAGAAGCAAGGAGAATTGAAGCCTCTTTCGATTGTTCAATCATTATTTCGATTTCTCGGTTCGAATACTTTAGTCCTTTTCATTTGATTATGATTTCGGTTATGTTTATGGATCTTATTTTCTGTAACAATATGATTGGCTAAGTCTTTTATGTATTTACTTGGATGATGATACTTAGATGATGGTTTGATTATTGATTTGCGAAAACTATCAGATTTTATGAATGTTTATGTGTTTACTTGTTAATCCTTGATTGTGGATTTATTATTAGTGGTTACTTAACGTGGTTTATGGGTCAATTGAGATTGAGTTCCTTTTGATTAATAGATTATTGATGATTGTTGATTTTGGTTAGCAATTATTGCTGAATATATTGAGTTTGACAGGTTAGGGTTAATAATCGGTATTAATCATTAATGAACAAGATAACAATTATTGGTTATAGACTTTGTTGATTCAAGTCACAAAAGTAAATCACATAAACGGCGTAGGTTTAATATATAATACAATTGGGTGGGCAACGTTACTTGAATGTTAACGTGTTGAGAACAACTTTGTGTCTTTCTTAATTGTATTAGATTAAATTACCTCGGAAAAGGAGTTGTCTTATTTGTCATGTCGCAATAAAATCCATTGTTTGAGCAAATCAATAAAGTGATAACCGGATTCTAAGAAAAGTAATCTAAGTGAATACATTTCTTATATCATTTGTATTAAATAATTTTATTTGAGTACTTGTTCTTTAATTAGTTTCTCTTAATTTTTATTTAATAATTCGCTTTTAATAATTGTTCGTCAATTGTTCGATCGGAACTAAAACATCCCACATTATTTACTGTATTTATTTGCAACAATTTCCAATTTATTTAATATTGACATCCGTTCCTCGTGTTCGACTCGGACTTATCAGGCTATACTATATTACGACCAGGTATTCTTGCCTGTGTTGTGTATAGTAAGCAGGTACTCCTATTTATAAAACTTAACTCTGTTTACACAGCATTAAGTTTTTGGCGCCGCTGCTGGGGAGCGGTTTGATTCAATTCAATAATTTGGAAATTTTTTTAGTTGTATAGTTGTGATTTACCTTTAGTTTATCGGTTTTAAGATGTGCTTTTGTGTAAAATTCTGTCTGTTCATAATTTTTTTCTTTTAACTAAAGTCGGGATAGTTAGTATTACGCTGTGTTACCTAAGTAACTGTTCTACTGACTTGGTAAGTTTAATTGCAGGACATTTATAACCCGAACATCGGATCCCAATCCTGTCGTTCCATTCGAAGAGCCCGAATGCACGTTTCATCAAAGAATATGCGCGCATTCCGCACCGCCCCATTCACCAATAGTCAACCCATTCCTGAACGAAGCGGACGGGATATTAGACTGCAATCTTCACACACCACTGGCCTCCAACTACAAGTCGGATTTTGAGGACGAATACGAAGAGTATCGCGAAAGACCTCCAACCGAGTATCCCAGTGATCAATCGGAACCAGACCACGACATGGCGGATGACATTGCCAACATGACTCTAGAGCAGTATTCAAGCCGAATGCGCACCGATCTTGGGCTTGGCGTAGTGAGGCCCGCCATTTCGCGAGAAGTGGAATTCGAAATCAAGGGACAGTTCCTCAAGGAACTTAGAGAGAATCCTTTCCTTGGCGAAGAAAGAGAGGATGCTAACGAGCATGTCGAGAAGATCCTGGAAATCACCGATATGTTCAACGTTTCCAACGTTACGCGCGATCAAGTCATGCTCCGAGTGTTCCCAATAACACTAAAGGGAGCCGCTAAGAGGTGGATTTCAAACGAACCAGCTGGATCCATCACCACGTGGGAAGATTTGCGCACGAAATTCTTGAAGATGTATTGCCCACCATCCAAAACATCGAAGATGATCGATGAAATTAGGAATTTCAAGCAGGACATCGACGAATCACTTCACCAAGCATGGGAAAGATACAAGGATTTGATGCATAGGTGCCCACATCATGACCTAAATGATCAACAAATAGTGATGGTATTCTACAAAGGAGTGGATCGTGCAATAAGACAACAGTTGGATGCTCAAGGATCTCTACCGAATAAGATTCCAAGAGACGCGTTAGAATCAATTCGTGACCAAGCAAAACATTCTTAGCTTTGGGACGATGGAGCCAGTCGGAGAAAAAGGTCGGTTAGCAATGAGTATGGACTCGCCGCCATCACTGCTAATCTTGACAGCATGGGAAGAGATCTAAAGAAGGTAACCGAAACTGTTCATGCAATCCAAGTCGGATGTGATAACTGTAGAGGATCGCATCTAGTCAAGGATTTCTCTGAGATTGAATCTGGAGAAGCAAAAGAAGAAGTCAAGTTTGGTGAAGCTCAAGGAAACTACCGCCAAGGCGGAGGGACCTTTTTCCGACGACCTTATCAGGAAGGAAATCGCCTGTTTCGCTAAACTCAGCCGGGACTTTACACCAAGGAGCAACCTGCAACACCTTTTCCCGAGAAGAAGACCAACCTTGAAGAAATGATGGGAAAGTTGTTGACCACTAATGAGCAATTTATTGCTAGTTCTGGACAACGTATGGACACTACTGAAGTATTAGTGAGAAATCAAGGTGCTACTATTAAGCAGATTGAAGGAAGTATCTCGAACATTGCTAAAGTTCTCCTAGAGAGATTTCCTGGAACTCTTCCCGGATTCACCAAAACCAATCCACGTGATCAGGTTAAAGCTGTGATTACCAGAAGTGGAAAGGTTCATGAAGTTCCAATTGTAAGGAAGAAGCCTGTATCTCAACCTCTTCCTGAAAAAGAGAAGGAGGTAGAAGTTGTTGGAAGCCCGAAGGTGGACACTAAGGATGATCAAAGTGCTAGGGATAAGCAATATGCGAAGAATCATGCACCTCCACCACCTTATCCAGCGGCTTTGAGAAGAGGAAAGGATGAAGCTCATTATCACCAGTTTCTCGAGAACTTGAAGCAACTGCACATCAACATTCCGTTTATGGAGGCCATTGCTCAAATGTCTAAATATGAAAAATACTTGAAAGAATTGTTAACAAACAAGAGCAAGCTAATGGAGGCTACCATAGTGACAATGAACGAGAGATGCTCAGCGGTGATGCAAAATAAACTATCATCGAAGATGAAAGACCCTGGGAGTATTACCCTTCCTTGTCTTATTGGAAGTTTAGACATCACTAATGCGCTGGTTGACTTGGGAGCAAGCATATCGATAATGCCTTACTCTATGTATGCTAGACTCAAGTTAGGAGAACCTAAACCAATCAGAATGTGCATTGAGTTAGCAGATCGTTCAATTCAATATCCTAAGGGTGTGATTGAGAATGTTTTGGTTAAAGTAGATAAGTTTGTCTTCCCGTGCGATTTTGTGATTCTTGACATGGTAGAAGATTCAAAAGTACCTATCATTTTGGGAAGACCTTTTCTAGCCACTGCAAGGGCATTGATTGATGTTTTTGACCGAAGGATCACATTAAGGGTAGGCGATGAAGAAGTGGTGTTTGATATAAAAAAATCAATGCAATACCCTGCGTCAGTAGATGATACCTGTTACTTTGTGAGTACCAAAGAAATGACAGATCATGAGGAATTTCTACAAGGTCTCATGGAAGATGAAGATATTGATCCAATGATCCTGGAAGGTTGGACATGAAGTCTTGAAGCTATTCGAGAGATTGAGGAGCTCGATAAATTGCTCGAGGAAGAGAGTGAGACAACATGCGAAGATGAATTAGAAACTGAGGGAGTCAAACTACAGGAGAGTAAAAAGTCCATTTTGGAAAATGGAGTGTCGATCATCACAAAGACACGAATTGCTATGTATGATATTCCTTGTTCGAGGGAAGAGGTGTGGATGGTTAAATCTTCATTCGAAGAACCACCGAAGTTAGAATTGAAAGGTTTACCGAACCATTTGGAATATGCATATTTGCAAGGAAAGTTTATTGAAGGTTCTTAAGGAGCACAAGCATGCTATCGCTTGGACGATTAGTGATATCAAGGGAATATGCCCCTCTTACAGCACGCACAAGATCCTCATGGAATTTGACTTCAAACCTGTGGTGCAACCATTGAGGCATTTAAATCCTAAAGTGACTGATGTGGTAAGGAAGGAGATCATTAAGTTACTTGATGCTGGGTTAATTTACCCAATTTCTGATAGCCCCTGGATAAGCCCCATACATGTTGTGTCAAAGAAGGGAGGAATGACAGTGGTAGCTAATGAAAAGAATGAATTAATCCCCACGAGAACTGTCACCGGATGGAGGGTCTGTATTGATTATAGGAAGTTGAATGATGCTACGTGCAAGGATCATTTTCCTTTGTCGTTCATCGATCAAATGCTCGAGCGTTTAGCCGGAAAAGAATACTATTGCTTTTTGGATGGATTTTCTGGTTACTTCCAAATTCCGATAGATGCACATGATCAAGACAAGACCACGTTCACATGCCCATTCGGGACTTTTGCTTATCGGAGAATGCCTTTCGGTTTGTGCAATGCACCTGCAACATTTCAGCGATGCATGATGGCGATTTTTGATGACATGTTGGAGGATAGCATGGAGATATTCATGGATGATTTCTCCATTTTCAGAGATTCTTTTGACAAGTGTTTAGCAAATCTGAAAAAGATGTTGCAAAGGTGCGAGAGTTCGAATCTTGTTCTAAATTGGGAGAAGTGCCATTTTATGGTACGTGAAGGAATCGCATTAGGAAACAAGATCTCAAGTGTTGGAATTGAAGTAGACAAAGCCAAAATTGAGGCAATAGCAAAGCTGCCACCCCCAACAAATGTCAAGGGAATACGAAGTTTTCTAGGACATGCTGGGTTCTACAGACGATTCATTAAGGATTTTTCCAAGATAGCTTGTCCGATGAACAAACTGTTGGAGAAAGATGCTAAGTTTGAGTTTTCAAAAGTATGTCTTGATGCATTCAATCTTTTGAGAGAAAAGTTAGTATCAGCACCCATCATGATTCGTCTAAATTGGGATCTCCCATTCGAACTAATGTGCGATGCTAGTGATTATGCTGTAGGAGCAGTGTTAGGGCAAAGGATTGATAAGAAGTTTCAACCGATTTATTATGCTAGTTAAACCTTGACAAACGCGCAAGAGAATTACACTACAACCGAAAAGGAATTGCTTGCAGTTGTGTTTGCTTTTGATAAGTTTCGGTCTTATTTGATTCTATCAAAGACTGTAGTGTTTACCGATCATTCGGCGTTGAGGTATTTATTTAGCAAGCAAGATGCGAATCCAAGATTGCTAAGATGGATTCTGCTACTACAAGAATTCGATATCGAGATTCGTGATAAGAAGGGAGCTGAGAATTTAGCCGCTGATCACCTTTCAAGGTTGGAAAATTCCAAGTTAGATAAGTTGGATGAAGTGGAAATTAAGGATACATTTCCTGATGAGAGTTTACTGAAGGTTATTATGAATGGACTGCCATGGTTTGCTGATTATGCAAATTTTCTAGTTACAAAAACTCTTCCCACCGAGATGAAGTACAACGAAAAGAAGAGATTTCTTTCGGCTTTGCGATATTACTTTTGGGAAAACCCATTTTTGTTTAGGGAATGTGCTGATGGTATGGTTAGGAGGTGCGTTCATGGGGAAGAATGCATAAAGATTCTAAGTCAGTGTCACAACGGTCCTACGGGAGGACATCATGGGCCATCATACACAGCTAGGAAGGTGTTTGAGGCAGGATTTTATTGGCCAACTGTCTACAAGGATGCATATGAGTTTGTGAAGGAATGCGATTCTTGCCAATGAACAGGAAGGATCTCTAAAAGAGATGAGATGCCACAAAATCCTATTATGGTTAGTGAAATTTTCGATGTCTGGGGAATCGACTTTATGGGACCATTTCCACCGAGCAACGGAAATAAGTATATAGTTGTGGCTGTCGATTATGTTTCAAAGTGGGCTGAAGCAAAAGCATTACCAACTAATGACGCACGAGTAGTGATTAAGTTCCTCAAGCAGTTGTTTTCGCAATTTAGAACTCCTAAGGCGTTGATTAGTGATCGTGGAACGCATTTTGCAAATGCACAATTGGAGAAAGTTTTGAAGAAATATGGAGTCAATCACAAGTTCTCTACTGCTTATCACCCACAAACTAGTGGACAAGTAGAAGTGACCAATCGCGGTTTGAAGTGCATTTTAGAACGTTCAATTGATGGAAATCCAAAAGATTGGTCGAATAAACTGGATGATGCATTATGGGCCGCAAGGACTGCTTTTAAAATGTCCATTGGAACTACACCGTACCGACTCATTTATGGGAAAGCTTGTCACTTACCGTTTGAGTTGGAACACAAAGTGTATTGGGCATTGAAGCAATGCAATCTCGATGATGATACAGCTGGGAAAGAGAGACTGGCTCAGTTACAGGAACTAGAAGAGTTAAGGATAAATGCATATGAGAATGCTCGGCTGTATAAGGAACGCACCAAGAAATGGCACGATGCACGTCTTAGATCAAATAACTCATTTGAGCATGGTGACAAAGTGCTCTTATACAGTTCTCATTTGCATTTGTTTCCTGGGAAGTTGAAGACTCATTGGACAGGACCTTTCGTAGTTGAAAAGGTTTATCCATTTGGTGCTGTTGATTTGAAAGGTCATTCTGGTACGACATTCAAGGTAAATGGAAGTCGTTTGAAGAAGTATTATGGTGATGTGAGAGACTCCAAACGTGATTTGGAGATGAATTTCAATTAAGTTATGAAGCAAAGTGTCGAGCTTACCGACGTGATAAACAAAAGCGCTTTCGGGAGACAACCCGTTGTTTTTATTAATTATTTATTTTGTTTTGTTTTGTGTTAATAAAGCTTATGGAAGAGGATGCTGGTTGTTGAAAGGCTTCAGTCTAGCTTGTATATTGAAGATAGCTCAGGGGAGTTTCTGTTCACTTCTTTTTTATTCCCTATATTATTGTTTATTTTGCAATGAGGACAAGTAAATTCAAGTGAGGGATGTTTGATGAATGCCAAAATGTACTAGATTATAGTACTAATTACCCCTTTATTCAATAGATTTCTTATGCATTTTATTTGAATACGATACTTATTTTGTTCATATTTGCAAATAGGAGTTTATTGGAGCTTGAATTGGAAAAGGAATGGAAATCGAGCTTATATTGAAGAAAAGAAGCTAAAAAGGTTGAAGTTTGAAGAAGAAAGTCGAATGGTTGAAAAGTTGAAATTTCTCATCCATACGGCGTATGGAATTTCCATACGGCGTATGGATCGTTTGAGCCGGACCACCAGTAACGCGGGCTTGGCCTGCTGTGCTTTTTAATCCATACGGCGTATGGAATTCCATACGGCGTATGTATGATTTCGACAGAATTCTTAAAAACCCTAATTCACTTCATTTTTGGGGTTACCATTTTATTTTTCTCTCCAGCCGATTTTCATACACTCCAGCACCATTTTAGAGCAATTTTCGAAGGTAGAAGCAAGTAGAATTGAAGCCTCTTTCGATTGTTCAATCATTATTTCGGTTTCTCGGTTTGAATACTTTAATCCTTTTCATTTGATTATGATTTCGGTTATGTTTATGGATCTTAGTTTCTGTAACAATATGATTGGCTAAGTCTTTTATGTATTTACTTGGATGATAATACTTAGATGATGGTTTGATTATTGATTTGCGAAAACTATCGGATTTTATGAATGTTTATGTGTTTACTTGTTAATCCTTGATTGTTGATTTATTATTAGTGGTTACTTAACGTGGTTTATGGGTCAATTGAGATTGAGTTCCTTTTGATTAATAGATTATTGATGATTGTTGATTTTGGTTAGCAATTATTGCTGAATATATTGAGTTTGACAGGTTAGGGTTAATAATCGGTATTAATCATTAATGAACAAGATAACTATTATTGGCTATAGACTTTGTTGATTCAAGTGTGACACCCGACAAATTAGGGCTAGTTATTAGTTCCTAATCACCTGCTAATACATGTAATTAGTGCTAGATTAGGCTAATTGTAATGTATCAATATATATATATATTGGAATATATATATACACGTACGTGATTTTGATAAATCGTGCATTTTTATATCGGGCGGATCCCGATATATTAATACGGACGTTGGTGAACCCAATTTATTAAATAATATGAAATTATTTGATAAACATATTTATTTCCAAATATTATTTCGATAATATCATATAAGCATTTCGTATCGTGTAAAATGCTCAGAAACGACCAAAAACGCGTAAAACGCGCCCAACAATCAAATAAACGTCAAAATATATTTTATAAATTAAAATATATCATTTTGTACGGTAAGTATTTACTTGAAGTATCGTATTTCAAAACCGATAACAAAAACGTTTGATTTAAACGTCACGTGATTTACTAATCGTAACACGACTCCGCGAGCCACTACGGACACATCACAATAACATTTTATAATTGTTTCAAAGTAATAATAAGTATTACTCCCAAGTTAAAAATATCGAACTTTAATCGTTATTTAAAATACGTACGTATAACATTAAACATCTATTTATACGTCGAAACGAACGGGTAAACAATCACCGCACGGGGTACAACTTTGAGGAAACAATTTAGGCACCCACTTGGAGTGGGGACCCACGAAATCCTACAGAAAAATAAGGCCATGCCCCACACCCTCCTTTTCCCCTTGCTTGTGAAGATCACCATACACCTCCATACTTCCCTTTTTCAACTTACACTCTACCACTCCTTTCATTCCCACTCAATACTTTCCTCCTACTCCCTCATCCACGAAATCCAGCAACCACCACCATAATCCACCATCATCCACCACCTTTCGGAGAAAGAAAAGCTAAGGAAACGAAGCAAGAAGCCTAACCGAGCATACTCTCTCGTTTTCATCTCTAGATCATCATTTTCTTAAGTAAGAACATACTTTTCTATATATATTTTTGTGCTTCACATTTGTGTACATGTTATGTTGATGATCTAGCAAGTATATGTCCAAATATCACCTTAAAAATCGTTTTTTTACTAAGCATATATACAAGTATATAATGTGTCTCAGAAAATCATCTCACCAAAACAACCATATCTTGAATTGTAGGAAGAATTAGACAACGAAACACATACCAAAACTTTTGTATGGAAGAGATCTATAAAAAGTTCTTCTATGACCATTTCCAAAAATCTACGAATTTTTGTGTAGATCTAAATCTTTGGACTGTAGCTGTTCTTGGACCAAAACCGACACCCTTCATAATTATTTTTGTTAAAAATAGGAAATGAATATATAAAAACACCATAAAGTGCAGTTTTACACTAGACATATAGGAGAACATGTATGATTTTTAGCTAGGCTTAATTCGGTATAGAAGTTGATTAAATCGAGAGACTTGTCGAGTCAATATCTAGAAAAACCAAACTGTTAGAACTGTTTTTGTCAAGAAGACCGTGAATACCATTGTCGTAGGACATAATCCGTGAATACCATTCACGCATAAACATAAACCCGTGAATTATCATTAACGCATTATTTAGTCCGTCAATCCTCATTATTATCGCATGAAATCTTAAGTCCATGAATATCATTCACGTATAAATAAATCCGTGAATAATCATTCACGCATAAGCTAAACCCGTGAATAGTCATTCACGCATAAACTAAATTCGCGAATATCACTAACACTTAAACAAGTCCGTGAATACCTCATTCTCGCATGAACAGTGCCCCGAAGAACCCTATTGTCGCATAAATGTGATTAACAGTGGTAACAAGATGAGTTAAACTAACAGTGGTAATGAGTAACATAATAAATAGTGGTAACAAGTAAACTAAATAAACAGTGGTAACGAGGTAAGTTACTAAACAGTGGTAACGAGTAACATAACAAACAGTGGTAATGAGTTATTACACTAACAGTGGTAATAAGGTAATAAACAAACAGTGGTAACGAGTTATTACACTAACAGTGGTAACAAGGTAATAAACAAACAGTGGTAACGAGTTATTACACTAACAGTGGTAACAAGGTAATAAACTAACAGTGGTAACGAGTTAATACACTAACAGTGATAACAAAGTAATAAACTAACAGTGGTAACAAGTTTATAACAAACAGTGGTAATAAGTAAACAAATGTATAAAGTGGATATTTTTAAGATTTCTATAACTAACCATTACCAATGGGCCGTACACGTTTTCAAAACTCAAACTAATCAATAAAACAACCAAATTATTTGGACATTACTAGTTGGATGAACAACTAGCATGGACGGTCTTTCGAGACGTCTACATATACTTATAACCTTGCGCGTTTTGAACGCCCGGCAGGTTACCGTCTTCAGACAACATCACCTTGTGCAACATCATACTTGCTTGATAGCAACACATCAGACTCAGGTGAGTCTCATAGCCCCTCTTTACTGTTTTTACCCAGGGGTGGGATTACTTGCTCGATTTTGTTTTACATATGAACACAAGTACAAAACCTCGATATATTGATTGCATGAGTTGTTTTATCTAATCATGAAGTCCCTCACAACATAGTTTGTTTATATTGCGATAGTGTGAATGTTAGTGTATGGTACCATATGGGATTGACAATCCCCGTCCGGGGTAGTCGCGCTACCACGACTACGGTCGAACGGACGCATTTTCATTTGTTCATACATGTGTAGATTAGGCACATGCCGGGGGCGAACTCGATCAGGTCCTTGAATGTGGATCCTGGCACACTCAGTTAAGCTCAAACTATGTGCTCATGGAAATAATATACACTCATATTTTATTTGCATGTTTGCAAATCACTAACTAAATCTTGTGGTTCATAACTTGGATTTCATCAATTTACACCTGTGAGCTCACCAGCTTTTTAGCTGACCTTTTAGCATGTATTCTCAGGTACCCAGCAGTAGTAGATCTGCTCAGGATATATTAGCTCGAGTCGCATTCAGATTACAGAAGATTCACATGTATTTCTACATTTTGTAAAAATTAGATATGCCTTAGAATCTTTTACATTTAGCTATAAGTTTGTGTAACAAGAACAACAATGTAAAACTTTTATATTATCTATGTAATGGTTTTAAACGACGCATTTAGAGTCGTTCGCTTGATCTTATGTGTTTTGTTATTGATTAGTAACACCCAAATCTTGCTTCCGCTAAACAATAAATTTGGGGGTGTTACAGATTGGTATTAGAGCCTAAGGTTATAGCGAACTAGGTTGCATTTAGTGGGCCTAGACTATGACCGTTAGGCAGTATCTCCCTATTAGTTATGACTGGTTCAGGAATTACATCATACGACTTTAATTTAACATAGCCTGATCAACTATGTACAATTAAAGAAAGATGATGTGAGGTCTGAAATGGTTATGATGAACAGGGATACACTAGTTGACTCTGACCACGAGAGGAACCGGGACTCAAACGTGTCTGTGATTAGACACTTTAGGCTATTATGTGATATATATATACATGTATACATAGACAGGCCTCGCTCTCGCTCAATATCTTAGGCTATATTATATCAATATGGCCCTCATTCTTTCTAACGCTTTGTCTCAGTATGGCAAACACACCACCCAATTCATCACGCTCTCATCCGTATGGATCAAGAAACCCAAGGGTGGTTAGGAGGAACACCAGGTTGCCCCGAGCTGACCCATACCCCACTCACTTCACTTTGTCGGACTTAGCCACTAGGCTGCACCGACATGAACAACGGCTTGATACTATGGATATCGAACTCCAAGAAACCAACGAAAACTGGAGACTCACATCGCTCGAACGTATCAACCAAGTCTCCGAAGATCACGAGAACACTGTGGATAACATGGACACACTTCACGACCAACTGGGGGAAACTATCGAAACCATGGGAACTATTCAAAATCAAGTGATCAGTAACCAAAATGAAATCTCTGTTCTGCAAACAAGGCTGCAAGAATACGAGACGCGTCTACGGGAAACCGAGGATGCTCTTAGAATGGTTAGCAGGCTTGCAGAATCTGTTAACCATCTCACTTCTCTGTTGTCACAACTCGACCTACATCAAGATTAGTGCGGTGGTTATCATGTAACCTATTAGCTAGCTATGTAAACTCTTGTAACCCGACCGGATGTAATATTCCCGGCATCTTTTGTGAACTTAGAATTCTGAAATCTTTTGAACTCGCACCTTGAGTGGTTGCAGATATAGCTATCTTATGTTATTGATTGTCCTATAGTGGTGTTGTATATTACCCCTTTTTATATGCATCCGTGATAATCATACTCCTTGTACAAAATCTCACATACCTCCTAACTTTTTATTAAAGGAACATGCCGCCAAGGAAACAGACTTTCACCGCTGCTGAACTTGCCCAGTTCGTTGCCCAAGGAGTAGCCGATGCCCTGGCTGCTCAAGAGGCACAGCGAAATAGTGGTTCAAATCCGAACCAGGACAACAAAAATACCACCAACACAGTATCAACTGCCAAACCTTGTACATACAAGGATTTTCTGAACTGCAAACCCTTAAACTTCAAGGGAACTGAAGGAGCCATCGGCTTACTGAGATGGATTGAGAAACTAGAATCTGTTTTTCGAATCTGCAACTGCACTGAGGATTGCAAGGTTAAGTATTCTACCTGCACCTTTATGGATGGTGCCCTTACCTGGTGGAACACCTACGCCTAAACTGTGGGGATTGATGTCGCTTATCAACTCCCTTGGGAAGATCTAAAGAAGATGCTGACAGATGAGTACTCTCCGAGAGAAGAGTTGCAACAACTAGAGGTCGAGTTCTGGAATCTCAAAGTTCATGGCAATGATATTGCCAGTTACACAACCCGTTTTCATCAACTTGCACTGCTGTGTCCATCAATGGTCGATTCTGAGTACAAGAGGATCGAACGTTACATTTGGGGACTTCCCCCACGCATTCAGGGAATGGTCACTGCTTCCAACTCTTCTACCATTCAAGGTGCCGTCCGTATGGCACACAATCTTATGACTCAGGTGGTTCGCCAAGAAACACCTACTTCCACAAACACCGGTAATAACTCTGGGGATCACAAGAGAAAGTGGTCCGGAAACTCCAACCAAAACCAACAGTCATCAAAGAAGCCTGAAACTGTCAAGGCTTACACATCTAGTTCTGAACCTAGGAAAGGCTACACTGGAAACAAGCCTTTCTGCTCTAAGTGCCGCCGCCATCATGATGGTCCCTGCGGTACTCCGTGTAACAAGTGTCAAAGGTATGGTCATCTAACCAAAGACTATAGGTCTACTAGTACCAATACCAACAACAACTCCAACACCAGCTCCAGCCAACCAAAAGCCTGTTTTGAGTGTGGCAACACTGGGCACTTCAGAAATGACTGCCCAAAACTGAAGAACAAGGGAAACAACAACAACCCGAGAGGTAGAGCCTTTGTCCTTAACTCAGGGGAAGCCCGTCAAGACCCGAATGTGGTCTCGGGTACGTTCCTCATCAACAATTTACATGCTTCTATTCTGTTTGATACTGGTGCTGATAGGAGCTTCATATCTGATGAATTTAGTTCCTTACTTGACATTACCCCTGTTGCCTTGGAAGCTAAGTATAAGGTAGAACTAGCTAATGGCAAACTAATCGAAACGAATAGTGTGATACCCAATTGCACTTTAAAACTAGCCGATGAACTCTTCAACATTGATCTCATACCGGTCGAGATCGGTAGTTTCGACATCATCGTCGGTATGGATTGGTTATCCAAACAGCAAGCAGAGATCCTCTGTTTTGATAAAATTGTTCGTATTCCTCTCGTCACCGGTGGTACTTTAATCATACAAGGGGAGACCGGTGGGACGAGACTGAATATCATATCGTGTATGAAAACCCAAAAATATTTGAGAAAAGGATATCAGGCAATTCTCGCTCATGTTATGGAGAAAAAGTCGGAAGAGAAGCAACTTGAGGATGTGCCCATCGTTCGAGACTTCCCAGAAGTCTTTCCTGAAGACTTGCCTGGCCTTCCGCCGCCAAGACAAGTCGAGTTTTCCATAGACCTCGTGCCGGGTGCTGCACCCGTGGCACGGGCACCGTACCGTTTAGCCCCATCCGAACTTCAGGAGTTGTCTACTCAGTTACAGGAACTCCTGGACAAAGGATTCATTCGACCAAGTTCTTCACCTTGGGGAGCTCCGGTCCTATTTGTCAAAAAGAAAGACGGTTCTTTCCGAATGTGCATCGATTATCGTGAACTCAACAAACTCACTGTTAAGAATCGTTATCCACTTCCTCGAATCGATGACCTCTTTGACCAACTGCAAGGGTCGAGCTTTTATTCAAAGATCGATCTACGGTCAGGTTATCATCAACTACGAGTTCGAGACACTGACATCCCAAAGACAGCTTTCCGAACTCGCTATGGACACTATGAGTTTCAAGTAATGCCATTTGGTTTAACAAACGCACCGGCTGTATTCATGGACCTTATGAACCGAGTGTGCAAACCATATCTCGATAAGTTTTTCATTGTATTCATTGATGACATCTTAATCTACTCGCGCAACGAGCAAGAACACGCGCAACATCTGAAAACCATTCTAGAGCTACTCAAGCACGAGGAGTTATATGCTAAATTCTCCAAGTGTGAGTTCTGGATGCAAACCGTCCAATTCCTTGGACATGTGATTGACAGTCAAGGGATTCAAGTTGATCCATCAAAAATCGAGGCTATCAAAAATTGGCAATCGCCAACAACTCCAACCGAAGTACGACAGTTTTTAGGACTGGCCGGGTACTATCGGTGATTCATTGAGAACTTCTCTAAAATAGCCCAACCTCTCACCTTACTGACTCAGAAGGAAAAGAAGTTCGACTGGACTGATAAACAAGAGTCAGCGTTCCAATTGTTAAAACAAAAGCTTTGCAGTGCACCTATCTTATCATTACCCGAAGGCAACGATGACTTCGTGGTATACTGCGATGCTTCACACCAAGGCCTTGGTTGCGTGTTAATGCAACGAGACAAGGTCATTGCCTACGCCTCCCGACAACTCAAGGTTCACGAAAAGAATTACACCACTCATGATCTCGAATTGGGAGCCGTAGTGTTCGCACTTAAAATCTGGAGACACTATCTGTACGGCACTAAATGTACAATCTTTACCGATCATAAAAGTCTTCAGCATATCTTTGACCAAAAGGATCTCAACATGAGGCAACGTCTATGGGTCGAGTTGCTTACCGATTATGATTGCGAGATCCGTTATCACCCAGGCAAGGCAAATGTTGTTGCCGATGCCCTCAGTCGAAAAGAACGTGTAAAACCTCTTCGAGTCCGAGCCCTCAGCATGACAATCCATAATGATCTTATCATTCAAATCATTACCGCTCAACTCGAAGCACTCAAATCTGAGAACATTAAAAACGAGTCCTTGCGTGGCATGGACCAAAAATTTGAAACCAAATCCAACGGAGCCAAATACTTCTCAAACCGAATCTGGTTACCTAACTTTGGGAACCTACGAGACTTGGTGATGGATGAAGCTCACAAGTCCAAATACTCCATACATCCTGGATCTGACAAGATGTATCATGGCATCAAAGAGTTGTATTGGTGGCCAAACATGAAAGCTGACATCGCCACATATGTCGGCAAGTGCCTCACATGCTCTAAAGTCAAAGCCGAGTATCAGAAACCCTCCGGATTACTCCAACAACCGGAAATCCCTCAATGGAAATGGGAGCAGATGTCCATGGACTTTATCATGAAACTTCCGAAGACATCGAGCGGTTGCGATACCATTTGGGTGATCGTCGATCGTCTCACCAAATCTGCCCATTTCCTACCCATCAAAGAAACCGACTAAATGGAACGCCTCACGCGAATTTACCTTAAGGAAATCGTATCCAGACACGGCGTTCCCATTTCGATTATCTCTGACAGGGATAGTCGTTTCACATCTCACTTTTGGCAGTCACTTCAGAAATCATTGGGTACTCGTCTAGATATGAGTACTGCATATCATCCTCAAACCGACGGCCAGAGTGAACGAACCATTCAAACACTGGAAGATATGCTACGGGCTTGCGTAGTTGACCTCGGTGCAATTTGGGAACATCATTTACCCTTATGCGAGTTTTCGTATAACAACAGCTACCATACAAGTATTGGAGCTGCACCTTTCGAGGCACTGTATGGTCGTAAGTGCCAATCACCTGTCTGTTTGGACCGAAGTGGGAGACAGCCAACTCACTGACCCCGAAATCATTCATGAAACCACAGAGAAAATAATTGGAATCCAAAACAGACTCAAAGCCGCACGTGATCGTCAGAAAAGTTATGCTGACGTGAGACGCAAACATCTCGAGTTCCAAGTTGGGGATCGAGTACTCTTGAAAATATCACCTTGGAAAGGTGTCATTCGCTTCGGCAAACACGGGAAGTTGAATTCCAGGTACATTGGACCATTCGAAATCCTTGAGAGGATTGGTCCAGTAGCATATCGATTGCAGCTGCCACCCGAACTCAGCAGCGTGCATCCCACATTTCACATTTCTAATCTTAAGAAATGCTTGTCTGATGAGACACTCATTATCCCTCTCGACGAAATCCACATCGATGATAAACTCCATTTTGTCGAGACACCAGCAGAAATCATGGACCGCGAGGTCAAACAGTTGAAACAAAGTCGTATTCCCATCGTCAAAGTCCGGTGGAATTCTCGGCGTGTTCCGGAATTCACTTGGGAACGGGAAGACCAAATGCGACTCAAGTACCCACAGTTATTCACATAATTCACACCATCTACGACTTCGAGCTAAATTTCGGGATGAAATTCTCTTAACAAGGGGAGAATGTGACACCCGACAAATTAGGGCTAGTTATTAGTTCCTAATCACCTGCTAATACATGTAATTAGTGCTAGATTAGGCTAATTGTAATGTATCAATATATATATATATATATATATATATATATTATTCGCTTCGGCAAACGCGGGAAGTTGAATCCCAGGTACATTGGACCATTCGAAATCCTTGAGAGGATTGGTCCAGTAGCATATCGATTGCAGCTGCCACCCGAACTCAGCAACGTGCATCCCACATTTCACATTTCTAATCTTAAGAAATGCTTGTCTGATGAGACACTCATTATCCCTCTCGACGAAATCCACATCGATGATAAACTCCATTTTGTCGAGACACCAGCAGAAATCATGGACCGCGAGGTCAAACAGTTGAAACAAAGTCGTATTCCCATCGTCAAAGTCCGGTGGAATTCTCGGCGTGGTCCGGAATTCACTTGGGAACGGGAAGACCAAATGCGACTCAAGTACCCACAGTTATTCACATAATTCACACCATCTACGACTTTGAGCTAAATTTCGGGACGAAATTCTCTTAACAAGGGGAGAATGTGACACCCGACAAATTAGGGCTAGTTATTAGTTCCTAATCACCTGCTAATACATGTAATTAGTGCTAGATTAGGCTAATTGTAATGTATCAATATATATATATATATACACGTACGCGATTTTGATAAATCGTGCATTTTTATATCGGGCGGATCCCGATACATTAATACGGACGTTGGTGAACCCAATTTATTAAATAATATGAAATTATTTGATAAACATATTTATTTCCAAATATTATTTCGATAATATCATATAAGCATTTCGTATCGTGTAAAATGCTCAGAAACGACCAAAAACGCGTAAAACGCGCCCAACAATCAAATAAACGTCAAAATATATTTTATAAATTAAAATATATCATTTTGTACGGTAAGTATTTACTTGAAGTATCGTATTTCAAAACCGATAACAAAAACGTTTGATTTAAACGTCACGTGATTTACTAATCGTAACACGACTCCGCGAGCCACTACGGACACATCACAATAACATTTTATAATTGTTTCAAAGTAATAATAAGTATTACTCCCAAGTTAAAAATATCGAACTTTAATCGTTATTTAAAATACGTACGTATAACATTAAACATCTATTTATACGTCGAAACGAACGGGTAAACAATCACCGCACGGGGTACAACTTTGAGGAAACAATTTAGGCACCCACTTGGAGTGGGGACCCACGAAATCCTACAGAAAAATAAGGCCATGCCCCACACCCTCCTTTTCCCCTTGCTTGTGAAGATCACCATACACCTCCATACTTCCCTTTTTCAACTTACACTCTACCACTCCTTTCATTCCCACTCAATACTTTCCTCCTACTCCCTCATCCACGAAATCCAGCAACCACCACCATAATCCACCATCATCCACCACCTTTCGGAGAAAGAAAAGCTAAGGAAACGAAGCAAGAAGCCTAACCGAGCATACTCTCTCGTTTTCATCTCTAGATCATCATTTTCTTAAGTAAGAACATACTTTTCTATATATATTTTCGTGCTTCACATTTGTGTACATGTTATGTTGATGATCTAGCAAGTATATGTCCAAATATCACCTTAAAAATCGTTTTTTTACTAAGCATATATACAAGTATATAATGTGTCTCAGAAAATCATCTCACCAAAACAACCATATCTTGAATTGTAGGAAGAATTAGACAACTAAACACATACCAAAACTTTCGTATGGAAGAGATCTATAAAAAGTTCTTCTATGACCATTACCAAAAATCTATGAATTTTTGTGTAGAGCTAAATCTTTGGACTGTAGCTGTTCTTGGACCAAAACCGACACCCTTCATAATTATTTTTGTTAAAAATAGGAAATGAAGATATAAAAACACCATAAAGTGCAGTTTTACACTAGACATATAGGAGAACATGTATGATTTTTAGCTAGGCTTAATTCGGTATAGAAGTTGATTAAATCGAGAGACTTGTAGAGTCAATATCTAGAAAAACCAAACTGTTAGAACTGTTTTTGTCAAGAATTCCGTGAATACCATTGTCGTAGGACATAATCCATGAATACCATTCACGCATAAACATAAACCCGTGAATTATCATTAACGCATTATTTAGTCCGTCAATCCTCATTATTATCGCATGAAATCTTAAGTCCGTGAATATCATTCACGCATAAACAAATCTGTGAATAATCATTCACGCATAAGCTAAACCCGTGAATAGTCATTCACGCATAAACTAAATTCACGAATATCACTAACACTTAAACAAGTCCGTGAATACCTCATTCTCGCATGAATAGTGCCCCGAAGAACCCTATTGTCGCATAAATGTGATTAACAGTGGTAACAAGATGAGTTAAACTAACAGTGGTAATGAGTAACATAATAAACAGTGGTAACAAGTAAACTAAATAAACAGTGGTAACGAGGTAAGTTACTAAACAGTGGTAACGAGTAACATAACAAACAGTGGTAACGAGTTATTACACTAACAGTGGTAACAAGGTAATAAACAAACAGTGGTAACGAGTTATTACACTAACAGTGGTAACAAGGTAATAAACTAACAGTGGTAACGAGTTAATACACTAACAGTGGTAACAAAGTAATAAACTAACAGTGGTAACAAGTTTATAACAAACAGTGGTAATAAGTAAACAAATGTATAAAGTGGATATTTTTAAGATTTCGATAACCAACCATTACCAACGGGCCGTACACGTTTTCAAAACTCAAACTAATCAATCAAACAACCAAATTATTTGGACATTACTAGTTGGATAAACAACTAGCATGGACGGTCTTTCGAGACGTCTACATATACTTATAACCTTGCACGTTTTGAATGCCCGGCAGGTTACCGTCTTCAAACAACATCACCTTGTGTAACATCATACTTGCTTGATAGCAACACATCAGACTCAGGTGAGTCTCATAGCCCCTCTTTACTGTTTTTACCCAGGGGTGGGATTACATGCTCGATTTTGTTTTACATATGAACACAAGTACAAAACCTCGATATATTGATTGCATGAGTTGTTTTATCTAATCATGAAGTCCCTCACAACATAGTTTGTTTATATTGCGATAGCGTGAATATTAGTGTATGGTACCATATGGGATTGACAATCCCCGTCTGGGGTAGTCGCGCTACCACGACTGCGGTCGAACGGACGCATTTTCATTTGTTCATACATGTGTAGATTAGGCACATGCCGGGGGCGAACTCGATCAGGTCCTTGAATGTGGATCCTGGCACACTCAGTTAAGCTCAAACTATGTGCTCATGGCAATAATATACACTCATATTTTATTTGCATGTTTGCAAATCACTAACTAAATCTTGTGGTTCATAACTTGGATTTCATCAATTTACACCTGTGAGCTCACCAGCTTTTTAGCTAACCTTTTAGCATGTATTCTCAGGTACCCAGCAGTAGTAGATCTGCTCAGGATATATTAGCTCGAGTCGCATTCAGATTACAGAAGATTCACATGCATTTCTACATTTTGTAAAATTAGATATGCCTTAGAATCTTTTACATTTAGCTATAAGTTTGTGTAACAAGAACAACAATGTAAAACTTTTATATTATCTATGTAATGGTTTTAAACGACGCATTTAGAGTCGTTCGCTTGATCTTATGTGTTTTGTTATTGATTAGTAACACCCAAATCTTGCTTCCGCTAAACAATAAATTTAGGGGTGTTACATCAAGTCACAAAAGTAAATCACATAAACGGCGTAGGTTTAATATATAATACAATTCGGTGGGCAACGTTACTTGAATGTTAACGTGTTGAGAACAACTTTGTGTATTTCTTAATTGTATTAGATTAACTTACCTCGGAAAAGGGAGTTGTCTTACTTGTCATGTCGCAATAAAATCCATTGTTTGAGCAAATCAATAAAGTGATAACCGGATTCTAAGAAAAGTAATCTAAGTGAATACATTTCTTCTATCATTTGAATTAAATAATTTTATTTGAGTACTTGTTCTTTAATTAGTTTCTTTTAATTTTCATTTAATAATTCGCTTTTAATAATTGTTCGCCAATTGTTCGATCGGAAGTAAAACGTCCCCCATTATTTACTGTATTTATTTGCAACAATTTCCAATTTATTTAATATTGACATCCGTTCCTCGTGTTCGACTTGGACTTATCAGGCTATACTATATTACGACCAGGTATTCTTGCCTGTGTTGTGTATAGTAAGCAGGTACTCCTATTTATAAAACTTAACTCTGTTTACACAGCATCAGTACAATAACCAACATATAGAGATATTAAAATGAAGATTCAATAAACATATGTATGAATTTAAAATTCAAAAGTAAATGACAAAATATATATTTCATGAGGTTAATTGTCAAAATCTCCTAAGATATATACATAAAATATGCGACGGTCTGTCTAATTATATATTTACTTATTGTTTATGTTTGATAACAAATTAACAGTATCGTTACAATCGCAATTAAAATATGGTTTTAATATCGTTATAAAGGAAGTAACAAATTTCGAAGTGATAATAAAAGATATAGATCAAATAATAAAAGCTTAGACTTTAACGTACAATAACTGACATATAGAGACATTAAAATGAAGATGCAATAAACTTATGTTTGAATTTAAAATTCAAAATTAAATGAAAAAATATATATTTTATGAGGTTAATTGTCATAATCTCCTAAGATATATACATAAAATATGCGACAGTCTTTCTAATTATATATTTATTTATTGTTTATGTTTGATAACAAATTAATAGTATTGTTACAAGCGAAAATAAAATATGGTTTTAATATCGTTGAACTAACATGTACAAATTTGGTCAGTATAATTATAATTAAAAACTTCAATTCGTAATTTGCACTTAATAGTTACATCGCATATAAATTCAAGAATTCATACATATAATTTGTATACTATATTACATGTATATGCATATACTTTTGAGATTTATTGTTAATTAATAAACTAATTTTATATAAGCATTTAAAATCACTAATTTATTACTTATTTTATAACGTTATTCAAAGTAACAATCGATCCATGTGACATGTGTAAGAATTTTTTCAATTGTTAACATATTGTTATTCAAAGAAATAAGTGATGTGGCATATGTAAAATTTTATTTAACAACTGTGTTTTACTTGTAGATAAGGCTTTAAGCCCGTGCAATCCACGATCGTATAAAAAACACAATCATATGATTATTTGTAAGTAGCCTAATGAATTAATTAATGTCATCGTCTAAAATTTACAATTATATGATTATCTGTAAGTAGCCTAATGAATTAGTATTGTTAACTTATAATGTACAATTATAATTGAAAATGAAATAAGTAATAACATAAACCAAACTATATAGGAAAATAACAACGAATTTCTAAGTTTTAAACAAAGTAATAATTTAATAGTATAAGTTAAAGTATGAAAATTTGAAAACTCCAAATGTTGAAAAACCTTAATTGTAAAAGACGTGTAACACCCCAAATTTTAAAAATATTATTGTGATAAAGGTATTAGTAATTGTTTTAAGTTATTATTATTTTAGGTAACATAAAATAGTAATAATTGTAAGTCGGTTTTAAAGTTCCAGACAATAGTAAGTACGAGGAATGAAATTTAAGTGATTTATATTACATACATACAAATAAAAGTCGGTTTGTTTCATACACAGTTATACACACATACGTTCCAGAAAGAAACACAGAGGAAGAAAGGAAAATCGCAGGAAACAAACCCTAACTACTAAAATCAATTCAAACATGAAATTGAAGCTAGAATTTCTCGATTAATCTCCTTTCCATCTTCTCTAACATGAGGTGATCTTTTGTCTTCATGAAATTTAACCTAGAAATGGGTTTTGTATAAGTTTTGAAGAAGTAGTTGTATTAATATTAAATTAAGATGGATTATGATTGTATTGTGATGTAGAAGTATAATAATCATTGTTATTAACATCAATTCAATCCAAAACTTGATTAAGTGAATTGTAAGAATGATAAATATATATGGGTTTTGGTTTGGTTCTTGTTAATTGCTATAATTTCCCCTAATTGTGAGTTAAGGAGTTGTTATGATGTTAAGAGAAATATTTAAAGTAGTAATTTAAGGTAAAGATTGTGAAGTGATTAAGTGTTCATGATGGTCATGATGGTTAAGGATGAGTGTTAATTCACTCTAATTGTTAAGTGTTGAAAGTATTATGATGATTAATCATATTTAAGGTAGTAAGTTAAATATGAAAGGTTATAAAAGTAAAGATGATCATGAATGTGAAAGTTATGTTAGTTGATTAAAGATCAACTTACGTATGTAAAGAGTTAATAATGATGATTAGTGGAATTTGATCATCATGTGGTACTAAGTATATTGTTATATTCATATGCTATGTAATAGGTGATCACGAGTATGGCATCCATGATCAAGTGTTGAGTTGCATAATCGACTCTAGATCTAAGGTGAGCATTATGGGGATTAAATGGATAACGGTTATATGTTTCCAAGCTAGGGATTCATATAAACGGATGGAAGTATTGTTTATGTTGTTATTAAGTTTAATGTTGATTTCATATGGGTTTTTTGCCAAAAAATGAATTAATAATTCAGTTTTTTGCATTTTCGGGTATCAACTAGTTTTTTTTTTAAAAATGAATCACTAATTTAATATCGATCATTTTCGTGTATATGCTAACATTTGAAACGGTCATCGAGTATTATACAGTTGGGGATTTTTTCTTAAAGATGTATTTTGAATCGATCATAAGCGTTTGAATTGCTATATAATCCTCCGCGGCCGTTTCAAATGTTAGCATATAAACGAAAATCATCGATTTTAAATTAGTGGTTCATTTTTTGGCAAAAAAATTAGTTGATACCTGAAAATGCATTAAACTGAACTATTGATTCATTTTTCGACAAATAACCCATTTCATATATATCATTGAATGATTATATTATTGCTTTAGCATGTGACATGTTTTTATATACTTATTGTTAAGTGTTAAAGAAAGTATTTGGTATAAGCTTTTGTAATGATTTGGGTAAAGATATGATATATGTGGAAGTTGTTTCCATTACTTACTATTGTAAGTAGATGGATATGTGGAAGATGTTTCAATTAATTACTATTGTAAGTAGATGGATATGTGAAAGATGTTTCCATTACTTACTATTGTAAGTAGATGGATATGTGGAGGTTGTTTCCATTACTTACTATTGTAAATAAATGGATATGTGGAAGTTGTTATGGATCCTTAACATTGTCGAAGAAGTAAAGAAAGTGATCAAGTAAGCCTATTATGCTGAAGTATATTAATTTGATAAGGTAAGAAAGTTGATATGATATGTTTAGCTAATTGGTACCTTTTAAATATGGTACATTAGCTTGATAAAGGAAAGATTGACATGTAAATGTTCTTGGTAAAGATTGTGATTGCTTGTATTATTGTTTAAGTGTCATTCATTTAATTACTCATATGCTCACTAAGCTTATGCTTACTCTGTTAAGTGCTTAATGTTGTAGGTATTTGGTTCGGTTGAACCAATTGGCTAAGACAAGTGGATTATGGTGGCATGAAGTCTATAACACCCCTCTTTCATTTACACAATATTATATTATTGTACTCGGAAGCGTATATTACAAAATACATTTCATTACTTTATATTAAATAACGTACATAAATAGTTTACGTATTCAGATCACACCAAACTAAAACTGTTTAACAAATACTTAAAACGGGGTATTATATTTTTACAAAACAAGGTTTATATAAAACCATATCAGAGTCTTCAAGCTCAGTCAAACATTCCTTGAACAATTGTTTACCTCCTGCACCAATTATTTATCAAAACATATCCTGCAGGAAGTAATTGGAGGGATTAGCACAAAGCTAAGTGAATAGATTTATCACACACAATTCAACTTAGTATAACAATCTGTTTACAACAAATAATCGTAAACACATTCTTTTTCAATGAGGATCGGTGGCTCTGGAGATATCATAATACCCGGGGATTCTCCAAGAACACTTAACGTCAATCTGTATGGCCAATACAGAATAGACCGATAACTAATGGTTATTAAACTCATACACAGGTCTCAAACACAACAAATAAATCAAAACCTGTGTAATTCACATAATAACCAAAAGTCCAACTACACGTTGACCTCAATAATCTGATACACATAGATTCACATATCACGTAGATTCATAATCAGTAACACAGATTAACAGTCTAATAATCAATCTACGTTTACTTGTTGCAACCAAACAGTTACAACTAAACCGAAGGGTGAGTTCTAAATCCACTCACCGATACCTGGGTCTTCACAAACTCAGATTCCAAGTGTCACTTATCTTTTGGAGGATCTGAGAATCAACAATCAGATATAAGTTAGTGATCAGAATCAACAATACTTAACTTATATCAATTCACAACACTAGGAATTTAGCATAATTGACATATAATTTACAGGTTCTTAATTATGTATTAGTAATTTCAATGTAGTTATCATCATATACTAATACTAGTTTATCAATGTTACATCATATAACAAAGCAATTGACATTAACAATCAACAATTACAAGAGATGCTGGAATAGTTCATGACCCGCCGGCTGGGGTCCTTGACCCGCCGGTTTCACACCACAAGCAGCCGGGTCATCACCCTAGGCAGCCGGGTGAATTAAGTTTTGGTGTAACAGAACCAAATTGTGTTTTAAAGCCTCTAGTAGCAGCCGGGTTGGGTGGTTAATCCGCCGGTTTGCCAACCCACACAGTTACCCGCCGGCTCCACTAAACAAGCCGCCGGGATGTTCTTCAGGTACAGGAGTAGCAGCTTTTAACCAAAAACTCCGCACGAACTAAACTCCCAAATTCTCAACTTTTAGATACCAAATCAACTAAATCAGGTTTCTAACCTAGAATAGGCATCATGTGACAACAAGTTAACATCAAATAACATAAACCAACATCAATTCATTTCCATTTTCATGCCAATTTATAACCACCCACTTAGTTTATTTACTTGAATTCAAAATCACAATTCAAGAACTTAAACACTAATTCAACTTATATAATTCAGTTCATAGCATCATTTAACATCAGTGATCATCACAAACAATTGAAGAAATCATTCAATTTCTTATTCTCATCACTAAACCTAGAAACACATAAGTTCATAAAATAATCATACTTACATCTTTATAGAGAAGATGATGATAGCAATTAGATGGTGATGATGCTTGCAAGAAATCACAGCTTCAATTCACTACTTCTTGTGTTTGAATTCAAGTTTCTCTTTGATTTAGTTTCTAGGTTTTGGAAATATGTTGTTCAACAAGTAGAAAAGGAAAATTGGGAAAAATGGCACAAATAGGTCGGCCTTCCCATATAACCGACTCCTACATTTGGATATTTTATACCCGTTCCAAACCTATTGTCTGGAACCTAAATATCAATTGCGAGAAACTTATTTTATGGTACTGTCAACTATAGTAAATTAAACAAGTAACAATTTACTATTCACAATAAATTCTGAAACTTATTTTCTTAAGTTTCTCAATAAACAATTAATACCAGAAAATTCCTAAAATAATTAAATATTGGATTAAAATAGAAAATTACCAGACCAATATAGAGGATGTTACAAATCTCCCCTCCTTTAGGAGATTTCGTCCTCGAAATCTAAACTCGATCAAACAATCCAGGATATCTGGATTTCGTAGACTCCTCAGTCTCCCAGGTGATATTGGAACCTAAACTGTGTTTCCATTTTAGTAACACCATTGGTATCTGTTTCTTTCTAAGTTTAGTAACTTTTCTATCGAGAATTTCAATCAGTTCTTCAACTAATTTCTGGTTCTGGTCTACTTTCAAGTCTTGCAAATGAAGAATTTGAGATTGATCCTCAACATTACACTTTCTCAAATAACAGATATTAAATGTTTCATGAATACCCGCAAGCTCAGGAGGAAGATCCAATGAAACTGATTGATCATTAACTACTTGACGGATTCTGAAGGGGCCAATGTATCTAGGAGCTAATTTTCCTCGCTTTCCAAACCGAATCACGCCCTTCCACGGAGAGACTTTTAAATAAACCAACTCACCTTCGATGAATGTAACTGGTCGCCTACGTGGGTCTACATACTCTTTCTGTCTATCACGTGTAGTTTTTAACTTTTCTCGGGCAACCGCTACTTTATCAGCAGTAATCTGTACAATGTCTGGGCCTGCAAATTGCTTTTCTCCCGCTTCCAACCAACATGTGGGGGTACGACAACGACGACCATAAAGCATTTCATAAGGAGGCATACCAATACTGGAATGATAGGAATTATTATAAGCAAACTCCACCAACGGAAGGTGAGAATCCCAAGAACCTCCATATTCCAAGATACAAGCTCTCAACATATCCTCAAGTGTTTAAATAGTACGTTCTGACTGACCATCGGTCTGAGGATGATAGGCTGTACTGAGATTTACACGTGTACTCAACTCTTGCTGTAGACTCTGCCAAAACTGAGAAATAAAACGAGAATCTCTGTCTGATACAATCGATAATGGAATACCATGTCTCGAGACAATTTCATTAATGTACTACTGAGCCAGCTTAGTCAAAGACGCTGTTTCACTTGTAGCAAGAAAATGAGCACTTTTGGTCAATCGGTCAACGATAACCCAAATCATGTCGTTACCTCGAGATGTACGTGGAAGTTTAGTTACAAAGTCCATAGTTAAATGTTCCCACTTCCATTCTGGAATCTCTAACTGTTTCAATGACCCATATGGTTTTTGATGTTCAGCTTTAACTTGAGCACATATATGACAATTACCAACAAACCTTGCAATATCAGTTTTCATTGTGGGCCACCAATATAAAGGTTTCAAATCATTATACATCCGCGTACTACCAGGGTGAACAAACAATCGAGATTTGTGAGCTTCAGTCAAAAGCATATCCCTAATACCACCAATACGAGGAATCCAAACACGAGACTGAAAAGTCTTTAATCCTCTAGAATCGTCAACCAATAAGTCTTTTCTTTTCAACATAATTTCTGACTTAAGATTATATTCCAACAAAGCTTCTAACTGTGCAGCTTTAATTTGATCCACCAAGTCAGAAGAAACATCAACTCGTAGAAAATAAACTCGGTCAGAAGTACCTTTTCTGCTCAAAGCGTCTGCAACTACATTTGCCTTTCCTGGATGGTAACATATTTCACAATCATAATCTTTGATTAATACTAACCATCGCCTTTGACGCATATTCAGTTCTTTCTGTGAAAACACATACTGAAGACTTTTATGATCAGTACAAACAATGCATTTAGTACCATATAAATAGTGTCTCCAAGTTTTCAAAGCGAACACAACAGCTGCCAGCTCTAAATCATGAGTTGGGTAATTCTTTTCATGCGGTTTTAATTGACGAGAAGCATAGGCAATAACTTTATCTCTTTGCATAAGAACACAACCCAAACCAGAATAAGATGCATCACAATATACAATAAAATCTTCAGACCCATTCGGTAATGCTAACACTGGAGCTTGACATAACAATTGTCTTAAAGTCTGAAAGGCATGTTCTTGTTAATTATTCCACTCAAACTTTTCATTCTTGCGGGTTAATTTAGTCAATGGGCTAGCAATTTTAGAAAAGTCTTTAATAAACTTTCGATAATAACCTGCTAAACGCAGAAAGCTTTTAATTTCAGAAGTGTTCTTTGGAGTTTTCCAATTCATTACTGCTTCAACCTTAGAAGGATCAACTTTAACCCCATCATTACAAATAATATGACCCAGAAAGTGTACCTCCCGAATCCAGAACTCGCATTTAGAAAATTTGGCATATAATTGTTCTCTTTTCAATGTTTCTAACACTATTCTCAAATGCATTTCATGTTCTGATTCAGATTTAGAATACACAAGAATATCATCGATGAAAACAATTACAAACTTATCAAGAAATGGTCGACATACCCGGTTCATCAAATCCATAAAAACTGCTGGAGCATTAGTCAAACCAAAAGGCATCACCAGGAATTCATAATGACCGTACCTGGTACGAAAAGCAGTCTTTGGGATATCCTGTTCACGAACACGAACCTGATGGTAACCCGACCTCAAATCAATTTTAGAATACAGAAGATCCCTGCAACTGATCAAACAAATTGTCTATTCGAGGCAGAGGATATTTATTCTTTACTGTTCTTTTGTTTAACTCCTGATAATCAATGCACATTCTAAATGACCCATCTTTCTTTTTAACAAATAAAACTGGTGCACCCCACGGGGAAGAACTAGGTCTAATAAAACCTCTATCCAATAACTCCTGAATCTGATTAATCATTTCACGCATTTCAGACGGAGCTAATCTATAGGGAGCTTTAGCTACTGGAGAGGTGCCAGGAATAAGATCAATCTGATATTCAATTTCCCTAACCGGTGGTAAACTAGGTAAATCATCGGGAAACACCTCTGGATACTCAGAGACAATCGGAACCTCAGAAATGGACTTCTTTTCTAATTTGGCATCAATGACATAAGCTAGATAAGATTCACAGCCTTTAGATAACGACTTTCTATCTTTCATCATGGAAATCAGATGAATACACCCACTATCCCGTTCTCCTCGAGCCATAACGTATAACTCTTCAGAGATTGAGATTCTAATAAGCTTATGGTGGCAATCTATACTTGCTTTAAACTGACTTAACTAATCCATGCCAATAATCACATCAAAACTTGGAATCAGCATTAATAGAAATGAAATTGGAAAAGTCTGGCCATCTATCAGAATATTAGCTCCAGTCACCGAGGTGGTAACAGGAACTAACTTGCCACTAACAATCTCTACTTCTAAGGGCTTAGTTATTGTAACACCCTCAAATTTAATATTTTGCGGAAGCAAGATTTGGGTGTCACTAATCAATAACAAAGCACACAGATTAATAGTAAACGACTCTATATGCGTTGTTTTGATAAAATATATTAATATTAAAATGTTTACAATTATCATCCTTCACATAGCTCGTGTTCGTAGTATGAAGAGATTTGAATACATAATTAGTTGTACAAAATCTAATAATGAAGTAAAATCTCTTGAATGCTTGCATGAAGACTCGAGCTAATATGCATCCTATTGGGCAGTCCAGTTCTACTGCTGTGTACCTGTGATACATGCTAAAATGGGTCAGCTAACGCTGGTGAGCTCACAGGTTTAGATATCAAATAAATTTAGTGTGAACCGCATGATTTAATCGTTGATTTGCAATCCAACAAATGATAATGTATAATGTATACAACCATGAGCGCATAGTCTGAGCTTAACTCGAGGGTCGGGTCCCATATAGAGAATTCCTAGCGAGGTGCCTCCACGAGTGCCTAATCTACACTCGTCTTCCCAAATATTAGTACGTCCGTTTACCCGGTTAGTGCTTGCTAACCCGGACGAGGAGGGTCAATCCTATATGGTACCATATACTAATATCCACGCTACTTTCGTATTACCAGACTATACTGACGGAGGACTTTGATTTGATTAGTTGAAAATAACTCATGTAGTATATTGAAATATGTACTCGCGTTCATGCGTTAAAAACAGAGCAATGTATCACACCCCTAGTAAAACAGTAAAAAGAGGGGCCATGAGACTCACCTGAGCCTGAAGAGTTTATCTTAATAAACTTAGATTGATTAGCCAATAATCGAAGTCCAACGACTTATAACCTGAGGGTGTCCACGACACGCGATGGTTATGACATGATTGAGTATCTCAAAGACCACCCTTGTAGTTGTTCGTTCAACTAGAATGTCCAAATTTCCACGATTTGGTTGTTTGTTTAAGTGTTTGAAAATGGGTACAACCCGTTGGTGATTGTTTGTAATAATAATCCCACATTATTATTTTGATGATTTTGAAGTGTTATACCTAAAAGTAAGTTCCAATGTGTTTTAGAAGTTGTGTCGCATTCGTGTTTGATGTTATACAAGTTGAACACTTTGTGTGAATGTTTAGATGTAACACCGTTACTCGTGAACCTAGGGTAAGGGCGAAGCCCGTTAATGACGGGGGTCCGGGGGCAGCGCCCCTGGTAGCGGGGTCCAAGGGGCGGCAGCCCCTGGCGGGGTCCAAGAGGCAGAGCCCCTGGCTGGGGTCGAGCTGCCAGGTCAGCTTGGAAAATTTTTATTTCTACTATATCTTTATAGGGAAAAACGCATCTAAGATTTGAATTTGGGTAAAATCAAGTGATAACATTTCAGGTCTCGACCCTTAGTGAAAATCTGGGTTCTGTTTCATGCGACACTTATAGCGTCACTAGAGGGCTTAGGCGTCACTTAGGAAGTGACGCATGAAAAGGCAGAATCTGAGTGAGGGCGTCACTAACGGAAATGACGCATACTGAGGCGTCACTAAGGTAGCTTGGGCGACACTTAGGAAGTGTCGCATAAAATTGGAAATTCTGAGTTTAGGGCGTCACTTAGGTAAGTGACGCATAAGGTGGCGTCACTCCATTAGTGTCGGGTATGAGTGTCGGTTAAGGCTTCTAGGCGTCACTAAACAAGTGACGGAGGTAAGTGTCGGGAAAAAGGGGTTTTATGCGGCACTTATGCAAGTGACGCATGATTAGGGCTTTTAGCGACACTCAATGCGTCACTTAAGTGACGCATGAAGTGACGCTATACTGCACCTTCGTTGCGACACTTATGGCTGTTAACGAATTTTTGAGCCAAAAACGAGTTTTCGGGTTTCCGTTTGGTCTGATTCTTTTACCCAACCCTTATAAGGACATTCTAAGCTTAAAGAAACAACTAAAACTTAAAAACACTTAAAATCGAGAGGTTTCGAGTTTTCGTTGGAAACTTACAAGTTAATGAATCAAGATTCCGGAAAGGTAGGAGTGTAGATCGTGACGCGGTGGTTCTTTTCTTCCAAACGAGCTCAACGATTTAATGAAGCTTGGTGGTGTGTTTTAGTGATTTTTGGTGTGGGTGGTGTGGATGGTTTTTGAGAGAAAAATGGGAGGGAGAGAGGAATGAAAATGAGAAGAAAATGGGAAATGAGGGGAGGGATTTTTGGGGCAGATTTTGGGGAGGGGAGGGGGAGAGTTTCTCCCAACTTTTTAATCCCCGTGGTTGCGCTCCGTCCGGTGTTCATTTCCCCGATCGTTTAAAATGTTAATTAATTATCTTGTACGTTTAATTATAAGTTTTAAAAATACAATTGTTTATTTAATATTTTTGTTGAAGGATTTTACCCAATACTTAATGACTTAAATGGTTTCGTTTGTCTGTGTGTTAAATGTATAAGTAGTGTAGACGTTTATAATACGATACAAAATGTAATTGAAATATCATTAACATAATATTTTTGGATATAATAGCGTTATTAAATAAAGTTATATTATTTAATAAAATTGTTCACCAACGTCCGTATTAATTGAACCGAATCACATTCGATTGAAATGCGTACGATTTAGCCAAATCGCGTAATTATACATATTAAACAATATATTATTTGATATATTAATTAGCCTAACACAGAACTAATTACATGTATTAACAGGGGATTAGGAACTAATTACTAGTCCTAATTTGGCGGGTGTTACAGTTATCACAGTAGGGATCAGTTTCAACTTATCACAGAAACACACAGATATAAAAGAACAATTTGCTCCAGAATCAAATAAAACACGAGCTGGTACAGAGTTTATAAGAAAAGTACCAGTAATCACATCATCTGTGTGGATAGCCTCATCGACTGTCATCTGAAAAGCCCTACTCGTTGTTGGCGGAGGATTCTTCCGCTTTTGACCGGAAGATGACGAACTCCCGACCGAGACCGAACCCAGCTTTCCTGCGTCAGGACACTGCCCAACACGATACCCTTCTTTCTTACAGTTCCAACATACATAATTGGGAAACTTACAATTCTTAAACTCATGACCCAATTCACCACATTTAGCACATTTGTTCGTCTTAATTTTACATGGACCGATATGTTTGGATCGACAAGAATTGCACCAGGTAGAACTTCCGGACGAACCACTTTTACTGCTGAATCTTTGACCCTGACGATTACCCTGCTACCTGGACTTTCCTTTACCCGAAGAATCTGTTCTAACCCTTGGAAATGAAGAAGAAGTATTGCTAGCTTGAGACTCTCGAAAACCTCTAATGTCACTATCAACCGAGCGTGCAAGAGTAAAAGCTTGAGATAGATTACTAGCTAACCTCACTGTAGTACGGTAATTATGAGGTAAAGTTTCCACAAACTATTCTATTCTGGTTTTCTTATCGGGAACCCACTGTTGCACAAACCATAGTTTCTCCGAAAACTGTGTGATTAACTCATCGATGGTCATCTTATCGGTTAGTTGAAGATTCACAAACTCTCTCCTAATACGTGCCATATCAAAGTCAGAAAAATACTGATTACAAACAGCTTGATGAAAATCAGACCATCGAATAGCTTCTTTCTGCTGTTGAGTCAAATGACCAGTAATCGAGTCCCACCAAACCATGGCTTCGTCTTTTAAACACTGAATAGCATAAAACACTTTAGATTCTTCTTCACAGTGAGTAACATCAAATTTCCGCTCCATATCCCTTAACCAATTTAAAGTTACAGATGGATTTGTACTACCTCTAAACTCCGGTGGTTTACTTGCCATGAACGTTTTGAATGAACACGGTTTATTTGACTGAAAGGGAGGAATATTACCAAACACAGGTATCTGTTGCTGAGAACGTTGCTGAGATGATGCAGTTTCATTCTGTCTTTTAAATTCTCTGAGATTAATCACCTCATCTTCTAACTGAAAAAGATAATCATCTCTATTCGATTCTTCACGAGCAGGAATAGAAGTACCCTCATGATCATGTCTCTCATTATGAATATCTGAAAGAGGAACATCGATCCTTGAGGCATTATTAGGGTTGGTGGTCGGTTGCTCATTATCTGCCATATCTGTATTCAACACAACAACTTGAAACTTGTTAATCGTTAGTACCTATCTACTAACCGATTCACATACAATGCTAAATCCCATACCCAGGAATGTTTGACATAACACAATTCAGATTTGGGATTGAACAATTTACAATGCTCAATTCACCCAAATCTATACTCTGATACCAACTTATAACACCCCTCTTTCATTTACACAATATTATATTATTGTACTCGGAAGCGTATATTACAAAATACATTTCATTACTTTATATTAAATAACGTACGTATTCAGATCACACCAAACTAAAACTGTTTAACAAATACTTAAAACGGGGTATTATATTTTTACAAAACAAGGTTTATACAAAACCATATCAGAGTCTTCAGGCTCACTCAAACATTCCTTGAACAATTGTTTACCTCCTGCACCCACTATTTATCAAAACATATCCTGCAGGAAGTAATTGGAGGGATTAGCACAAAGCTAAGTGAATAAATTTATCACACATAATTCAACTTAGTATAACGATCTGTTTACAGTAAATAATCGTAAACACATTCTTTTTCAATGAGGATCGGTGGCTCTGGAGATATCATAATACCCGGGGATTCTCCAAGAATACTTAACGTCAATCTATATGGCCAATACAAAATAGACCGATAACTAATGGTTATTAAACTCATACACAGGTCTCAAACACAACAAATGAATCAAAATCTGTGTAATTCACATAATAACCAAAAGTCCAACTACACGTTGACCTCAATAATCTGATACACATAGATTCACATATCACGTAGATTCATAATCAGTAACACAGATTAACAGTCTAATAATCAATCTACGTTTACTTGTTGCAACCAAACAGTTACAACTAAACCGAAGGGTGAGTTCTAAATCCACTCACCGATACCTGGGTCTTCACAAACTCAGATTCCAAGTGTCACTTATCTTTTGGAGGATCTGAGAATCAACAATCAGATATAAGTTAGTAATCAGAATCAACAATACTTAACTTATATCAATTCACAACACTAGGAATTTAGCATAATTGACATCCAATTTACAGGTTCTTAATTATGTATTAGTAATTTCAATGTAGTTATCATCATATACTAATACTTGTTTATCAATGTTACATCATATAACAAAGCAATTGACATTAACAATCAACAATTAAAAGAGATGTTGGAATAGTTCATGACCCGCCGGCTGGGGTCCTTGACCCGCCGGTTTCACACCACAAGCAGCCGGGTCATCACCCTAGGCAGCCGGGTGAATTAAGTTTTGGTGGAACAGAACCAAATTGTGTTTTAAAGCCTCTAGTAGCTGCCGGGTTGGGTGGTTAACCCGTCGGTTTGCCAACCCACACAGTTACCCGCCGGCTCCACTAAACAAGCCGCCGGGATGTTCTTCAGGTACAACAGCAACAACTTTTAACCAAAAACACCGCACGAACTAAACTCCCAAATTCTCAACTTTTAGATACCAAATCAACTAAATCAGGTTTCTAACCTAGAAGAGGCATCATATGACAACAAGTTAACATCAACTAACTTAAACCAACATCAATTCATTTCCATTTTCATGCCAATTTATAACCACCCACTTAGTTTATTTACTTCAATTCAAAATCACAATTAAAGAACTTAAACACTAATTCAACTTATATAATTCAGTTCATAGAATCATTTAACATCAGAGATCATCACAAACAATTTAAGAAATCATTCAATTTCTTATTCTCATCACTAAACCTAGAAACACATAAGTTCATAAAATAATCATACTTACATCTTTATAGAGAAGATGATGATAGCAATTAGATGGTGATGATGCTTGCAAGAAATCACAGCTTCAATTCACTACTTCTTGTGTTTGAATTCAAGTTTCTCTTTGATTTAGTTTCTAGGTTTTGGAAATATGTTGTTCAACAAGTAGAAAAGGAAAATTGGGAAAAATGGCACAAATAGGTCGGCCTTCCCATATAACCGACTCCTACATTTGGATATTTTATACCCGTTCCAAACCTATTGTCTGGAACCTAAATATCAATTGCGAGAAACTTATTTTATGGTACTGTCAACTATAGTAAATTAAACAAGTAACAATTTACTATTCACAATAAATTCTGAAACTTATTTTCTTAAGTTTCTCAATAAACAATTAATACCAGAAAATTCCTAAAATAATTAAATATCGGATTAAAATAGAAAATTACCAGACCGATAGAGAGGATGTTACAAAGTCAAAGTGGAAAGGGAGCTTGCTTATATGGTTAGATAAAGCTCCTTCTCTTTTTAATAGTTGTTATGTATGCCATTGTGTAAATCGCCCAAAATATTTTGAAGACGTACAAAGTTAAAGTGTAAAGTGGTTAATGAATATTTATGTATAGGGCAATGATATTGCCACAGGAAATATTAATGTGTCCACAAGGATTCAAAGGGATTTAATGTGAGTTGACAACTATAACTACTTGTGTACAAGTAAATTTACTGTCGCACCCTCAAATTCATGATTAGCGGAAGCATATACTAGGTGTGACTAATCAAGGTTATCAAAGAATATAAGATATAATGAATGACTCTATATGTGTCATTTACTATTTCCATTGATAATATCAAAGTTCTACAAGGTTGCATTAATTACAAAAGATCGTAAGTCAAATGATGGAGATTCTAGGGCATATCTAAATATACAAAATGTAGAAATGCAAGGGAATCTCCTGATGTTTGCATGCGAATCGAGCTAATATATCCTAATAGAGCAGACCTACTACTACTAAGAACCTGAGAATACATGCTTAAAGGTCAGCTAAAAGCTGGTGAGCTCACTGGTTTGTATGAATAAACATAATGTATGAACCACAAGATTTAGTATAATGTTTGCAACCAAGCAAATCAATGAATGTATATCACTGCCATGAGCACTTAGTCTGAGCTTAACTGGGTGACAGGATCACAATCAAGTGCCTGATCGAGGGTGCCTCTCTGCGAGAGCCTAATCTACACTCGTTTGAACAAATGATAATGCGTCCATTTAACCAGTTAGTGCTTGTTGTCCCGGACGAGGATTGCCAATCCCATATGGTACCATACACTAATCATTCACACTACAAAAGTATTACCAAACTATGTTGTGGAAGGCTTTAAAATGATTAGTGAAATAACACATGTAGTATATAGCGATGTTTTAGTACTTGCGCTCACATGTAAAACAAATTGAGCATGTATTCCCACCCCGGGAGTAAAAATAGTAAAAATATGGGGCTATGAGACTCACCTGAGTCTAGCGTGTTGCTATCAAGCAATAATGATGGTGCACAATGAAATGATGTCATCCAAACGACTGTAACATGCCGGGCGTCGGATTAGATTGGAAACCGAAAGTGGAGATGGTGATGAAATACGATGATGATGATGATGATGATGATGATGAGGATGATGATGATGATGATGTTGCATCCTTCTGCTTCCTCTTCTCCTGATGATGGTGATAATTTCAGAAAATGGTGATGATGGTGGCGGTTTGGAGTGTATTAACCGAGATAGAAAGAGGGAGAGATAAGAAATGAATATGAAATAAGGAAATTGGTAAGGGAGTGTTTGGGTTTGTTAAGTCAGGGGCAAGATTCACATTTTGTGGATCTTGGCCAGCTTATCCACATGGGTGGGTACGGTTTGGCTCCATTTCATAGTGTAAAATGTCCGTGTTCGTGTACCCAATCGTAAAATAATTTAATATTTTAAAATTATAATTTTGTTTACACATATTCGAATATATTTTTAGTTGAAGTATTTTGTAAAAATACTTTAATTGAGTATAAAATATAACTTTGTTTTAAGTTAGTTTTGTCGGATACGTTTCGTACCGCGTAGGGTATGTTTTAAATAAAACGAAATATGTTTTAATATTATTTGAGTAAATAATATTTATTTTTAATAATAATACATTATTTATAAAGTTTTGTCACAAATGTTTTGTTTTATACGATACGAAATACTTATTAAATATTATCGACATAATATTTAGTAAAATAATAATGTTATTAAACAATTTCATATTATTTAATAATTTTATTCAGCAACGTCCATATTAATGAATCGGAATTCGGACAATATAAAATGACACGATTTAAACAAACCTTGTATTTGTATATATAATAATATACATAATGATACATACAATTAGCCTAACATAGCACTAATTACATGTATAAACTAAGTGATTAGGACTAATAATTAGACCTAATTCGGCGGGTGTCACATTTACCTATGGAAAAATCAGTGTCCTTATGTATATCTTTGACTTGGTAACGTCAAGGTGAATGGTAAAAGTCAATGATTTGAATTGTCATGAAAAGTTTGTTAAAGTGATGGAAAAAGGGTTAAGTGTTGAAATAAAGGTTTCGGTTGACCTTGGTGTTGACATATAGTCAACTGCTCTTGAAATGGTCAATTATATGAAATAGTGCAAGAAAATCAGTTAAAGTATGGTTGAAATGTGAAACGGATCAAAAAGTGTCCAAATGGAGTAAAAATGGGTCAAAGGGACAAAATGGGCTATGGTAGAAGTATGTAACTTATTACTATTGGTTCAAGTGTCAAAAGTATGTTAGAAAATGTTAGTAAAAGATGAAAGTCTGAATGTGAGTCAATTGTAATTTGGTATGGTCACTAAAAGTGTTCGAAATGACCATAAACTAGTCATACGTCCGTTTTCTCGTGAAACGTGTATTTTTAAAAAAGTTTAAAAAGGGAAACCTCCATTTTGATATTGTGGAGGTTCCTGCAAAATTTTGTGGTCTAACTCTTAACGAGTAAAAAGTTATGCAAGTTTGAATTTGAGGTCAAACACTAAGTTTCTGAGTTTTTCAGCACTTCAGGATTAATACGCGATCGCGTGAATATAGAGGATCATGTTCATTTCGGTAACAGTAGTTAATTCCTTTGTTTATACGTGATCATGTGTATATAAGAAGGATCGTGTACTTTTACGCAATCAAGTACTTTTACCCTCAACATTTTGGCAGAAAAATGGTCGTTTTAGAATGGTCATAATAGATGAACCGTAACTCCATTTTTGATGTATCTTATATCGTTGGAATGGTGGAAGAGTCTACCTTCTTATGGTTATGGCCTTAGTCTCCAAATCTTTGGACTAATTATTTTAGTATGTTCGAACCAATCACATGTCTAGGATCGTGTAAAAAAATCTTCTAAATTTTGGGGCGTGTCAAGACGTTGGTTGTGGAGTTGCTGACTTCAATTTCATTACAATTACAATTAAAATTTGATTTGAATATCTTTGAACTAACATGAATATATTTAGATGTTATAATAATTAAGAAGAAAAAAATTGAATTTCTAATTTATAGTTAAATAGTCGCATCACATATAAGTTTAAGAATATATACATATGATTTGTATAATTTATAAGCATACATTTTCAAAATTTATTTGTTATTAATTTAATGAGTTGATTTAATATAAGCATTTAAAAAATTATATTTATAAGGATAATTAAGGTATCAATTGATGTGGCATGTGTACTTTTTTTTCTTTCTAAATTGTTAACATTAGTTATTTTAGGTAATAAGTTAATGTGGTATAGGTAAGAATTGCTTAAAATCTTTATTTTAACTATGTGTTTTTTTTTTGGTAAAGGGTAAAACCGGTAAATATATTCCCAAAAGCATTTAAGTACAATGGATGTGAGTGAGTCCCACATCTCAGCCCGTTACTATACATATGCAATAAAGACTACATAACAGGACACAACCACTACTCACTAACCTATACCAAAGCAAATCTACTGCTATACGCTGAACATCTACAACTGCTAAACACAGTGATAACCAATAACCAATTACATTTAAAATAATAATATAAATTTAAAAATCAAGTTCATTGATTGACCATCGAGTGCATCACCAAATTCACAATAGTAGCAACCATGTCTAACATTATATTTGTAGGTTCCCTTATCTCTGATCTACCGGATCGTTTAATCAACCAAACGTGCGGAATCCGTTTGGTTAGCGATTATTGAACGAATAAACAAACACACAATTTCTATAACGTTTTCTTTGTATTCACAATTGAGTATAAATGTTACAAGCTTTTTCTCCTCTCTCTCTCACACACAAAACGCCTCACACTCTCTCTCTCTAATGACCAACCCTAAAACTGAAACATAACTCTCTATTTATAGGCTGTCCAAACCCTATAGCGACACTAGCCAAGTGTCGCTATATGCGACACTTGCTTAGTGTCGCATAAACACTAATTTGTGTATATTCTCTATTTCACTATTCGTTTACAGACTTGCATATACACACTAAACATTATACACACGCAGACTAATTGACTTTGACAATTACAAATGTTTGACCAAATGACTGACACACAAAATGCACCAACAAACTCCCCCATGTCAGCAGCTTGGTCAAATAAGTCTTCAATTAGTCTTCATCAACAAACTCTTTCAAATCTTCAACAATCGGAATCTCCCCCATTGAGATAGCATGGTCTTCAAAGAAATCTTGATATCCAAATTCATGTGACTGACACAAATTCATCATACAATAAGATCTTCAAGATATATGACCATCTCTCAATGATCAGCAGCTTCTCCAATAGAATTTCTCTTCACAGTCTTTGGAGAATAACCGACATCCTTTACATCTTCAAAATTTGACTTTAACAAGATATGTGATGTTTGAAGAAAATAATATAGAAATAAAATCTTTTTGTATTTTCTTTATAAAGGAAAAGTAAAGAACAAAAATTAAAACAAATTTGAGGATAGGATTGTTTTACGTCTGCTTTGAGATCATATCAGGCCAACATACAATTATTAGGAAATAGTAAGTGTTATCTCGATTATCAGTATATTTGTCCTCTTTAAATTTACTTAGCATATTTAAAACACCTTTTATAAGAATTATTTCAAGACAATTACTGGTATTGTTTGTCCACTTAAATATGTTACATCCGGGTCTGTGAGTTAATCTTTTATTGTTAGTATGAATATCTATCCATGGTCCCCACCTATGACATACCTCTGATACCACTTGTAGGTTCCCTTATCTCTGATCTACCGGATCGTTTAATCAACCAAACGTGCGGAATCCGTTTGGTTAGCGATTATTGAACGAATAAACAAACACACGATTTCTATAACGTTTTCTTTGTATTCACAATTGAGTATAAACGTTACAAGATTTTTCTCCTCTCTCTCTCACACACAAAACGCCTCACACTCTCTCTCTCTAATGACCAACCCTAAAACTGAAACATAACTCTCTATTTATAGGTTGTCCAAACCCTATAGCGACACTAGCCAAGTGTCGCTATATGCGACACTTGCTTAGTGTCGCATAAACACTAATTTGTGTATATTCTCTATTTCACTATTCGTTTACAGACTTGCATATACACACTAAACATTATACACACGCAGACTAATTGACTTTGACAATTACAAACGTTTGACCAAATGACTGACACACAAAATGCACCAACAATATTGCCAACCTGCCCTACCAACACAAAAGATGGCAAAAGGTCCTAGACAAGCCAATACAACCCGTCGACGAGGATGAACCTGCCCTACCAACTTAGAGATGGCAAAAGGTCCGGGTACACCCCAAAGGGCTAAAATCAGCCACAATTTTCAATGTAAAACGCATCCATAGTGAAAGACTTTGTCTTCAAATAACTTCATTAAAAGAACTACGAGTACAACACCAACTTCCAAGCTACAATAGTAACAAACATGTCTAAAGTCACATCGCCAACCTGCCCTACCAACACGATAGATGACAAAAGGTCCAGGAAACAATAATATAACCCTTCGACAAGAGAGAACCTACCCTACCAACTAAGTGATGGAAAAAGGTCCATGCACTCCCCAAGTAGCTAAAATCAGCCACAAAACAGTCAATCAACCTAAAAATAGCATGAACCCAAACTGAACCCATACATACCCAAGCCACACAATCCCCCATCATGAAGGTAGATACATCAATGTAAGTTGATATGAAACACATCAAAGGGACGTGAAACGACCAACACAAACGTTCCATTGATTAACAAAGATCGACCAAGAAAATAGGATGATCGTACTCTGTAACATCCTCTTATGGGCCTATGTTGGGACATGTTATTGTGACAACAGATCTAGCTTGTAATAGTACTAGAATTATTGTTATCAAGTTTGTAAATTGGTTTTGAATTGTAATGAATATATTGGTTGGTAAACATTTTAGAGTTAAATATTAAATACTGAAAAATGTTGACTAAGTTTGACCAAGGACCTGCGATTGAAACTGAGTTGAGTTCGCAGGGCAGGTCTGCGAAGCGAGTCCACTGGATTCGCTGGGCCAAGTTGGGCTGCGAACCGAGTCGGTTCGCAGAGCCCATAAACTGCGAACCGAGACGTGTTTATAATCAAATTAGGTTTGAAACCTAATTAACTTTTGCCATTTGCTAATTACGAACGAACTTAACTTTCCAGAGCTTTCAACATAGTTTAAAGGTTAGGTATTGATCGATTAACATCAGTTATAATCAATACAAAACATATGAGATTATTGATTTCACTAATACTTGTGAAATAAACCGTTTACAATCCGTAAACATAGTATTAAGGGATTTCGCACCTTAATACCTAAAGATAACCTCGTTATCGATCCTAATACATACGGACTTACAATTGGTATCAGAGCCTACGACTAGATACATGTAGGTTCGAGGTTATTCGGATAATAACGGTTGATTTGGGATTATTTGTACGTGATTTGTTGCGTAAAAACGATCAAAATCATACTCTGGAAGTTTTTGGGTTTGTTTACGTCCGTAATCTTAGGGTTTAGATGTTCAAAAGCCTAAAATTTTCGTTTTTAGTGTTTTCAGCCGATTCTGCGAACTGAGTTGCGAACTGAGATTCTGCGATTTGAGTTTGTTCTGCGAACTGAGTTGCGAAGCGAACTGAGTTCTTCTCTGCGAACTGAGTTCTCCCCTGCGAACTGAGTTCATTCTGCGAACTGAGTTCTGGTCTGCGAACTGAACTTGTTCTGCGAGTTGAGTTCTTGAGAATTTTGCTTATTTGTTTATTTCTGGAATTTGCAACAATGTCTGACATAAGTAAGATGCTTGATATGGATCATGAGGTTGAGAAATCTAATGTTCCACCTAAATTGCTCCGACTTGAAGACTACTATGGATGGAAAGACAGATTTAAATCACACTGTCGGTTCCATGACTTGTCTATTTGGATGTGCATTAAGAATGGATATACTGCACCTTCTGCTAAGGTTGGTAGTAAGACAGTGACACTTACCTATACTCAAATGAGTGATGAAGAAAAGAAGGATTATCAAATTGAGAATAAAGCTCATTCTTCAATTAAAATGAGTCTTCCAAAAGAAATCAACCATCAGTTGAAGTCTTTTCATACCGCTAAAGAGCTATGGGAGGCTCTAGAGAAAAGGTGTGATGGAAGTCCTCAAGTTAAGGCAGGTAGGTGTAATCTGTTGAAGAAACAATTCATAGTTTTCAAAGCTATGAAAGGTGAAGATCTTGATGCATATACCACCCGATATTACCATCTGTTAAGTGAGATAGATGATCACGGTATTACCTATTCTAATACGGAGAAGACTGACAAGTTATTGAGGGTCTTCCTTCGAAATGGGAAATGTATGGAGTCATGCTTAAGGATAACGATGAGCGTTATGCAGCTATGTCTTTGGAGCAGGCAATTGACAAGCTCTGTGGATATGATTTCACAAAGAGATCAAGAGATACTGATCCTGATCAGGTACAGGATCCTGGGCTTTATCATGGAAAAACTACTATCTCTAATAGTTCGTCCAGTTCGACCACTGCTTTACTAGTTGGTGATACTGGAGTAACTGGTGAAATAATATCTGAAGATTTATGCTTTATAAGCTCATCCGGTGGTGAAGCAAAAAGCAACACAACTAGGAAGTCAACTCAGGAGCATCACAAAATGCCCATGAGTGTGAAATCCGCTAAATAACAACTTTCAGTTCTTGCTTCATTTGTTGCTTCATATGAAAATTACATCCAGGGTAAGATCAATGATCCAACTACTTTTGATGAGGATTATGATCAGGTAGACCCTGACGACTTAGAAGAAATGGATCTCCAGTGGCGACTTGCTATGGTGTCAAGGAGAGTTAAAAATTTCTTAAAGCGTACTGGAAGAAAGATGGTGGGAAATAAAGTTGGGTTTGATAAATCCAAAGTAAAATGTTTTAACTGTCAAGGTTATGGACATTTTGCTAGGGAATGTCAAAGACCCAAAATTGAGAAATCTGCAAATCCAGAAAAATCAAGTACTTCTCTGTCTTCTAAAGCCTTGGTCGTTCAACAACTGGATGGTTCTTATGACTGGAGAGCTTTGTCTGAAGAAGCTCTAATGGCTGAAATTGAAGATCCAGTTCCGACTGAGGAGACACCATCTTACATGCCTACTACTGATTTGAAGATGTTGGCAGTTAAAAATGATGTGTTGGACTTGGGATCAACTGAAGATCTATGTCCAGAAGACTTTGTTGCACAAATGGCTGAACTCCAAATTGAAAAGAAACGGGTATGTCTTGATGTTCCTACACTTATAGATGTATGTCAATTAGTGACTAGTTTACAAGCCCAGGTTAATGTCTTTGTTGAATCACATAAGGATTTATTTCTGAACTAGAATTGGCCAAAAATGATGTACGTAGGTTAAGTGAGGACAAGCTAGACCTTAAGAAACAGATTAAGTCCTACACATCTGATAAGACTGTACTTAGGAATACAATAAATGAACAATCTGTGACAATGGATGGTCTTTATTTAAACCTAAAGGACTTAAATCAAGGAATAGCTGACAAGGACAAAGAATTAGCTGAATCTAAGGTCAAGTTAGTTGAGCTTAATCGTAAGTTTGAGAGTTATAGAACATCTTCTTTAACTATGGACAATATAATTGATGCTCAACGTAGTGTAAAGGACAAGACTGGCTTAGGCTATAGTGATGTACCTCCGCCTTTTAATGCTAATTACACTACTACTAATGTTGACCTAGAGATGATTGATGCAACTGCTAATTCTGATGTTAATGTACCCGTAGAATCTGAAGTCTCTAAGATACAGAAGGATGTTCCTAAAGAACAATCATCTAAAATTGGTAAGATAGCAGGTTTCACCAATGTACAATTTGTATCAGGTGGAATGCTGAATGATGCCAAAGTAGATGATAAGGTTATTAAAGAACAAAATGATTCACCTTTAGTATCTAAGACTCAGACTGAAACTAAGGCAAAAGATGTTAAGTCACGGAGGCAGATGTCTTGCTTTAAATACCATCAAAAGGGGCATGTGGCTTCTTGTTGTCCTAATAAGAAGTTGGAAGCAATTCATAAGCCGGTGAATAACGAGAAACCAAAACCTGTAGACAGGTCTAGTGCTAAACCCGGTTTGGGTAGCAAACCTGTGAACATGTTGAAGAGAGACAACACTAGTAGTGTCTTGATATCGCGTAAAAAGTCATGTTTTTACTACCGATATCTCTCTCATTCTAGAACGATTCTTGGCATTTTAACTCAAATATAGCACAAATCAATGATATTATGCCAAGATGGTCAAAAAAAGGTTGCACGATAAAAATCAAGCAAAACGGATGAAAAACGAAGATTTCACACACGTTTGAAAATTCAAGGCATCAAAATGAGATTTCAAGACAAAAGTGCCCATCACCAACATCCACCTGCTTCAAGATGTTCGTTTTCAAAATACGAATCCAACAGAAGAAGAATCAACAAAAACGGATAAAGAATGAAGATTCTACGCCCGCTGGAAGATTCAAATGATCCGTATGCAATATCTGGAGATAGGAGACATATTTTTGGAATTACTTTTCATCAAAGTCTTCGTTTTTGAATTAAAAATCCAACGAAAAAAGAATCAACGCAAACGGACGCAGAACAAAGAAGATACGGGCGAATCGAGCAACGCAGCGAAAGACGGCGCAGCGGGGTGGGTGGCAGCCAGCCGCCACCGGCCAACCACCAGCCGCCGCCGGCTGCATGGTGGGCAGCGCCGGCCACCACCCCCCGTCTCTTTTCCGCTTTTTTGTACTTTCGCGTACCTGGTGCACCACCTTTCGCTACTTTTTCGTACCCGGTGCACCACCTTTCGCTACTTTTTCGTACCCGGTGCACCACCTTTCACACCTTTTTCTAATGTGAGCCTAAGGATGCTAATGTGAGCTATATTTGGTATATAAATACATCCCCTAAGCCTCCATTTTGAGATGTCCCATATGTCTCAATATTTCTACATGTATTAGACATATTTCTCTTTACTTTCTCATTCTATTTTCTTAATTTAAAATTAGTGTTAGGCTAATTGTTTAGAGTAGAACGAAAGCAAGGATCATATTGTAATCTTTGGTGTACGCTTGGAGTTACACTTATTAATTCAAGTCTATTCCTTCTCGCATTTTAATCCGGGTTCTTTCTATCTTATTCTATCTTAATTAAATATGTATACTTTTATTATGCTAGAATTAGTTTGTGCCATGATTAGCGAGTAGATTACTATTGTATTTGTTGTGATGTAGTTAGCATATATAATTGTGGGATGACTTTGAATATGTCGTGAAATAATATGACGGCCCCTATTCGACTGTTTACTTGGTATAGTGTTGGAAATGCTCTCGAGCAAAGTACAAATGCATGGAAGCCGGTAACGACCAAAGGTAGTTGTATTATGGATCGACATTATAAAACAGATACTTTATGAACGTACTTATCTTACGATTTTAAACCTAAAACTTATATTCGCCTTTCGATTAACAAACGTGATTGTAACCTTGTAAAGAGGAGTCGCAAACCTTGATACTTGGTCAATAGTTATCTATGTAAAAACTATGTTTTTAATTGTAACGTCATGCAAACATCATAAAATGCAACGTGATTACGTAGAATTGCCAAGAGTATTGTACACTTCCGATCACAATGTAATTATCATGTGAACATTGCGAAGAAATTAAATTCACAATGGAACCATCGGTAAACGATTAAATACACTGTGAATCAACATAGTATTTTCTGACATGGTATGGGTTTAACTTTATGCAAAAAGCCGTCAGCATTTTAATTAGCGTTTTTATTAGATTAGTTTAGATTAGATTAGAGTAGGTAGGCTACAGGATAAATAACCATTTATGAAAACCTAGGGATTTGTTAATTGTATTGAGAAAGGAAAGTTTGAAATCTAAGTTACACTGTTGTTCTGTCTTTTAATCATGAAACCAAAAGTAAGATACGTAAGAAACCTAAACGTTTTCCCCTGCTTATCAATCTTATGTTTCATTAATAAGAATTGGTTAATAAGTCCGAACATAAATTCTAAGTTAGTTGTTTAATGGATTTGAATTCTTTATGGTATTAAGAATGGTTAGACTTGCTAATGATCTGCTACTCTATTCCTTCGCCCATGAGCAATTACGTTCAATAAGACGGGTCACTGACTCCCTCACAGGAGAGTGTGGAGAGTTGAGCATCGTCTATCTATCAGAATCATGACACCTTAGTTCCTCGTGACATATTAGTTGATCACCGATTTATAGGGAACTTATTGGTTATACCATTAGGCATTGAATCCACTTGACATATCCAATTTAGATAATCGTTTTTTCCCATAAAAGTCAGCATCCCACATTATTAGCTAACGAACTCACAACAAATACTACTTTCATTATCTGATTTATTATTACATTTTATTTAGTCTACTTAGTTAACTGAACCAAAACCCCCAACGCACTCTTTTAAAACCTTTACTAGAAAAGAAAGATTGATTGGATCACCTCCGTTTCAATTCAGTTTCTCTTTAAGAACGACTCTAGGTCATACTTACCATCTACTAGCCTTTGGTTCAGTATTAGTAAGTCATACTTAGACCCCAGCAAATATAAATTTAAAACAAACCGATTGCGATCCATACGTCGTCTTCACACGACGCTTCAGCCAGCGCAACAAGTTTTTGGCGCCGCTGCCGGGGAGACTAACTATCCGATACAGAGGCCCAACCAATCCCAATTCTAGTAAACCCTTAGGATAAAACCTTCTAAAAAAAACAAGTATTTTCTTTCTTGTCTTTCTTTCTTAGTGTATGACCTGTTCCCCTAGATCTGCACTACTGTTTAATTTCCCTGATCCAGAACTTATAATACGTACCATCCGATGAGAAAAGAAGCAATTCGCACTCAAACAAGCAATGGCTGAACGCATCACTCTCGCTGACAACAGTAAACCCTCTATCGAAGGAAGAGGAGGACCAATTCTCTACCATGAAACCGCTGGTCAATCTTTCGAGCTTAAGCACCACATCATCCAACTAATCCAAAACCACTGTCAATTCCATGGATTACCCAGTGATGACCCAAACTCTCACCTCGACAAGTTCATATCTCTTTCAAACTCCTACAAACAAAACAGAATTAGTCAAGACACAATCCGCTTGTATCTTTCCCCTTATTCACTCACACATCATGCGCAAACATGGTTTGAAGGTTTAGAGATCGGCTCTATCCCTTCATGGACTGCGATGGCGACAAAATTTCTAACCAAGTACTTTCCGCCTTCTAAGCAAACTAAACTTCGAAATGACATCATGAATTACCACCAAGCTTATGATGAGTCATTATACACCGCATGGGAAAGATTCAAAGGAGCCTTAAAAAAATTCCCAAATCACCGACTCGACAAATCCGCACAATTGTGCACCTTCTACAATGGTTGAGACCCTAACCACCGAACCACCCTCGATGCTGCTGCTCAAGGAAGCTTCATGGCAAAGACCGACGAAGAAGGATGGAACCTTATAGAGAACATGACTATGCATCACCATGATTGGAACTCTGGAGATCACGCAACATCTTCAGCACCTCTCGCTACATCAAATCCAATTCCAGTTGAAGCAATCAAGGTATTAACGGAGAAAATGGACTCACTCGTCAAACAGTTTGGAGAACTTAAGAAACAACAGCACCAAGTACACCAAGTGCAAGCATGTCAAAACTGCACCAACTCGCAACCACCTGGTGATTACCAAGTTGAGTATGAAGAGACAGACGGAACCGTTTACTATGCTCAATATCCCGCTCGACAACAAAATTTTCCACCCGGTTTCAATCAAAATAACAACCAACCTAGAGGACCTCCATTCCAACCAAGAAACAACCAACAACCATACCAACCCCGATACCCACCTTACCCACAACAATCACAACCTTCTTATAACCAACCCCTCGCACTTCCTGCACCAACTTCCGACACAAACCAAACCCCTAAACAACCTGTAAAGACAAATGCCCCAACTTCAAGTTCAGATGACGCCTTCACCCAGTTCATGCAAGGTCAACACCTGTTTAACCAAAAGACATCCGCTAGACAAGATCAAGCTGACCTCTTTATGAGAAATCAGTTGGCTGTGCTGAAGAATTTGGAAGCTCAGATTGGACAATTGGCACAACGTCTTGATAACAGACCTAGAGGAAGCTTGCCGAGCAACACGGTTCACAATCCGCATTGAGGAAGCAAAACAACTGACTACCACCGAGGAAGCATCTACTACACCACCTGCTGCTGTTCCAGTAAAAGAGGAAGAGCCAAAGAGCAAGATACCAACCGTAGAAACCACTCCGACCATAAACAAAGAGGTTAGGATCCCTTCTCCCGCTAGACTTAAAGCCCAACCTAAGAAATTATCATCCTTTAAGCTAGATGGAAAATTCCTTGATACCATGTCTAGAGTTCCCGGTCGTAATAAGTACATTAGGAAACTGCTATCCACTAAGGATAAACTACCCGAAGTAAACAGCATTCCCCTAAGTTCCGAAACCTCAGCCCTACTTAAGAATAGCCTTCCCGAAAAACTAGGAGACACCGGTAGATTTACACTCCCTTGTTCTATTTACCAATCCGGAAACATGAGCGCCTTAGCCGACTTAGGAGCCAGCATTAACCTTATGCCCTACTCCCTGTTTAAGAGGCTAGAACTCGAAAACTTGAAACCCACTAAGATAACCGTCCAGCTAGATGATCAATCTATTAGATACCCAAAAGGAATAGCTGAGAACGTTTTAGTTCAAGTTAACAAATTTTTCTTTCCAACGGATTTCGTGGTAATGGACATCCATGAGGACATAAACATCCCGATTATCCTTGGAAGACCATTCATGAACACATCTAGAGCAGTAATTGATGTGTATAACCACACGATTGTCTTACGATCACATGGTGAAAGCATTACTTACAAGATTGACCAACCGAAACGCACTCCAGAAGAAGAAGAATGATATGCTATATTAACAGGCAGAATTTGTTCCGATAACGAATCAGAATCAGAGGAAGAGCAACATATCACTCAATCATCAGTTTTCATCTCTGATTCTGAGTATGAACCAGAAGCAGAGGAAGAATATGAAGAAGCAGAGGAAGAAATTGAATCTGAAGACGAAGAACCTGAAGAAGAGGAAGAAGAACCTGAGGAGGAAGAAGAAATCGAAGAAGAAGAAGAGGAAGAAATGGAGGAAGAAGAAGATCAAATTGATTCACCAGAGATGGCTGAAGTCAAAAGAATACAAGACTGCAAAGACTACACTTCATCAGAAGAATCAGTTGATTATGGAGCCATCCACCAAGAGCTCAGATCCACTCATCTTAAAAGAATGGGAAACATTCTCGACTCTTATCTCGATCCATAGAAACCCTTTACCAGAACCCAACTCCGAGACATAGATACTTTTGAAGAAGAACTCCAAACATCACAACACCCTGACCTGTATGCTAAACTCCTACAAAGAATTTCTGCATATAAGGCACGACAACCAGGAAGCTTTGTTGAAGAAAACCTTCAAAACACCATCACGGAAGTCAGAACCATCAAAATCGACAGTACTCAACCTTTCAACAATGCACCCTCGGATGAAGAATTCCACCAATTTCCAGATTCACGAGATGAGGATTCCGACTACCATAACATCGAGTATGACGGCAATTTTATTGACGTCACTCCTGATGAAAGCTCTATTCCAAAATCCCCTCTTGCTCCACCAAATTCACCCATCATCACAGCTGAGAGATTAGAGATTCCCCTCATCGACACTCACGAGGACATAATCGAACTAATTGATGAATACACCGATGTGCGCATCATTGTGGAGGCTATCAAGGAATCAACCAATGAATACAACACCGCTCAGAGACACCTGATCAGGCAGATTGAACGAGAATACGATTCATATCTCTCCAATTATGGAGAACCAGTACATCAGACTTTACTCAGACATATCCAAGAATTCTCCGATTCCCTTCAAGAACAAGTCACCAGAGAAGCTCAACAGTTAGAAAGGCCAGACTATCCAATGGGAGAAGTCGAGTTCTGCAGCAACCAAAAGCAAATATACCAAAAAGTATATTGTGCCTTAGCCGGATCAGCTTTTCCCTACTCATCTAGTCAAAAGGCTATACTTGCATCAATGAGGACTCATCTTGAAAGAGCTACTGGAAATCCACAAAATTACGCTGACATAAGAATGGTGGGAGATCTTAGAACTCTTCTAGATCTCACAGAAATTGGAGAACATCTCACAACTCCAGAAAACTTCAGGATCCTCATTCACTCCACTATTGGTCATCACGTTGAACTAATAGTTGATGAACTGAATCAAGCGGCATTCGAAGAAAACACTCGTGACATTCCAACATGTTATTGGCACATGTCACCAGTCAACTTAGCATCCTATGTAATAGATCGACTGCATGGAATGTATGAGGAAGAAGACATAGAAACTGACGCTTACAACAACCGATACCGCGAAATATTCAGCAAGCTAGTCTACATCTTCACAGACTCGGATTTTCCCTTCAACCGCGAACAACATCAAATCATCAGACAAGTATGCCAAGCTACTAGATCTTTCGGAGGAGACCCTTTGGCCAATGATTTTGAAGAAGTAAAAACCCAATTCATGGCTTTAATCACCTCAATAGGCAGAAATCACCCACAGCGTGAAATTGTTCAAACTCACACCTGCACTCGAATCGACCCTACCGGACCAGTCACCAGGGCAGTTCGATACATCAGCTATGGGATGGCAATCCTCGATAGATTAGCCACTGATCACTTTAAAAGCTTCAGAATGGAGTCCACCACTCCACCAACTCTCATTGCTGATATGATAGAACAGTTTTTGCGATACTTTCCTCCACGATACGCCCTACCCAGAAACCATAGTGACCACTCTAGCACTACGGACACATCCAACATCATCTGAAGAAGAGAGAACTAAGTCGAGCTCTCGACTTTAAAAGAGCGCTTCTCGGGAGGTAACCCGTGTTTTTACATTTCTGCAATTTTACTTTCCAAGAAGTGATGAAATCTCTGACTATCTTTCACACTCGGATCATACAAAGCATGCCCCAGCCTGCAAGGAAGCATCAAGACCAGAAGAAAAGTATATCCGACGTGTTCACACCTACGAGACCAATCACAAGAAGACTTGATCAAGACTGCACCAAGAAAGACAAAATCCGGCACATGCAACCAAAGGAACACTGCAACCACCGGGGAGTACTTCTAAACCTTCTCTTTCATTTGTTTAAATATACCATATCCATTATACTTATCACTAAGTGTGGGATTCAAACACAAAACACACCGCTAAAAGAATAAGTGTGGGATATTCACCCCATTTAGAGCTTAGATTAACATCGAGGATGATGTTCCTTTAAGTGTGGGATAGCAGTAGTTACACTGCTGTAAAATGGATAATGGTATATGCTTGATTCTAAGTCGTTGCTCTTTAAGACCTTGCTTCTCCAAAAGTAAACAAAAATTTTCAAAAATTGAATTAAAAATATGTTGAAAATGAAAATTTTAGACGAAGAATGATTTACTTTGAGGAAGAAGGACAAATAAAATACAAATTCTTTTGAAAAATTAGTTTTGTAATCCCATAAAGAGCATCGCATGACTAGGCACACAACAACCCAACTTTCGATTCATGAGGTATCTTGAGCCATAGAAAAGCATTCACTTTTAATGCTTCACTTTTTCGATTCTTGAATGTGCCGATGTATGCGTTTAGAATCAGAACTTGCTCCTGTTATGCATTTCGAATCCAGATTGGTTAGTGAAGAGGAGATTGAATCACATCATTCTTAAACCCATCCGCACACCCATACACCCAAGAAAAATAGATACGTTACCCCTACTTTCTCAAAAGCATCCCCCAAACTTTAAAACAAAGTTTTAAAAAATGAAAGGAGAGAAATCGCAAGGAGAGAAAACTAAACCCACGCTACATTGGACCTTTCGAAATCCTTGCGAGGATTGGTCCTGTCGCCTACAAGCTCGAACTACCGCAAGAGCATAGTAGCATCCATGACACTTATCATGTATCTAACTTGAAGAAGTGTATATCAGACGAAACATTGATTATTCCTCCTGACGAAGTCTTTATTGACTCAAAACTAAACTTTGTGGAGGAACCTATCGAAGTTATGGACACGAAAATGCAGAAACTTCGAAATAAACAAATCAAACTTGTTAAAGTTCGTTGGAACTCGAAACATGGCCCAGAGTTTATCTGGGAACGAGAGGAGGAAATGCGAATGAAATATCCTCACCTATTCGAGAGCGTGACTGCAACTCACGGCTCAATTTAAATCTCGGGACGAGATTTCCCTAACAGGAGGAGAATGTGACAACTCTTCAAATTAGGTAATAATTAAACTTAAGCATGTGCATTCTTACGCTAATTTCCTGACAAAAGTTTAAACAAAATCTTTCGATGTGAAATAATAATATAATAATACGAAAAGTATTACAAAAGTTGTAATTATTATAATTACAAACAAAAAATCTAAAATTGTACGACAGTTAGTGAAACGCGAGTCTGAAAAACGTCTCCGAAATGTTCCCAAAACTATTTCGAAATATTATTTAACTAAAATAATGTGCGGGAAAATTTTTAAACTGAAATAATATTGCGTTATAAATACATATTGCGTTAAAACAAAGTCTTGATATCGCGTAAAAAGTCATGTTTTTACTACTGATATCTCTCTCATTCTAGAACGATTCTTGGCATTTTAACTCAAATATAGCACAAATCAATGATATTATGCCAAGATGGTCAAAACAAGGTTGCACGATAAAAATCAAGCAAAACGGATGAAAAACAAAGATTTCACACACGTTTGAAGATTCAAGTCATCAAAATGAGATTTTAAGACAAAAGTGCCCATCACCAACATCCACCTGCTCCAAGATGTTCGTTTTCAAAATACGAATCCAACAGAAGAAGAATCAACAAAAACGGATAAAGAATGAAGATTCTACGCCCGCCGAAAGATTCAAATGATCCGTATGCAATATCTGGAGATAGGAGACATATTTTTGGAATTACTTTTCATCAAAGTCTTCATTTTTGAATTAAAAATCCAACGAAAAAAGAATCAACGCAAACGGACGCAGAACGAAGAAGATACGCGCGAATCGAGCAACGCAGCGAAAGACGGCGCAGCGGGGCGGGTGGTAGCCAGCCGCCGCCAGCCAACCACCAGCCGCCACCGGCTGCATGGTGGGCAGCACCGGCCACCACCCCCCGTCTCTTTTCTGCTTTTTCGTACTTTCGTGTACCCGGTGCACCACCTTTCGCTACTTTTTCGTACCCGGTGCACCACATTTCGCTACTTTTTCGTACCCGGTGCACCACCTTTCACACCTTTTTCTAATGTGAGCCTAAGGATGCTAATGTGAGCCATATTTGGCCTATAAATACAGCCCCTAAGCCTCCATTTTTAGATGTCCCATATGTCTCAATATTTCTACATGTATTAGACATATTTCTCTTTACTTTCTCATTCTATTTTCTTAATTTAAAATTAGTGTTAGGCTAATTGTTTAGAGTAGAACGAAAGCAAGGATCATATTGTAATCTTTGGTATACGCTTGGAGTTATGCTTATTAATTCAAGTCTATTCCTTCTCGCATTTTAATCCGGGTTCTTTCTATCTTATTCTATCTTAATTAAATATGTATACTTTAATTATGCTAGAATTAGTTTGTGCCATGATTAGCGAGTAGATTACTATTGTATTTGTTGTGATGTAGTTAGCATATATAATTGTGGGATGACTTTGAATATGTCGTGAAATAATATGACGGCCCCTATTCGACTGTTTACTTGGTATAGTGTTGGAAGAGCTCTCGAGCAAAGTACAAATGCATGGGAGCCGGTAATGACCGAAGGTAGTTGTATTATGGATCGACATTATAAAATGGATACTTTATGAACGGACTTATCTTACGATTTTAAACTTAAAACTTATATTCGCCTTTCGATTAACAAATATGATTGTAACCTTGTAAAGTGGAATCGCGAACCTTGATACTTGGTCAATAGTTATCTATGTAAAAACTATGTTTTTAATTGTAACGTCATGCAAACATCATAAAATACAACGTGATTACGTGGACTTGCCAAGAGTATTGTACACTTCCGATCACAATGTAATTATCATGTCAACATTGCGAAGAAATTAAATTCACAATGGAACCATCGGTAAACGATTAAATACACTATGAATCAACATAGTATTTTCTGACATGGTATGGGTTTAACTTTATGCAAAAAGCCGTCAGCATTTTAATTAGCGTTTTTATTAGATTAGTTTAGATTAGATTAGAGTAGGTAGGCTACAGGCTAAATAACCATTTACGAAAACCTAGGGATTTGTTAATTGTATTGAGAAAGGCAAGTTTGAAATCTAAGTTACACTGTTGTTCTATCTTTTAATCATGAAACCAAAAGTAAGATACGTAAGAAACCTAAACGTTTTCCCCTGCTTATCAATCTTAAGTTTCATTAATAAGAATTGGTTAATAAGTCCGAACATAAATTCTAAGTTAGTTGTTTAATGGATTTGAAATCTTTATGGTATTAAGAACGGTTAGACTTGCTAATGACCTGCTACTCTATTCCTTCGCTCATGAGCAATTACGTTCAATAATACGGGTCATTGACTCCCTCACAGGAGAGTGTGGAGAGTTGAGTATCGTCTATCTAATCAGAATCATCACACCTTAGTTCCTCGTGACATATTAGTTGATAACCAATTAATACGGAACTTATTGGTTATACCATTAGGCATTGAATCTACTAGACATGTCCAATTTAGATAATCGTTTTTCCCATATAAGTTAGCATCCCACATTATTAGCTAACGAACTCACAACAAATACTACTTTCATTATCTGATTTATTATTACATTTTATTTAGTCTACTTAGTTAACTGAACCAAAACCCCCAACGCACTCTTTTAAAACCTTTACTAGAAAAGAAAGATTGATTGGATCACCTCCGTTTCAATTCAGTTTCTCTTTAAGAACGACTTTAGGTCATACTTACCATCTACTAGCCTTTGGTTCAGTATTAGTAAGTCATACTTAGACCCCAGCAAATATAAATTTAAAACAAACCGATTGCGATCCATACGTCATCTTCACACGATGCTTCGGCCTGCGTAACATGTCTCTCCACCTAAACCTAAGAGACCTAATTCTCAATAAATCTAGAGATAAGACACCCTCAAGGTTTAGAACACCAAGTAGAAACCATAGTCAATATGAGAATGGTTCTACCTCTCGTGCACAACAACACAGTCAAATTCCTAGGAGGTTTTCCACTCACTCTCCTCACAGGCATAAGACTATAAATCATCAACAATCTCAACCTCCAGTAAATGTAACCAAGACTCCCGATGGGAATAGTTATGGTTACTTTAAGGAAGTTCAGATTGTGGATGATAAGGGACAACCCAAGACCGTAATGGCTTGGGTCCCTCTTGAAAACTAACTGTGTGCAACGTGTCATGTGCAGTAGCAAACTGTGAACAAAGACAGCTGGTGATATGTAGACAGTGGATGCTCAAGACACATGACAGGAGAAAGAAGTCTACTGAAAGACTTCAAAGGTGGTTTGAAACAGCGAGTGAATTTCGCTGGTGATAACGGAGGAGTAATTATGGGAAAAGGAAAAGTTTCAAATAGAACTTTGACTCTTGAAGATGTGAATTATGTTGAAGAACTAACTCACAACTTGGTGAGTGTTTCCCAGGTCTGCGATAAAGGTCATCCAGTTCATTTTAATGAAAAGGAAGCCTTATTCCTGAAGCCGGGATTTGTTATTCCCGAAGAATGGATACTAATGAGGGCTCCAAGGAAGAAGGACATCTATGCTATTAACATGGGTGTTCTAAATACTTCAATGGAGTCTACATGTCTATTATCCAAGGCTTCTGAAGCAGATTCTATTCTATGGCATAGGAGAATGACACATTTGAACTTTCGTAAAGTGAATTACATAACCAAAAATGGTTTAGTTCTGGGTGTGCCACATAAACGTTTTGAGTTTGAAGACAGGTGTGTTTCTTGTTTGAAAGGAAAACAACATAAGAAACCACACAAGCCCAAAACTGAAAACTCTATATCCTCGCCATTTGAATTGCTACATATGGATCTCTTTGGCCCAATAAGCAAAAGAAGCATAGGTGGCAAATGGTATTGTCTAGTTGTTACAGATGATTTCTCTAAATTCTCATGGGTGTTCTTTTTGAAATCTAAGGATGAAACTACAGGAATGCTTATGGAGTTCTTAGATTTAGTAGAGAATGTCTATAACACGAGAGTTAAGAGAATTCGTAGTGATAATGGTACAGAGTTCAAAAATTCTACGTTGAACGTATATTGCTTAAGTAAAGGAATTCAACATCAATTTAGTGCACCTTATGAACCACAGCAAAATGGTGTTGCTGAAAGGAAGAATAGAACTCTTATTGAGGCAGCAAGAACCATGCTTGTAGATTCAGGGCTTCCAGTCATCTTTAGTGCAGAAGCAGTGAATACAGCATGCCATGTCTTGAATAGGGTACTAACTGTTAAGAAGCATAACAAGACTTGTTATGAACTTCTGAACAAAAAGAAACCTAATTTGAAGGGATTTGAGCCCTTTGGTGTCTCATGCACACTTTTGAAGACTAACAATCAACTTAAGTTTGGGGAAAAGGCTGACGAAGGATATTTCCAAGGTTATATTCTAATTCACCAAACAAGAAGGTTTTCAATAAAGTCACCGGACGTGTGGAAACTGTCTTCAACATTGAAGTTACAAGTTATACTCATGACAAACACAAGGGATTAGATTGACAATTTGATTATTCAGATCTGTTTAAGTCATTTAAAGTCCCTATAAGTGACTATGTGGTTAATTCAGAAATCCCAGAACATTTATTGTACGGTGACGGGGACACAGACCTGACACATACATCGAATGCTTCTTCATATGGGACGTCTGCAAATAATCACTCTGCTAGTACTTCAAAAGAGCTATCAGTGGATAAACCTCAAGAGCAAGACAAGTTGTCGGAAGTTACTCAAAGGGTATTAGATAATATCTTTACTCCTACAAGGGAATTGAGGGAAAGAATAACTTCTGATGAGATGTACAGTACAGATGAGGATATGCCACCATTGGAAGAGATTGGCACCAATTTGGATGATGAGATACTTGTTGAGCCAGTAACTGTGACTAGAACAAGTAGAAATCATCCTGTGGAAAATATCATTGGTGATCAAAACCTTCCAATGTTAACCAGGAGTCAAGCTAAAGCTAGTACTTCTGAATACACTAGCTTATACGTTTCAATTAAAGAAACTTGGATCACCAATAAATGTCTTTATGCATTCTTTATCTCACAAGTTGAACCTAAAAATGTGCAACTAGCATTAAAAGAAAACTCGTGGGTAGAAGCTATGCAAGAAGAATTGACTCAGTTTAAAAAGCTGAATGTATGGGAGCTAGTTGACTTACCTTCTGGTGAGTATCCTATTGGAACTAAATGGGTCTTTAAGTGCAAAAGAGACGATCGGGGAATTGTTACTCGCAATAAAGCTCGTTTAGTGGTCCAGGGATTCAATCAAGAAGAAGGAATAGATTACAACGAAGTGTTTGCACCTGTTGCTAGGCTTGAAGCAATAATGGTATTCTTATCATTTACAACTTACAAGGAAATTAAAGTGTATCAGTTGGATGTTAACAGTTCCTTTTTGTATGGCAAAGTACAAGAATTGGTGTATGTCTCTCAACCACCAGGGTTTGTTGATCCAGATTATCCAGATAAAGTATATCGTTTGAATAAGGCTCTATATGGATTACATCAAGCACCCAGGGCATGGTATGAGACACTATCAAAGTATCTACTTGAGAATGGATTTACAAGAGGTTCAATTGATAGTACACTTTATGTTAAATGGAAAAAGAATGACTTTCTGCTCGTTCAAGTATATGTTGACGACATCATTTTTGGCTCTTTTGACGAAAAGATGTGTCAAAATTTTGAGAAAGTCATGCGAAAAAGATTTGAAATGTCGCTATGGGAGAGTTGAATTTCTTCTTAGGATTACAAGTTGATCAAAAAGAAGATGGTATGTTCATTCATCAAACAAAGTACACCTATGAACTGTTAGAATGATTTAAGATGGATGAAACACGCATATATCATACTCCTATTCCAGAAAATCATGGACTTGGACCAGATACATCGAGTGACAAAGATGTGGATCCTACTCTTTATAGGGCCATGATTGGGTCACTAATGTATCTCACTGCATCCAGGCCTGATATAATGTTTGCAGTATGTATCTGCACAAGATATCAAGCCTCACCTAAAGAGTCTCATATGCAAGCAGTTAAAAGAATATTTCGTTACCTAAGAGGGAAACCGAAGCTGGGACTTTGGTACCGACTGGAGGAGACTTGGATTTTATTGCTTACACTGATTCTGATTATGTAGGATGCAATCAGAATAGAAAGTCCACAACTGGTGGATGTCAGTTTCTTGGAGGGAGATTAGTGTCTTGGCAGTGCAAGAAGCAAACCTCAGTAGCCATTTCTACATGTGAAGCTGAGTATGTTGCTGCAGGCAGCTGCTGCTCTCAAGTGTTGTAGATTCAACAACAAATGAGAGATTACGGATTAAATTTAACCAACACTCCAATGATGATTGACAATGAATCCACCATATCTACCACTAATAATCCTGTAAGCACAGCAAGACAAAGCACATTGATATTCGTCATCATTTCATAAGAGACTGTGCTGAAAAGAAGCTTATTCAGTTAGTCAAGTTTCCATCATTGGATAACTTGGCAGATTTGTACACAAAAGCTTTTGACAGGAATCGTTTTGAGACATTGGTTCAACTGAACGGAATGTTGAACCCAGATTAACTAGTCTTCCAAAGGAAATGTAATAGTTTAAGTCTTTCTATTCAAAAAAAAAAGGGGGGGGGGGCGTATGGCATTCATCTGCTTGTTACCTCAGGGGAATCGCCTCCAATAAAAGAACAACAATAGTTTTTTTTAGAAAATATTTAAGTTTTTATTTGCAAAAACTTGGGAGATGATAGTACATTAGGAGAATAAGCTTAAGAATAATACCTTAAGTATTAAGTTTGATGTGTTAATAGATTCCTATAGGTCACTCTAAGATAATGATTTTAACTAGAACTTGACTTATATTTATCTTATTATACACCTATATCCACTGATAATAACCTGTCTCTTACTTCATAAGTGATAAGAATAACTTTAGTCTAGTCAGCTTCATCATACGATATATTGATAGGCAGATTATGCTAGGATTTCTGAGCGTTTAAGAAATTCTAAATGCATGTGTCTTATCTTTTGTGAAACTGCTATACCATGTATGACTCAAGTCTTAATTGTTAAATGATAGTACTTCCATGCACTGTTATCTAAAACAAAAACAAAAAGATACAAAGTCTTTAAGACTACAAGGTGAGTTATATGTCTCTAAAGAGCATCATTTAGTAACCTCTACCTTACATATGAAAGATACAAAGTATCTAATATCAAGTGTAAGTTATATGCTTCTAAAGGACATCATTTAGTAACTTCTACCTTATATAAATAGGATACAGTTTTATGAGTTGTACTTGAGTTTCTCATTATATTGTATAGTAGAAAACACTAGATATTGTTCACATTAACAATAAAATGTTTGCTCAAAAATCTGTGTATAATTTGTTTATGTGGATCATAATATCGATAATCGTCTTGATCTGTCTATGACCATTGAACATTCACCTTAGTGAATAAGTTCTAAAGAAATTATAAGTTATTTTTCAACAATGTGTTATATCGTGTGGATAAAGGTAAATAAGATATAATTTTATAAATATAAGTTTATTACTGGTTAAAGTTGTAATTTTATTGTGCTTATATGAATTTCATGAGGTATGAATATTAACGATCGTCTTACACTTATTAAAAATCAATTAAGTTTTGTTTATTCTTTCTAATATGATCCCTAAGCAGATAATTCTTAATTAGTTAAGCATAGAATTTATTTTTGCTTAGTATATTTGTTTACAGTTTGATTTTGTAAAAGTCTATTTTATTATATTTCAATAAAGTTTTGGATTGATTTATTTATTGTGTTCTCCTTTGGAATTAAGTTAAAATACATTTTATCATTCCGTGTTGAATAAATGTAACAAAAACACAATGAGAAGTTAAAATAGTTTGACTAGTAAAAATATATAAAAGTCCAATTTATATTTAAAGCTAAAATCGCATTTTTGGTCAAAATTGAGAAGTTGACCAGTCAACGTTGCGAGGTGAGTTTAGACTATAAAAGTGGCGAGTCAACGAGTCAAACTCTCACACTGTACACCCATTCTGCGAAGCGAACCCAATTCCTCTGCGAGGCGAATTCGATTGTGACGCGAACCGAGATTGACTTTCATTTGATTTTCGACTTTCTAGGAAGAGAAAGGGATTTTCACTTCGTGTTTCTTATACAACTTTTGATTACGCATCTAAAGAGGTATATCTTGTAGTTTTTAACCGTGTATTTCACTTGTAATTGCTTGTTTTCGGATTTCAAAGGTTTCAGTTTAGTTTTACATGAATTACATGTTAATTGATGTATTATAAAACGAGAAACTATTAAGATATGTTATTCAAGGTATTACAAACATGATTGTATCAGTTATTTGTTTTACATATACATGATCATGGATTTGAGTTTGAAAAATCACAAAAGTTGCGTCTACGAAGTGAGATTCATACTCACTTCGCAACCCGCTCCTCCGAAGTGAACTTCAAATGTGATGCCACTTCGCAACACGCTCCTGCGAAGCGAAGTAAATCACTTGATTTCGGATCGCATATTACAATCTGCGAAGCGAATCCAATCTTTGACTTCGCATCGCAACTTGAATCTACGAAGCGAACTCAATAGTTAAGTTCAGATTGCAGACCATTTCTGCGAAGTGACAACTCAAATCACAGAACATTTCTGCGAAGCGAACTCAATATTTGTGTTCGGATCGCAGATTATTGCGAAATGAACTCAATAGGTGTCTTGCGAAGCGAAGTGAATTTTGTCAATTTTAATTTAAATTTTTTTTTTTCAAATGTGGTTTGTAAACTAAATGTTTGATTTAATTGATATTTAGTTTACATAATATTTTTTATAACTTGTTTTCGATTTGAGAAATTTGTGGTTACAAATAATTGACAAGTTAATCTTTTATTACATGATTAGACTTATGAAGTATTGTTAATAAGTTACATATATGTAATAATTTAGAATTTTTAGGTTAATTAATATCGAAAGTCTTCCGACTCATAGCGAAGTCGAGCGGCGTGTCCCGATTGTTAATCGGCGGTATATTTACTCAAACTTTCTTTTATAACTAACGAACGTAATATAATTTAACAAATATAATTAAAAATTTAACTTTGTTTAATTGTTCAATTAAGGATTGTAGATTAAGTTGTTAGTTAATAGTAAACTAGATGTTTGATGATCAGTCGATCATAATACGTTAAAGTTTAAATTAACTACTGTTTGTTAGTTAATGCTAATTGCCATTTGTGTTATTTATAATAATAGATATGGCGGATAGAGCTTTTGCACCTTGTCACAACATTTTGGTGAGTCTCGACACCAGTGAGCGTGGTGCTGAGCGATTTACTGAGATATTGATGTTTTTGGCACGATCAAGGATTAGATATGCCATTACCGAGTCACCTTCTATATCTCAGAATATATTGACCCAGTTCTAGGATAATATTGAGTTCGATGCTGCGGCTAACCCTCCGGTTGTTCGAACGCGGGTTAATGAACATCCCGTTGTCTTCACTGCTGATGATCTACGACAGATTTTGCGATTAGGCACTGTCGAGCAGGAAGCTGGTCTATCTACTTACTCAACGGATTTTACTGAGGGAGCTTTGGGAAGAATGGAATATTCTGTTCCCAAACATGGACGTCAATTCATCAAGGCGTTCATTTTAGGTCAGTGGAGATTCTTATTCCACATCATTGTTACGATCTTTGGTAACAAGAAGGGAGGATACAATGAGCTTAGCCCTTAGTTATTTTCTGGGCTACTGTCACTGGTTTATAACAAACCATATAGTTTTTCTTCTTATATCTTTAGCTCATTCATCGGACAGATTACTGGAGCAGTTAGATCGAAGTTTTTTTTATCTATCCTCGATTTTGTATGCTAATTGTTCGCCACTGCATTCCTGATATGCCAGCAGTTGCTCCAGATCGCTTTGTTGATCGAGTCAACTTGCATACACACAATGCTTGTTTTCTCAATTCCTTGAGACGTCCAGATGTTGTGAAGCCGGAAGCGGTTGATTTATTTGGATATCTTCTGGATGCGAACTATGTGGCTCCAACCAATGATGGGTGGTTAGATGTTGAGCCTGCTGCTGTGGTACCTGAACCTGTTGCTGATGTGGTTATTCCTGAAGATCCACAAGAGCTTCTGGATGATGTTTTAGAACATTCGGGACAACAGGTTGATGCAGAGGTTGCTGCACAGGTGATACAGGAGGTGCTGGTTGAGCTTGATGATGCTACTAATCCCTTGCTTCGGGATATTGATAGTTATGTTGTTCCACCTGAGGTAATTTTATAATTACATAGTAATATAGGTACTTAGTTGGTACATTATTATTATAATATTATTATATAATGCAAATGTTATAGATATTTAGTTAATTAGATAATGTTTCTGATTATAAAATATAAATATCATTATGATCATGGAGCTGAGACTGCAGACCCAGAGGTCACTCGACCTGAGGGTGAGCATGGACAGCTTGATGGATCTGAGGGTTTACCTTCTAAGGTAATTATTAGATTAATCTTAAACATATATAGAACTTATATGATAGATCTTCTAGCTAATCATAAATGTTTAATATATTTAATATATAGGATTCTGATGTTGGTCCATCTGGAGGCCGTGATGGTGAGTCAACTTCAGATGATGATGATAGTACTCCTTCTCCACCTCCAGATGTTGGTTATATTAGATATAGATCTAGGATGATTCCAGATCCATCTCTGAAGGAGAAGAGGAAGGCTAAGGAAGTCGACCCAGACTTCAGTATTATTGATGAGGGTCCTGAGGAAGAGGATATATCTCTTATTTCTCAACGCAGGAAGCGTTCGAGGACTTTGACCATTAGAGATGGTAAATTTTTAACCTTTAATTTAAAATTAGATAATCTTTAATTGTTGTTTATCAGGAGTTAAACTGAGACAGTTAATTCTGTACAGTTTCTCAAGATACACCGCAGGTGGAGTTGGTAACACTGGTGGTTTCTGAACCTGTATCTGTACCGACTGAGGTATGAGATAAACGTTTAGTACTACAAGTGTTATATAATTACTTAAGAAATTAAGACAGATTTCTCTGTAACAATTATTTTTCTTTATGTAATTGTGTTTATTTTAATAGGCTGAGCTAAGGACAGAGTTACCGACACCTGAATCGGTTTCTCACACTATCAAAGAAGGGGTTGTGGAATTGGTGCGTTCAGCACAGTTTCCTACGACCAAGGCAAGCCGTTTTGCAGCTGGCCTTCTCACGACTGCCTTATCTCAGGTTGTTCCACCGCTTACTCGTGAGTCTTTTCTTGCTTCGGTGACACCGCCTAGACCATCGACGATTCCAGTAACTCCTATGACTGATGCTGAAAGGATTACATCCTTGGAGTCTAGGGTAAAGGAGTTAGAGAAATTGACGGGATCGGTTCCACGGTTGTTAGCTGAAAATCTCTCTTTAGCACAACAGTTGGTCACTGTTAGTGAGTCTTATCGAACATTGATGAAGATTCATAACACACTGCTTGATGACTGCACTGCCCAACGCTTGAAGCTTGACAACTTAGAAGAACTTGTTTTGAGTTTACATCAGGAACAGTCAGCTCAGGGGAAGATTAGGGTTTATAAGGCAGCGTGCAAAGAAGATGAGCTGAAGCTGAAGAGGAGACATGACAGAGATGATGATCCCAGTGCATCGAAAGATAGTGAGCCGACTGGTCCTTCAAAGACTAGTGAGCAAGCTACACTTCAGGGGGAGTCTGAGTCTGCTGGTATTGGTGCTGGTGCTGGTGCTAGTGGGAGTGGAGCTGGTGAGAAGTAGTTATATTTTGTATTTGAAACTGATATACTTTTGTAATCTTAGATTGATTGTAATATTATTTATAATCTTTGAAAGATTAATGTTTTGTAAGTATATAAGTTACGTTGATATAAGATTTAGACTTGTGATTTTATAAATAACAAGTTAAAATTGTATAAGATTAATTATATAAGATTTGAATTTGAGATGTTTCTATAACAAATTAAAATTATATAAGATTAATGATTAAATGTGATTATACGATTGAGATAAATAAAGGAAATTCTTAGATTGATTCAGGGAAATCAATGAAAGAATTTATATTATATTATCTAATTCGTGTTATTTAAAATGATTACAGAAAAGAATGTTGAAAGTGATTCTGATATTGAGATTGTCGATGAAGTTGAAGCGGAAGTTGATAATGATCTAGAGGAAGGTGAGTTTGTACCTCCTGAAGATTGGACTTCTGTTGTCGATGTTGGGTTGGTTGAAGGTGTTGATCTTGATGCTAATATAGATGAACATATCATAAATCCTTCAAGGACGAATGTGATTATTCAGGATGAAGAAGGAGAAAGAGTTATAGATTTGGATGAATATCTGAATGAATCAACTGATTCTGATTTTGAAGAAGATCTTCCTGATTGTCATAAAGATAATCCGATCTTTAAGCCTTTGGAGAACAAGAAAAAGGCAAAGACTGCGATATCAGAAATAGATATTACTGGAAAGCGAGTACCTAAGAAAGGTATAATTGGTTGGTATTACGACGCAGATTTAAAGCTTTTTGCAATAAAAAGATATGACGGTGTTCAATATTTTGAAAGAAAGCTTGCAGTCTTTAGTTCTTTACCGAGATTTGAAATAAGAGACTTGGCTAGAATGGAAATGAAGAACCCTAGTAATGATCCTTATGGAAGATATGTCGAAAGGGTAATCAAGACTGAGGGTTGGTCAATGAAGTTTGAAAGAATTAAGCCAAGAGTTGGAAAAACTATCAAGTTAAATGAAAGAAGTCAAAGAACAGGAAGACGACTGCATAAAAAGATTTATCCAACAGTTAAGTGCGTACAGCAGATACCGTTAAAGCTTATGCTCAGGATATTCTGGGAAATATGAAGAGATGGCATGTAGAAGCTGGAACTGGTGAAGCTGTGGTTTTTGAAGCTGATGATGAAGTCGAAGATGGAGAAAAAGAACTTTTGAGAATATATGATCATCGAAACTTAGTGAATCTTTCCAAGAATGATCTGTTGATGTTATACAAGAACATGATCACTGCTATTGAAGGATGGGGAGATTTAGGAAGGGATTATCAGCTGATGGTTATAACTTGCATTAAACTAAAGATGTATGCTGGGAGTAAAATTTACAAGTGAAGATCAAAGGCTTTTTGAAGACATAAATGCTAGAGCAATTGTCAAGGGGGAGTCTGTTGGGACATGTTATTGTGACAACAGATCTAACTTGTAATAGTACTAGAATTATTGTTATCAAGTTTGTAAATTGGTTTTGAATTGTAATGAATATATTGGTTGGTAAACATTTTAGAGTTAAATATTAAATACTGAAAAATGTTGACTAAGTTTGACCAAGGACCTGCGATGCGAACTGAGTTGGGTTCACAGGGCAGGTCTGCGAAGCGAGTCCACTGGATTCGCTGGGCCAAGTTGGGCTGCGAACCGAGTCGGTTCGCAGAGCATATAAACTGCGAACCGAGACGCGTTTATAATCAAATTAGGTTTGAAACCTAATTAACTTTTGCCATTTGCTAATTACGAACGAACTTAACTTTCCAGAGCTTTCAACATAGTCTAAAGGTTAGGTATTGATCGATTAACATCAGTTATAATCAATACAAAACATATTAGATTATTGATTTCACTAATACTTGTGAAGTAAACCGTTTACAATCCGTAGACATAGTATTAAGGGATTCCGCACCTTAATACCTAAAGATAACCTCGTTATCGATCCTAATACATACGGACTTACAGCCTAGGAGAATTGCGGTAAATTCCTTATTTTATTTTGTTATTTGAATTGTATTTACGAAAACTTGGTATTATTTGGATAATCGAAATTAATAGGTCAAATAGTCAAATGACTTATTGTGATAAATAAATTATTACTAGTTTTAAATAAATTTAGTTGATGGTATAATAAACCTATTTTCTCGCAAAATGTTTTTAGGTTCCAGACAATAGATTTAGAACGGGTATAATGTTACACTGCATATTATTTGGACCAAATGGATGTGTCGACCTTTATTCCCCATACATCACTGATTTTGGTTTAAACTCAAACACTTCTCAAGAACACACATGCAGACACTTAGAAATCATGAGGGAAAATCTGATTGCAACCATTCTTGAAGTTTGATTCTGATTCAACATTGCTTCTACATCATCATCCTCATTATCATCTTACTCTTCTTTCCATTTGTAAGTATTTTTATAAGTCTTCATGAATTAGAGTGATTTAATTGGGGATAATGATTGATAGAGTTAAGTTGTGCTTAAAAGAAATTATGTGATCTTTGTTAATTGATATCAGAAAGATTTGTGAAGAATTACTTGTGTTCTTAGGGTTATAAGTTTGAATGAATGAATTTGGTTAAAACTTAGGTTGGATGATGAATGCATGTGTAGAATTTGAAGCTTGATGATGTTAATTGTTGTTGTGTTATGTTTATTGATGATGTTTAAGGTCAAATTCTTGATAAAAACATGTATTGTATCTGATTTAAGTGAAATTGGGTTTTGAGTTCGTGCATAAGTGTTGCAGGTCTGAGTTGTGTTGTTGTATAACATAGAAACGTGATCCAGCACCTTCACCCGGATCGCGTTAGTCAGTTTGTTTTGAGTTCAGTCGAGTTTGCTCTTGAGAACGCGATCCTAACTATTTGCCCGGATCGCGTTGCCAAGTGCATTTTGTTTACAGAATGTTTTGGTCTTTTGAACGTGATCCCACCCTACCTAGCCCGGATCGCATTTGCATGTGTTAAAGCGGTAAAACTGGATTTGTTCTTTGGAACGCGATCCCGCTCACTCCTCCCTGGATCGCGTTCACATGTTAAAACTTGAAAAATTTGATAACTGGTGACTCGTGTACTTATGTATTTAAATAGTGTTGAATGTATATCATATGCATTTATTTGACATTATACACTTGAACAGAATACTATAAATCATAACATGAGAATCTAATTCGGATTTTGATTGTGTTCTCAGATAAACCGAAGACCCAATAAAATAAGACCTTTGAGTGGAGACTGTGATCGACAAGGGTGAGTGGATCTATCACTTACAATCTAAGTTAGTTGTAACAATATGGTTACAATGGGTAAATGTGGTTTTACCATTTGTATTTGCATATTGTCACGATGATTATGAATTATGTGATTTCTTTCAGAGGTCAATTGCGATTGGGTTAGGATACTATTACTTGGACAACATTAATGCTTTGTACATGTATTGTTTATCGAAATGATGTTGTAAGTAGTAATAGTACTCAACTATCGGTTAGATCACTGAATTGGCCTTCAGTGGTTGTAAGTGTTGCTTGGGGGCCACCGCGGCAGTAGGGTACCTCAAGTACCACCGATCCTCTTGACGCTAGTTGTTTATGATGCTTAGCTGTAAACAATTGTTAATCTGAGTTAGGGTGATAGTTATCGATCTATTCACTTAGCTTTGTGCTAATCCCTCCTCCTAAGTTCTTGCAGGTTATCTTTTGTTTATGGGTAGGCAAGAAGTTGGTTTGTGGAATGTTTGACGATGCTTACTTTGTTTTGGACAAACGTGCTAACAGTCTATTAGCAGGATTTGAATTTTAAATACACTTAAGGCCTAATGTTTGTAAAGTTTCTGATAAACTACATGTTTGGATCATATTCGTAGATTTCACTTTTGGTTTATATATTTATGCAATCTAAGTTGTGAATATTAAATTAATGCTTCCGATATGTAAAAAAAAAATGCCTTGTGAATTTGGAGTGTGTTATAAATTGGTATCAGAGCATTGGTTTGGGTGAATTGAGCATGGGTTAAGTGTTCAATCCCAAATCTATTTGTGTTAGTCAAACATTCCAGGGTATGGGATTATGCTATAATAGGATAATTGGTTAGTATATAGGTACTTAAAGTTAACGAGTTGTGAGATGTGTGGTAGTGCAGGATATGGCAGATAATGAAAACCCGACCGATACTTCCAACAACGCCTCAGGAACGGATGTCACTCTGCCCGAAATCAGAATGTTAGTCAGGGTCAGACTGGTACCTCTTTTTCAGCAGAGGATTTAAGTCAAGAGGATTATATGTTGCATTTAGAAGGGGAAGTGGTTAGGCATAAGGCTGTTGAACAACAGTTTTTACTAGATCAACAAGCCCGATCATCTCAGTAGATTCGGCAGACTTTACCACCTATCATTAGCAATGTACCACCTACTTTGGTGACATCACACATTCCTACATCTCTGCCTCATTATCATCAACATCAGCATGATGGTAATTATCAAACATCGGCTCCATTCTCTTCTTCTAGGCCTTCAGGTTATCAAATACCGGTATTTCCGCCTCAGTATCAACATAAGTTGTGTTCATTTAAGACTTTCAAATCTAGTGGACCATCCGATTATTCTAGTAGTACAAATCGCTCCGTTACGTTGGATTGGTTGAGGGATGTTGAAGAAATTTTCGAGATTTGTCGATGCGAAGATGAGGTTAAAGTTCCTTATGCATTGCAACTCCTCAAGGGTCCGGCTATGGGTTGGTGGGACTCTATTACATCACACTTGACCCCACAACAGAGGGTGTCTATTAGATGGCCCGATTTCTACAATGAAGTTTGCAAGAAATATTGTTCTGGATTTGACATGACTCGCATCCGACGGGAGTTTTTGGATATGCATTTATTGGATAGTATGACGATGGATGATCTCATTTCCCAGTTTTCTGAGAAGTTAAGATTTGTGCATTAATTGGTACCGGATGAACGGACTAAGATTGATCACTTTGTAGGAATGTTGCCCCATACTTATCAGACGACAGTGAGACTAGCGGGTTCTCTTACCCAAGTTTTTGAATTGGCCCGTTCTGTGGATGGTGATATTCGGACACGAGATTTGGAAGTTAAGAAAAAATCTTCATTGAAATCTAAAGGTGATTCCTCGGTGAATCAAGGGAAGAAAAAAGTGGCATGGATCCCCTCAAAGTAAGAAATAAAGTTCTGGTGGTGGAGGTAACGTGGATAAAGCTAATTGGTGTCAAAGTTGTAAATCCAAGCACATAAGACCTTGTACTCCTCAGACTTACAGATGTGTTAAATATGGACAGTTTGGACACGATTTTAAAGATTGTACTTTTCCTAATAATGTGTGTTGAAACTGTCATAAAGAGGGTCACCGAGCGGGGTAATGTACTGAGGCTGGTAGACAGAGAACGGGTGTCATCGTCTGGTCAGAAAAGGAAGAATCCAGCATCTGCATCTGGCAGAGCATTTCAGATGACAATTGATGAAGCTGTCAGAACATAGGATGTCATAACCGGTACTTTTCTTATCAATTCTGTACCGGCATGTGTATTATTCGATTCAGGAGCAAATTGTTCCTTTGTATCTATGTATTTATGTGATAAACTGAAATAGACCCCCACTGTTATTACAAATCCTATTGAAGTTGAGGTAGCGAATGGTAAAATGGTTCCGGTTACCACCTCGGTGACTGGAGCTAATATTTTGATTGATGGGCATAGTTTCCCTGTTTCATTTCTCTTGATGCCTATTCCTGGATTTGATGTGGTTTTAGGCATGGACTAGTTAAGTCAGAATAGAGCCAACATAGATTGCCATAAGAAGATAATAAAAATCCCAATCTCGGATGAGTCATATGTCATGGCTTGTGGGGAACGGGAGAATGGTAGTATTCCTTTGATTTCATTGTTGAAAGCTAGAAAATCTTTAGCTAAAGGGTGTGAATCATATTTGGCCTATGTTATTGATGCTAAGTTAGAAAAGAAAACCGTTTCCGATGTTCGAGTGGTTTCTGAATACTCGGAAGTTTTTCCTAATGAATTGCATGGCTTACCCCCCATTAGAGAAGTAGAGTATAATATCTACTTCATTCCTGGTTCTACCCAGTAGCTAAGGCTCATTATATATTAGCTCCCTCTAAAATTTGAGAAATGATGGGTCAGATTCAGGAGTTGTTAGATAAAGGTTTTGTTAGACCCAGTTCTTCTCCTTGGGGTGCACCTGTATTGTTTATTAAAAAGAAGGATGGCACCTTTCGTATGTGTATAGATTATAGGGAGTTAAATAAGAGAACCATAAAGAATAAGTACCCTTTGCCTCGAATAGACGAGTTGTTTGATCAATTGCAAGGGTCTTCCTATTTCTCTAAAATGAATTTGAGGTCGGGTTATCACCAAGTGCGGGTTTGTGAGGAGGATATTCCTAAGACAGCTTTCCGTACTAGATACGGTCATTATGAGTTCTTGGTTATGCCATTTGGGTTGACTAATGCTCCGGCGATTTTCATGGATTTACTGAATAGAGTTTGTCGACCTTTCCTTGATAAGTTTGTTATTGTATTCATTGATGATATATTGGTTTATTCCAAGTCCGAGTCGGATCATGAGATGCATTTGCGTTTGGTTCTTGAGACATTAAAAAGAGAACAATTGTACGCTAAATTTTCCAAATGCGAATTTTGGTTACGTGAGGTACAGTTTTTAGGGCACATCATTTGTGAGGATGGGGTTAACGTGGATCTATAAAAGATTGAGGCCGTTATGAATTGGCAAGCACCTAAGTCTCCTTCTGAGATTAAAAGTTTTCTAGGATTAGCGGGATACTATAGTAAATTCATTAAGGATTTTTCTAAGATCGCGGGTCCTTTGACTAAGTTAACCCGAAAAGATGTGAAATTTCAGTGGACTGCACAGCAAGAGTCAGCTTTCCAGATTTTATAACAGTTATTGTGCTAGGCTCCGGTTTTAGCATTACCTGACGGGTCCGAGAATTTATTTGTTTATGGTGATGCTTCTTCTGTGGGTTTGGGTTATGTTTTGATGCAACGAGACCTTGTTATTGCCTATGCTTCGCGTCAGTTGAAACCTCATGAGATAAATTATCCTACCAATGACTTAGAACTCGCGGCGGTGGTTTTTGCCATGAAAATTTGGAGGCACTATCTTTATGGCATGAAATGTGTTATTTGTACCGATCACAAAAGTATCCAATATATGTTCTCCCAGAAAGAGCTCAATATGTGTCAAAGGCGATGGTTGGAATTGATAAAGGATTATGATTGCGAGATTCGTTACCACCCGAGTAAGGACAATGTTGTGGCGGATGCGTTAAGTTGGAAAGGAAAATTAGAAAACGTATGTTTCATGCGAATGGAGGTTTCATCAGATTTGATCGATCAGTTAAAATCGGCACAAATGGAGGCATTGATGGATGGTAACTTGAAATCTGAGGTTATGCTTAAAAGAAAGGATTTATTGATTGATGATTCATGTGGATTAAAGACTTTTCAATCTCGAGTCTGGGTTCCTTTGATCGGTGGTCTTCGGGATGTGATCTTGTTAGAGGCACACAAATCTAGATTGTCGATTCATCCCGGGAGTACAAAGATGTACAATGACTTGAAACCATTGTATTGGTGGCCAACTTTGAAGCTGGATGTTGCTCGATTTGTAGAATCATGTCACATAAGTTCTCAAGTTAAAGCCGAGCACCAGAAACCTTATGGATCTTTGAAACAACTTGAGATACCCGAGTGGAAGTGGTAACACATTACTATGGATTTTGTGACCAAATTACCTCGAACGGTTAAGGGTAATGATATGATTTGGGTAATTATCGATAGATTGACCAAAAGTGCTCATTTTCTTGCTACATGTGAGACGGCATCATTCAGTAAGATGGCACAGTTGTACATTAAAGAGGTTGTTTCTAGACATGGAATTCCGTTGTCCATTGTTTTCGACAGGGATTCTCGATTTGTATTGGGTTTTTGGCAAAGTTTGCAAAGGGAATTGGGTACTAGAGTAAATTTGAGCACTGCTTATCATCCTCAGATTGATGGTCTGATATCGCGTAAAAAGTCACATTTTTACTACCGATATCTCTCTCATTCTGGAACGATTCTTGGCATTTGAACTCAAATAACACTCAAATCAATGAGAATCTACCAAGGAGGTCAAAACACGGTTGCACAATAAAAATCTAGCAAAACGGATGAAAAATGAAGATTCCACGCACATTTGAAGATTCAAGGCATCAAAACAAGATTTAAAGACTAAAGTGCCCATCATCAACATCTATCTTATCCAAGATGTTTGTTTTCAAAATACGAGTCTAACAGAAGAAGAATCAACTAAAACGGATAAAGAATGAAGATTCTACGCCTGCCGGAAGATTCAAATGATTCGTACGCAATATCTGAAGATAGGATGCTCAAATTTGGGATTACTTTTCATCAAAGTCTTCGTTTCTGAAAAACAAATCCAACGAAAAAAGAATCAACAAAAACGGACGCATAACGAAGAAAACACGCGCGAATTAAGAAATGAAGCAAAAGACGGCGAACTGGGGCGGGTGGCAGCCAGTCGCCGCCGGCCACCACCACACCGCCGCCGGCCACCATGGTGGCGGCGCCGGCCTGCCCTCCCCCATCTTGTTTCCGCTTTTTGGTCCTTTTGTGTACCCGGTGCCACACCTTTGCGCGATTGTACGTACCTGGTGCACCACCTTTTCCACCTTTTGCTAAAGTGCTCCTCAATATGCTAACATGAGCCAGATTTCTCCTATAAATAGGAGGCATGAGGCTTCATTTCAACACACACCTTAGACACCTTCCAAACACACTTTACAGACCATATGTATTAGTGATATTACCTCCTTACTTTCTCATTCTATTTTCTTACTTCAAAATTAGTATTAGGCTAGTTAGGAAGCTTGTTTAGAGTAGAACGAAAGCAAGGAACATCTTGTAATCTTGGGTGTATGCTTGGAATTACGCTTATTAATTCAAGTCTATTCCTTCTCGCATTCTAATCCGGGTCCTTTCTTTCCTATTCTATCTTAATTAAATATGTATGCTTTAATTATGCTAGAATTAGTTTGTGTCATGATTAGCGAGTAGATTACTATTGTATTTGTTGTGATGTAGTTAGCACATATAATTATGGGATGACTTTCAATACGTCGTGAAATAATATGACGGCCCCTATTCGACTGTTTACTTGGTATAGTGCTGGAAATGCTTTTAAGCAAAGTACATACGTATGGAAGCCGGTAAACGACCGAAGGTAGTTATATTATCGATCGACGTTATAAAAATGGAAACTTTATGAATGGACTTATCCGTGTGATCTTAAACCTAAAACTTACATTCGCCTTTCGATTAACAAACGTGATTGTAACCTTGTAAAGAGAAGTCGCGAACCTTAATACTTGGTCAATAATTATCTGAGTCAAAACTATGATTTAATTATAACGTCATGCAAGCATCATAAAAAGCAATGTGATTACGTGAAATTACTATGAGTATAGTACACTTCCAATCACAATGTAATTATCATGTAAACATCACGAAGCAATTAAATTCACAACGAAAACATCGGTAAACGATTAAATACGTTGTGAACTACCATTGCATTTTCTGACATGGTCTGGGTTTAACTTTCTGCAAAAAGTCGTCAACATTTTAATTAGATTTGTTTAAATTAGATTAGAGTAGGTAGGCTATAGGCTAAATAACCATTTATGAAAACCTAGGGATTTTTTAATTGTATCAAGAAAGGCAAGTTTAAAATCAAATCTAAACTGATACTCTTTCCTAACCTGTAAAACCCTAAAGTAAGATACACAAGAAACCTAAACGTTTTCCCTCGCTTATCGCTCTTAAGTTTTACTAATAGGAATTGGTAAACAAGTCCAAATATAAACCCTAAGTTAGTTGTTTATAAGATTCATAATCTTTATGGTATTAAGAACGGTTAAATGTGTTATGGACTTGCTACTCTATTCCTTCGCCCACGAGCACATGCGTTCAATAATATGGGCCACTGACTCACTCACAGGAGAGTGTGGAGAGTTGAGCATCGTCTGTCTGGCAAGAATCACGACACCTTACTTCCTCGTGACATATTAGTTGATAACTGACTATTAGGAAATCTATTGGTTATACCATAAGTTATTGAATCTTGCAAACAATTCTAATTTAGTTAATCATTTTTTCCCATGAAAGTCATCATCCCATATTATTAGCTAATGAACTCACAACAAATACTACTTTCCGTTATCTGATTTAGTATTACATTTATTCGCTTTATTTACTTTACGTAATTAACTGAACCAAACCCCCAATGCACTCTTTTAAAAACCGGTACTAGAAAGTAACGATTGATTGGATCACCTCCGTTTCATTTTAGTTTCTCTTTAAGAACGACTCTAGGTCATACTTACCATCTACTAGCCCTTGGTTCAGTATTAGTAAGTCATACTTAGACCCCAGCAAATATAAATTTAAAACACCCACCGATTGGCATTGTGATCATTCGCGTTTGCGACGGTCGGAACACCATCAAGTTTTTGGCGCCACTGCCGGGGAGACTAACTGTCCGATACAGAGGCCCAACCAATCTTGTTTTCTAGTATACCCTTAGGATAAAACCTTATAAAAAAAATATTTTCTTTATTGTCTGTTTTTAGTTAGTGTATGACCTATTCCCCTAGATCTGCACCGCTTTCTAACTTTCCCGATCCACAATTTATAATACACACTATTCGACGAGAAAAGAAGCAATCTGCAATTAGACAAGCAATGGCTGATCGCATCACTCTCGCTGACAACAGTAAGCCCTCTATTGAAGGAAGAGGAGGCCCAATTCTCTACCCAGAAACCCCAGGACAATCATTCGAGCTTAAGCACCACATCATCCAACTAATCCAAAACCACTGTCAATTCCATGGATTACCAAGTGATGATCCAAACTCTCACCTCGACAAGTTCATATCTCTTTCAAACTCCTACAAACAAAATGGAGTTAGCCAAGATACAATCCGCTTGTATCTTTTCCCTTGTTCGCTCACACATCATGCACAAACATGGTTTGAAGGTTTAGAAACCAACTCTATCCCTTCATGGACGGTAATGGCAACAAAGTTTCTAACCAAGTACTTTCCGTCCTCTAAACAAACCAAACTCCGAAATGACATCATGAACTTCCACCAAGCTTTTGATGAGTCATTATACACCACATGGGAACGATTTAAAGGAGCACTGAAGAAATGCCCTAATCACCGACTCGACAAATCTGCACAATTGTGTACCTTCTATATTGGTTTAGACCCTAACCACCGAACCACCCTCGACGTTGCCGCACAAGGAAGCTTTATGACAAAGACAGATGAAGAAGGATAGGACCTTATAGAAAACATGACTATGCATCACCATGATTAGAACTCTGGAGATCACTCGACATCTTCAGCACCTCTCGCTGCATCAAATCCAATTCCAGTCGAAGCAATCAAGGTATTAACAGAGAAGATGGACATACTTGTCAAGCAGTTCGGGGAACTTAAGAAACAACAGCACCAAGTACACCAAGTGCAAGCCTGTCAAAACTGCATCAACTCGCAACCACCCGGTGAATATCAAGTTGAATATGAAGAGACAGATGGCACCGTTTACTATGCTCAATATCCCACTCGACCACAGAATTCTCCACCCGGTTTCAACCAAAACAACAACCAACCTAGAGGACCTCCATTCCCACAAAGAAACAACCAACCTTTCCAACCCCGATACCCACCTAGATACCCACCTTACCCACAACAACAACAACTTGCCTACAACCAACCCACAACAACTTGCCTACAACCACCCCTCGCACTTCCTGGACCCACTTCCGACACAAACCAAACTACTGAACAACCCAACAAGACAAATGCCCCAGCTTCAAGTTCAGAAGACGCCTTTACCCAGTTCATGCAAGGCCAACACATACTCAACCAAAAGACATCTTCTAGGCAAGACCAAGCCGATCTCTTCATGAGAAATCAATTAGCCGTAATAAAGAACTTGGAAGCTCAAATTGGACGATTAGCACAACGTCTAGAGAACAGACCCAGAGGAAGTTTGCCTAGCAACACGGTTCACAACCCACATGTTGAGGAAGCAAAGCAAGTTACCACTACCAAGGAAGCAGCCACTCCACCACCTGCTGCTGTCCCAGTAAAGGAAGAACAAACGATCAAGACACCATCTGTGGAAACCACTCCGACCATGAACAAGGAGGTTAGAATCCCTTACCCCGCTAGACTTAAGGTCCAACCTAAGAAATTATCATCTTTTAAGTTAGACGGAGAATTCCTTGATACCATGTCTAGAGTTCCCGGTCGTAATAAGTACATCAGAAAACTGCTATCCACTAAGGATAAACTACCCGAAGTAAACAACATTCCCCTTAGTTCTGAAACCTCAGACCTGCTTAAGAATAGCCTTCCCGAAAAATTAGGAGACACCGGAAGATTTACACTCCCTTGTTCTATTTACCAATCCGGAGAGATAAAAGCCTTAGCCGACCTAGGAGCTAGCATTAACCTCATGCCCTACTCACTATTTAAGAGGCTAGAGCTTGAAAACTTGAAACCCACTAAGATGACTGTCCAGCTAGCTGACCAATCCGTTAGATACCCAAAAGGAATAGCTGAGAATGTCCTAGTTCAAGTTGACAAATTCTTCTTTCCAACGAATTTCATGGTAATGGACATCCATGAGGACATAAACATCCCGATTATCCTTGGAAGACCATTCATGAACACAAACCGAGCAGTGATCGATGTGTACAACCACACGATTGTCCTACGCTCACACGGTGAAAGCATCACTTACAGGATCGACCAACCAGAATGCACCGCAGAACAAGAAGAATGTTGCGCTATATCAACAGGAAGAATTACCTATAATGATGAATCAGATCCCGAAGAAGAACAACCTTTCACCCGATCATCAGTTTTTATCTCTGACTCTGAGTATGAACCAGAAGAGGAAGAAGAATTTCAAGAAGCAGAGGAAGAAGTTGAATCTGAAGACGAAGAGCCTAAAGGAGAAGAAGAGACTGAGGAAGAGGAAGAAATGAACGAAGAAATGGAGGACGATGAAGATCACATTGAATCACTACAAATGGCTGAAGTCAAGAGGATACAAAACTGCGAAGATTGCTGTTCATCAGAAGAATCCGTTGATTATGAAACCCTCCATCAAGAACTAAAGTTCACTCATATCAGAAGAATGGGAAACATTCTTGACTCTTATCTCGACCCATCAAAACCTTTCACCCGAACCCGACTCCGAGATATAGATACGTTTGAAGAAGAACTCCGATCATCAAAGCACCCAGACTTATATACTACACTCTATCAAAAAATTGCTGCATATAAGGCAAGGCAAAAAGGTGGCTTTTATGAAGGAAACCTTCAAGACACAACCACGGAAGTTAGGACCATTGAAGTCGACAGTTCCCAACCTTTCAATAACGCCCCCTCAGATGAAGAATTCCATCAATTCCCAGACTCACGTGACAAGGATTCTGAATATAATAGCGAATGTGATGAAGGATATGTCAACATTTCTTGCGATGAACACTCTATTCCCCCTGCTCCAGCAAATTCTCCCATCACCACAACCGAGATATTGGAAATCCCTCTCATAGATACCCACCAAGAAATGATCGATCTGATTGATGAAAATGATGATGTTCACGTCATTGTAGAAGCTATCAGAGAATCAACCAATGACTACACCACCGCTCAAAGGCACCTGATTAGGGAGATCGAACGAGAATACGATTCATACCTCGCCAATTATGGAGAACCAGAATCCCACGCTCTTCGAAGATATATTCAAGAATTCTCCGATTCCCTTCAAGCAGAAATCACCAGAGAAGCTCAACAGCTAGAAAGACCCCACTACCCGATGGGAGAAATCGAGTTCTACAGCAACCAAAGGAAAATATACCAAAAAGTGTATTGTGCCTTAGTCGTATCTGCTTTTCCCTACTCTTCTAGTCAGAAGGCTATACTTGCATCAATGAGAACCAATCTTGAAAGAGCTACTGGAAACCCACGAAATTATGCCGACATCAGAATGGTGGGAGATCTTAGAACCCTTCTAGATCTCATCGAAACTGAAGAACATCTCACAGCCTTGGCAAACTACAGAATCATCATTCACTCTACCATTGGTCATCACGTTGAACTGATATATGATGAACTGAACAAGTCATCATATGAAGAAGAAACTCGTGAGGTACCAAGATTCAGTCCACACATGTCGCAAATCAACCTGGCAACCTATGTGACAACTCAACTGCGCGGAATGTACCAAGAAGAAGACGTAGAACTTGACGTTTACCGAAATGGATATCGCAAAATATTCAGCAAGTTAATCTACATCTTCACAGACTCGGATTTTCCCTTCAACCGTGAACAACACCAAATCATCAGACAAGTATGCCAAGCAACAAGATCCTTTGGAGGAGATCCTTTGGCTAGTAACTTTGAAGAAGTAAGAACTGAGTTTATGGCTTTAATCGCCTCGATAAGTCAAAACCACCCCAGCGTGAGGTTGTCCGAACTTACACCTGCACCAGAATTGACCCTAACGGACCAGTTACACGGTCAGTTAGATACATCAGCTACGGGATGGCAATCCTCGACAGATTGGCCACTTGTTGAGACATAGTTTGTGATAACAGATCTAGCTTGAAATATGACTAGTATAAATGTTATCAGGTTGATACATTGGTTTAGATTTGTAAATGAATATTTGTTATTAATAGTAGACGAAATTTTGTATTTAACAAATACATTTTCTGCGAGTCGAGATCTCAAGTCGCAAGGTATTGCAATGCGAGATGAGATCTGAACTTGTAGTAGAGTTTATGCTGTGGCGAGCTGAGTTATGATTGGGCTTGGGTTGCATAGCGAGTCGAGTCAACTCACAGGCCCAGTGGCTGCGAGTTGAGATGAGATATATATATGTTTTCATTACAAGAAAACATAAGAACTTTTGCCATTCGTTTTATAAAACCTGCGAATTCAATGTATCCAGAGAAAAACTTAAGCCTAAAGGCTAGGCTTTGACGTTTTATCGTTTAAAGCTAAATATTAGTTAACCTAAATGCGAACTTATTCGTTAAAGTAAGATAACGTGTATTGAGGAATTCCGCGCCTTAATACTATAGATAACGAAGTTATCGATCCTAGAACTAGGGACTTACAATTTGTATCAGAGCTTTCGGGCTAAATACAAGTAAGTTCGAAGTTTTCGGGTTAATCGCGTGTGATTTAGGGTTGTTTTGACGTGCATTAGTGTGTAAAAACAATCAAAATCACTCTCTAGACGTTTTTAGGATAGTTTACATTCGAAATCTACTGATTTGAACGTAAAAAATACCTAAAACTTTCATTTTCAGGTTTTTCAACCGTTTCGCGAACTGAGATTAGGGTTTCAGCGTTGTTTGTGAACCGAGTTGAACTTGCGAACTGAACTGAGTTCTGCGAGTTGAACCAAGATCTTTTGCGAACTGAGATTACTTGTGAATTGACATCACTGCGATCCGAACTGAGACTTGTGAACCGAGTTTTGCGAGACGAGTTGAGATTGCGAGTTGAATTGAGTTTCTGCGAGTCGAGTTTTTCTGAATTCGCAAATACAGATTGACTTTTAAACTTCACGATGTCTGACCTTAGCAAAATGATTGAGATGGAACACGAGATTGGAAAATCTAATGTCCCACCTAAATTGTTAAGAGTTGAGGATTATTATAGCTGGAGGGATAGGTTAGAATCTTACTGTAGATTCCATGATCTATCTATCTGGATGTGCATCAAGAATGGATACACGACACCTACACAAACTGTTGAGAATGCTATTGTGGTTCTCACTTATCAACAGATGAGTGAAGCACAAAAGAAGGAATTTGAGATTGAGAATAAGGCTCATTCTTCAATCAAGATGAGTCTTCCTAAGGAACTTAATCATCAACTGAAGTCCTTCCAAACTGCTAGAACGTTGTGGACAGCTCTTGAGAAGAGGTATGAAGGTAGTCCACAAGTTAAAGCAAGCAAGAGGAATCTCCTGAAAAAGCAGTTTACTGTGTTCAAAGCTTTGAAAGGAGAAGATGTTGATGCTTATACCACAAGGTACTACCATTTGCTGAGTGAGCTAGATGACCATGAGATTGTAACTATTGAGACTGAGAAACTGACAAGTTTATTGAGGGTTTACCATCTAAGTGGGAAATGCATGGGATAATGCTTAAAGACAATGATGAGAGGTATGCAACTATGACCTTAGAGCAGGCTATTGATAAGCTCAGAGGTTATGATTTCACCAAAAAGACTAGAGATACTGATTCTGATCAGGCTCAGGATCCGGGACTATATCACGGAAAATCTACTATCTCTACTGCTTCCTCGAGCTCGACCACTGCTTTGTTTGTTAGTAATGCTGATGGAAAGGGTGAAATGATTACTGATGAGTTGTGTCTCGTTACATCATCTGGTAGTGAAGAAAAGGGAAAACCAACTGAGAAGTTACCTCAGGAGCATCAAAAGATGCCTATGAGTGTAAAATCTGCTGAACAGCAATTATCTGTTCTTGCTTCCTTTGTAGCTTCGTATGAAAACTACATTCAGGGTAAAATCAATGATCCAATTATGTTTGATGAAGATTATGATCAGATAGACCCTGATTATCATGAAGAAATAGAACTTCAGGATCAACTTGCTATGTTGTCAAGAAGAGTAAAGAATTTCTTGAAGAAAACCGGTAGAAAGGTAGTTGGCAATCGATCAGGGTTTGATAAGACCAAGATCAAGTGTTTTAACTGTCAGGGTTATGGACACTTTGCTCGAGAATGCCAAAGACCTAAGGTAGAAGCTGGCAATAGAAAACAAGGTTCGGGAAGCACTCTCGCTTCCAAAGCCTTGGTTGTGAAACAGTTTGATGGCTCTTATGAATGGAAAGCTCAGTCTGAGGAAGGTTTCATGGCTGAGATTGATGAGTCTACATCCTACATGCCTACTGATGCAGAGTGTGATGTAAAGGTGCCTAAGGTTGAAGTGAAAGCAAGTGATGAAGACGTGTTGTATATGGATTCAACTGAAAATATGAATCCTGAAGACTTTGTAGCACGCATGGCTGAAATTCAAATAGACAAGAAAAGGGTATGTACTGATATTCTTACTCTTGCTGATGTCTGTTACTTAGTTACTGATTTGCAGTCACAGGTTAGTGTTTTAACTGTAGCAAACAAAAACCTATCTTCTCAAGTTAGCATATTGTCTGAATCTAATAAGACTGTTAGATCTGAACTTGAACTACCTAAGATTGATGTGCGTAGTTTAAGTGACGATATACAGGACTTAAAAGATAAAATTAAGTCTGATGCTTCTGATAGGATTGCACTTAGAGATACCATTAATGAAAAAGCTGTTATCATAGATGGTCTCTATATGAATCTAAAAGACTTAAATCAGACAATTGCTAATAAGGAGAAAGAGTTAGCTGATTGTAAATTGAAGCTAGTTGAGCAAAACCGAAAGATAGAAAATTACAGAACCACTGAGATAGATAAGATGCTTGATGCTCAATGAAGTGTAAAGGATAAGTTAGGATTAGGTTACAATGAGACACCTCATCCTTTCAATTCAAATTACACTAGGCTTCTAGAAGATACTGAGATGATTGAAGTATGTTATATAGAACCAGTAACTAAACCTGATCAGTCAGAGGCACAGAAGAATGTTATTAAGAATCCTTCATCTAATGATAGTAAGAAAGTTCCTCACACCAAAGTAAAGTTTGTACCGGGTGGAGTAATTAATGATACTAAGACTGATGAAGTGATTAATAAAGAACATGTTATTGATCCTTTAGTGCCTAAGACGCCGACTGCGGATGCAAAAGTTGGTAAGTCACGAAAACAGATGTCCTGCTTCAAATGTCACCAAAAAGGACATGTGGCTTCTCGTTGTCCAAATAAGAAGTTGGAAGCATCACATAAGTTAGTGAATACTGAAAAGACACCAACCACTTCTAGTTCAATTGTAGACAGGCTAGGCTCCAAACCGGGATTAGGCAGCAAACTTGTAAACATTCTGAAAAGAAATGGTAATCATAGTGTCTCTCCACCTAAATCTAAAAGGCCTTATACTCTGAACAAAAATACTTTCAATAAGTCAAGAGATAAGACACCTTCGAGGTTTAGGACCCCCAGTAGAAACCATAGTCAGTTTGAAAATGGTTCTACTTCAAGTGCACAAGGAACTAAGTTTGTGCCTAGGAGGTTTTCTACTCACTCTCCTCATAGGACTAAGACTACAGATCATCAACAATCTCAAACTCCTGTGAAAGTTACCAAGGCTCCCGATGGGAATAGTTATGGTTACTTTAAGGAGGTTCAGATTGTAGATGATCAGGGACAAACTAAGACCGTAATGGCTTGGGTCCCTCTTGAAAACTAATTGTGTACAATTTGTTATGTGTACGAGCAGACTGTGAACAAGGATAGCTGGTGGTATGTAGACAGTGGATGCTCAAGGCACATGACAGGAGAACGAAGTCTACTGAAGGACTTCAAAGAAGGTTTCAAGCAAAAAGTTAATTTTGCAGGAGACAAAGGATGAGTAATTACTGGGAAAGGAAAAGTTTCAAATGGAACTTTGACTCTAGAGGATGTGAATTATGTTGAAGAACTAACTCATAACCTAGTGAGTGTTTCCCAAGTCTGCGATAAAGGTCATCCAGTTCATTTTAATGAAAAGGAGGCTTTAGTTCTGAAGCCAGGCTTCACAATTCCTGAAGAATGGATATTGATGAGGGCACCAAGGAAGAAGGACATTTATGCTATAAACATGGGTGTTTCTAACTCTTCAATGGTGTCGACATGTTTACTATCCAAGGCTTCTGAAGCAGACGCACTTTTATGGCATAGGAGAATGGCACATCTGAATTTTCGAAAAATGAACTACATAATCAAGAATGGATTAGTTCTAGGTGTACCACAGAAAAGTTTCGAGTCTGAGGACAAGTATGTTCCTTGCCTAAAATGAAAGCATCACAAGAAATCTCACAGGTCTAAGACTGAAAACTCAATCTCCTCGCCATTTGAATTGCTACATATGTGTGACACCCGACAAATTAGGACTAGCAACTAGTACCTAGTCATTGTGTTTATACATGTAATAATTGGTACATTAGGCTAATTATGTGTATCATTTTGTATATTGACATATATACGCGTATGCGATTAAGTTAAATCGCGCATTCTTTACATCAGATAGATTCCGACTTTCCTGGCCGTTGGTGAATCACTTTATACTCATCATAAATCTATTTTAATGATAAAATAGTTGTTATGTACTTAGTATTATTATTTTATAATAATATACACGATAAACTTTTACGTTTGATTTAAAACGTATCGAACGCGAGAAAATACGCAATTCGAGCCCGACACCCAAACGAAACCCAAAATATATGTTTGGTAACTCTAATAACGTATTCTAAAACATTTAGATACATCGTATAACAATCGCATATCGAAAATAACTCACGAGAAATCAAAACGTTAATATTTAACTATATAAGCGTGTTTAACGTTTTAACGATTAACTAGCGTAACACGAGTTCAAGGAAGCGAACCGTGGGCTTGAGCCAACTAAAACTCACGACCCAAAGGCCCAAATTCGGCCCAAAGCCTCAAATATCCAGCCCTAAACCCTTTGCCCTATTTTAACCTCCACCCTTTTCATTTCACTTCATCCTCTCACCACCCACCTAATTTTATCCTACCTTTTCACTCTATCATTTCGGTTTCCAGATGAAACAACACCCAAAACACTCTCTAAAATTCGTTCCAAGAACATCCAAACAAGTGCCAACACAATCTAGCATCATCTAGTTTACCAAATCGCAAGGAGAAGCACGAAAAACTCAAACCGAAGCAACAGCAGAACACTTCTTCTTCTTTCAGTTGTAGATCCGTTTTTAAGAGGTAGATCCACAAACTTTTACCTTAGATCTACTTGGATTTCATATGTAAACATTCTTATGCTTCATATCTGCTAGTATATGTCCAAGATCTGTGTTAAAAACCGAAAAAGAAAGTTAAGAACCGTTTGATGATGCTATTATCTGCTGGATAAAATTTTGATCAACTTTAAAACACTATAACCAAACGATAACACCATGAAATCTAACGTTTTTTTCAGCCTAAATTCAAGTATTTTGAATCTACTTTAATAATATGTGAGCCCCACTTTTTGATCTGATCTTTTTCCATTTTTAAAAATCGAAATAAAGATACATGTGCAAATAGTACTTTCTGACCAGAAATCTTGACTAAATCTAAATGAGTACATCTCGGGTTATAGGACGAATTTGAAGGTGGGACCAGTGCCAAAAGTTTGGTATTTGAAATAGCTTTAAAACCCCTACTTTCACATTTCATGAAGTTTTGTATTTTTCGAGTTATGACCAAATCATAAAACACATGTCATGAAAATGGACTGCTGGAACACTTGTGCTTCACAAAATTATTTCTTAACTTGTGTTAGGAATTAGATCTTGTAAGAATATTTTCTGAAAAGAAGAATCATAAGGGAACAACATATAATTTTCTTGGATTGAATTACGGCTGTTTTGTTGGGTAAAATGCTTGGCCAAAGTCGTTAAAATCTGTGATATACCAACATAAGGACTGTTTTAGTCATTTTGTGAAAGTGGCACTTTGAGAGACCCACGAAATGTAACGACAACTTTTATAAACTTATTTTGACATATTAGGATTTGTGTAAAAGTTTTGGGTCAAACGGTGGTCGTTTGACCACTTTTCGGAACCTGAATGACATACGGACTAATTCTGGTCCGAACTTAGACTTTCGGATCTAGACACCTTCGGACTACAAACATTCGGACATAGATATATATACTTTCAGATATATATAAAAGTACTCACTTTCATAAATGCATATGTATATACTTTTTTAAGTATACAAAATGATGAAACACACAATAATAATACTTGAAATTATTATTACAAAAACCCACCAACGGGCCATACATATTTACAAAATATAAACAATCCAAAAACTAATCATTTGGACATTACTAGTTGAATGAGCTACTAGCATAGATGGTCTGATAAGACATCTAATCATTATTATAACTTTGCGCGTTTAGGACGCCCGACAGGTTACAGTCGTTGGGACGACATCATTACCTTGTATATCATCATTACTACTTGTTTAGCAAGTCATCAGACTCAGGTGAGTCTCATAGCCCCTTTTTAAATGCTTTTACCTAGGGGTGAGATACATGCTCGTTTTGTTTTACATGTGAACATAAGAATCAAAACATCGATATATGCCACATGAGTTAGTTTCATCTAATCAATTTAAAGCCCTCCATCACATAGTTTGTTAATATGATTTAGCGTGAATGTTAGTGTATGGTACCATATGGGACTGACAATCCCCGTCCGAGTTAGCAAGCACTAACCTGTTAAACGGACGCATTATCATTTGTTCAGTATGAGTGTTGATTAGGCACTCATAGGGAGGCACCTCGCTCAGGTCCTTGAATGTGGATCTTGACCCCTCAGTTAAGCTCAAACTATGGACTCATGGCTGCATGTACATTCATTATTTGTTGATTACAAATCATTATATAAATCTTGTGGTTCATAAATCTCATTTACTCATATACACCTGTGAGTTCACCAGCTTTTTAGCTGACCTTTTAGCATGTTATCTCAGGAACTCAGCAGTAGGTTGGACTGCCCATCAGGATACTGTAGCTCGAGTCGCATGCAAATAATATCATCAAGAGATTTCACTGCATTTCTATATTTTGTATAAATTAGATATGTACTAGAATCTCTCAAGTAAACTATGCGAACTCACATTTTGGGAAACAATTATGTAATTTCTATTACATCTATGTATTTTATCAAACGACGCATGTAGTGGTCGTTCATTATATATCTTATGTGCTTGATTATTGATTAGTCGCGCCCCGACCCGATTCGCTTCCGCAACCCGAATTTGGGGGTGCGACAATATGGACCTCTTTGGCCCTATAAGCAAAAGAAGTCTAGGTGGCAAGTGGTATTGTTTAGTTATCACATATGATTACTCTAGATTCTCATGGGTATTCTTTTTGGGATCTAAGGATGAAACTCCTGGAATTTTAATGGAGTTCTTAGATCTAGTAGAGAATGTCTATAAAATGAGAGTAAAGTGTATTCGTAGTGATAATGGAACGGAATTCAAGAACTCAACGTTGAATATCTATTGCTTAAGCAAAGGGATACAACATCAATTCAGTACACCGTATGAACCTCAACAGAACGGTGTTGCTGAAAGGAAAAATCGAACGTTGATTGAAGCTGCTAGAACAATGCTTGCAGATTCAAAGCTTCCGGTCATCTTTTGGGCAGAAGCGGTGAATACAGCATGTCATGTTCTAAATAGGGTTCTTACGGTCAAAAAGCGTAACAAGACTTGTTACGAATTATTGAACAATAAGAAACCTAATCTCAAGTGATTTGAACCCTTTGGAGTTGCATGTACGATATTGAAAACAAGAAATAAAGCTAATTTGGTGAAAAGCCCGACGAAGGATTTTTCCTAGGTTATGTGCCCAATTCGCCTAATAAAAGAGTTTTCAATAAAGTCACGGGACGACTGGAAATTGTTTATAACATTGAAGTTACGAGCTATGTACCTGCTGTACATAAGGGATTAGATTGGCAATTTGATTATTCAGATCTCTTTCAGTCATTTAAAGTTCCCATAAGTGACTTTGTCAGTGATTCAGAGATATCTGAGCACTTATTATATGAAGATTCAGATAATGATTCTTCTCCAATATCGAGTGTTTCGAAATCTGGAATCAGGACAAATGATGACTCAAATGAAGCTTCTTCAAGTGGGTCACAACAACCTTCAAAGGATACATATCAAGAAACAGAAGATACTGAGGATGATCTTCAACATTGAAGTTACAAGTTATACTCATGACAAACACAAGGGATTAGATTGGCAATTTGATTATTCAGATCTGTTTAAGTCATTTAAAGTCCCTATAAGTGACTATGTGGTTAATTCAGAAATCCCAGAACATTTATTATACGGTGACGGGGACACAGACCTGACACATACATCGAATGCTTCTTCATATGGGACGTCTGCAAATAATCACTCTGCTAGTACTTCAAAAGAGCCATCAGTGGATAAACCTCAAGAGCAAGACAAGTTGTCAGAAGTTACTCAAAGGGTATTAGATAATATCTTTACTCCTACAAGAGAATTGAGGGAAAGAATAACTTCTGATGAGATGTAAAGTACTGATGAGGATATGCCACCATTGGAAGAGATTGGCACCAATTTGGATGATGAGATACTTGTTGAGCCAGTAACCGTGACTAGAACAAGTAGGAATCATCCTGTGGAAAATATCATTGGTGATCAAAACCTTCCAATGTTAACCAAGAGTCAAGCTAAAGCTAGTACTTCTGAATACACTAGCTTATACGTTTCAATTAAAGAAACTGGGATCACCAATAAATGTCTTTATGCATGCTTCATCTCACAAGTTGAACCTAAAAATGTTCAACTAGATTTAAAAGAAAACTCGTGGGTAGAAGCTATGCAAGAAGAATTGACTCAGTTTAAAAAGCTGAATGTATGGGAGCTAGTTGACTTACCTTCTGGTGAGTATCCTATTGGAACTAAATGGGTCTTTAAGTGCAAAAGAGACGATCGGGGAATTGTTACTCGCAATAAAGCTCGTTTAGTGGTCCAGGGATTCAATCAAGAAGAAGGAATAGATTACAACGAAGTGTTTGCACCTGTTGCTAGGCTTGAAGCAATAATGGTATTCTTATCATTTACAACTTACAAGGAAATTAAAGTGTATCAGTTGGATGTTAAGAGTTCCTTTTTGTATGGCAAAGTACAAGAATTGGTGTATGTCTCTCAACCACCAGGGTTTGTTGATCCAGATTATCCAGATAGAGTATATCATTTGAATAAGGCTCTATATGGATTACATCAAGCACCTAGGGCATGGTATGGAACACTATCAACGTATCTTCTTAAGAATGGATTTACAAGAGGATCAATTGATAGTACACTGCTTGTAAAATGGAAGAAGAAACACTTTCTTCTTGTTCAAGTATATGTTGATGACATTATCTTTGGGTCATCTGACGAAAAGATGTGTCAAGAATTCGAACAAGTAATGAGGAAAAAGTTCGAGATGTCTGCAATGGGAGAGTTGAATTTCTTCTTAGGATTACAAGTTGATCAAAAGAAGGATGGATTCTTTATTCAACAATCTAAATACACTACTGAATTATTAGAGCGATTTAAGATGGATGAAAGTAAAATCTATCATACTCCTATTCCAGTAAATCATGGACTTGGTCCTGATACATCGAGTGATCAGGATGTGGATCCTACTCTTTATAGGGCCATGATCGGATCACTAATGTATCTAACTGCCTCTAGGCCTGACATTATGTTTGCTGTTTGTATATGCGCAAGATATCAGGCTAATCCGAAAGAGTCACATATGCAAGCTGTGAAACGGATCTTTCGTTACCTCAAAGGGAAACCGAAGCTAGGACTTTGGTATCCGACTGATGGAGACTTAGATCTTATAGCTTATACTGATTCGGAATATGGAGGATGCAATCAGAATAGGAAATCTACAACCGGAGGATGTCCATTTATAAGTCCGTATGTATTAGGATCGATAACGAGGTTATCTTTAGGTATTAAGGTGCGGAATCCCTTAATACTATGTTTATGGATTGTAAACGGTTTATTTCACAAGTATTAGTGAAATCAATAATCTAATATGTTTTATATTGATTATAACTGATGTTAATCGATCAATACCTAACCTTTAGACTATGTTGAAAGCTCTGGAAAGTTAAGTTCATTCGTAATTAGCAAATGGCAAAAGTTAATTAGGTTTCAAACCTAATTTGATTATAAACACGTCTCGGTTCGCAGTTTATGGGCTCTGCGAACCGACTCGGTTCGCAGCCCAACTTAGCCCAGCGAATCCAGTGGACTCACTTCGCAGACCTGTCCTGCGAACCCAACTCAGTTCGCATCGCAGGTCCTTGGTCAAACTTAGTCAACATTTTTCAGTATTTAATATTTAACTCTAAAATGTTTACCAACCAATATATTCATTACAATTCAAAACCAATTTACAAACTTGATAACAATAATCTCTAGTACTATTACAAGCTAGATCTGTTGTCACAATAACATGTCCCAATAGACTCCCCCTTGACAATAGCTCTAGCATCTATGTCTTCAAAAAGTCTTTGATCTTCACTTGTAAATTTTACTCCCAGCATACATCTTTAGTTTAATGCAAGTTTTAACCATCAGCTGATAATCCCTTCCTATATCTCCCCATCCTTCAATAGCAGTGATCATGTTCTTGTATAACATCAACAGATCATTCTTGGAAAGATTCACTAAGTGTCGATGATCATATATTCTCAAAAGTTCTTTTTCTCCATCTTCGACTTCATCATCCGCTTCAAAAACCACATCTTTACCAGTTCCAGCTTCTACATGCCATCTCTTCATATTTCCCAGAATATCCTGAGGCATAAGCTTTAACGGTATCTGATGTATGCACTTAACTGCTGGATAAATCTTTTTACGCAGTCGTCTTCCTGTTCTTTGACTTCTTTCATTTAACTTGATAGTTTTCCCAACTCTTGGCTTAATTCTTTCAAACTTCATTGACCAACCCTCAGTCTTGATTACCCTTTCGACATATCTTCCATAAGGATCATTACTAGGGTTCTTCATTTCCATTCTAGCCAAGTCTCTTATTTCAAATCTCGGTAAAGAACTAAAGACTACAAGCTTTCTTTCAAAATATTGAACACCGTCATATCTTTTTATTGCAAAAAGCTTTAAATCTGCGTCGTAATACCATCCAATTATACCTTTCTTAGGTACTCTCTTTCTAGTAATATCTATTTCTGATATCGCAGTCTTCGCCTTTTTCTTCTTCTCCAAAGGCTTAAAGATCGGATTATCTTTATGACAATCAGGAAGATCTTTTTCAAAATCAGAATCAGTTGATTCATTTAGATATTCATCCAAATCTATAACTCTTTCTCCTTCTTCATCCTGAATAATCACATTCGTCCTTGAAGGATTTATGATATGTTCATCTATATTAGCATCAAGATCAACACCTTCAACCAACCCAACATCGACAACAGAAGTCCAATCTTCAGGAGGTACAAACTCACCTTCCTCTAGATCATAATCAACTTCCGCTTCAACTTCATCGACAATCTCAATATCAGAATCACTTTCAACATTCTTTTCTGTAATCATTTTAAATAACACGAATTAGATAATATAATATAAATTCTTTCATTGATTTCATTGAATCAATCTAAGAATTTCCTTTATTTATCTCAATCGTATAATCACATTTAATCATTAATCTTATATAATTTAAATTTGTTATAAAAACATCTCAAATTCAAATCTTATATAATTAATCTGATATAATTTTCACTTGTTATTTATAAAATCACAAGTCTAAATCTTATATCAACGTAACTTATATACTTACAAAACAATAATCTTTCAAAGATTATAAATAATATTACAATCAATCTAAGATTACAAAAGTATATTAGTTTCAAATACAAAATATAACTACTTCTCACCAGCTCCACTCCCACTAGCACTAGCACCAGCACCAATACCAGCAGACTCAGACTCCCTCTGAAGTGTAGCTTGCTCACTAGTCTTTGAAGGACCAGTCGGCTCACTATCTTTCGATGCACTGGGATCATCGTCTCTGTCATGTCTCCTCTTCAGCTTCAGCTCATCTTCTTTGCACGCTACCTTATAAACCCTAATCTCCCCCTGAGCTGACTGTTCCTGATGTAAACTCAAATCAAGTTCTTCTAAGTTGTCAAGCTTCAGGCGTTGGGCAGTGCAGTCATCAAGCAGTGTGTTATGAATCTTCATCAATGTTCGATAAGACTCACTAACAGTGACCAACTGCTGTTCTAAAGAGAGATTTTCAGCTAACAACCATGGAACCGATCCTGTCAATTTCTCTAACTCCTTTACCCTAGACTCCAAGGATGTAATCCTTTCAGCATCAGTCATAGGAGTTACTGGAATCGTCGATGGTCCAGGCGGTGTCACCGAAGCAAGAAAAGACTCACGAGTAAGCGGTGGAACAGTATGAGATAAGGCAGTCGTGAGAAGGACAGCTGCAAAACGGCTTGCCTTGGTCGTAGGAAACTGTGCTGAACGCACCAATTCCACAACCCCTTCTTTGATAGTCTGAGAAACCGATTCAGGTGTCGGTAACTCTGTCCTTAGCTCAGCCTATTAAAATAAACACAATTACATAAAGAAAAATAATTGTTACAGAGAAATCTGTCTCAATTTCTTAAGTAATTATATAACACTTGTAGTACTAAACGTTTATCTCATACCTCATTCGGTACAGATACAGGTTCAGAAACCACCGGTGTTACCAACTCCACCTGTGGTGTATCTTGAGAAACTATTACAGAATTAACTGTCTCAGTTTAACTCCTGATAAACAACAAGTTAAGATTATCTGATTTTAAATTAAAGGTTAAAAATTTACCATCTCTAATGGTCAAAGTCCTCGAACGCTTCCTGCATTGAGAAATAAGAGATATATACTCTTCCTCAGGACCCGCATCAATAATACTGAAGTCTGGGTCGACTTCCTTAGCCTTCCTCTTCTCCTTCAGAGCTAGATCTGGAATCATCCTAGATCGATATCTAATATAACCAGCATCTGGAGGTGGAGAAGGAGTACTATCATCATCATCTGAAGCCGACTCACCATCACGGCCTCCAGATGGACCAACATCAGAATCCTAAATATTAAATATATTAAACATTTATGATTAGCTAGAAGCTCTATCATACAAGTTCTATATATGTTTAAGATTAATCTGATAATTACCTTAGAAGGTAAACCCTCATATCCATCAAGTTGTCCCTACTCACCCTCACGTCGAGTGACCTCTGGGTCTGCAGTCTCAGCTCCCTGATCATAATGATATTTATATTTTATAATCAGAAACATTATCTAATTAACTAAATATCTATAACATTTGCATTATATAATAATATTATAATAATAATGTACCAACTAAGTACCTATATTACTATATAATTATAAAATTACCTCAGGTGGTGCAACATAACTATCAATATCCCGTAGCAAGGGATCAGTAGCATCATCAAGCTCAACCAGCACCTCTTGTATCACCTGTGCAGCAACCTCTGCATCAACCTGTTGTCCCGGATGTTCTAAAACATCATCCAGAAGCTCTTGTGGATCTTCAGGAATAACCACATCAGCAACAGGTTCAGGTACCGCAGCAGCAGGCTCAACATCTAACCACCTATCATTGGCTGGAGCCACATAGTTCGCATCCAGAAGATATCCAAATAAATCAACCGCTTCCGCCTTCACAACATCTGGACATCTCGAGGAATTGAGAAAATAAGCGTTGTATGTACGCAAGTTGACTCGATCAACAAAGCGATCCAGAGCAACTGCTGGCATATCAGGAATGCAGTGGTGCACAATTAGCATACAAAATCGAGGATAGATCAAAAACTTCGATCTAACTGCTCCAGTAATCTGTCCAATGAATGAGCTAAAGATATAAGAAGAAAAACTGTATGGTTTGTTATAAACCAGTGACAGTAGCCCAAAAAATAACTGAGGGCTAAGCTCATCGTATCCTCCCTTCTTGTTACCAAAGATCGTAACAATGATGTGGAATAAGAATCTCCACTGCCCTAGAATGAACGCCTTGATGAATTGACGTCCATGTCTGGGACCAGAATATCCCATTCTGCCCAAAGCTCCGTCAATAAAATCCGTTGAGTAAGCAGATGGACCCGCTTCCTGCTCGACAGTGCCTAATCGCAAAATCTGTCATAGATCATTAGCAGAGAAGACAACGGGATGTTCATTAACCCGCGTTCGAACAACCGGAGGGTTAGCCGCATCATCGAACTCAATATTGTCCCAGAACTGGGTCAATATATTCTGAGATATAGAAGGTGACTCGGTAATGACATATCTAATCCTTGATCGTGCCAAAAACGTCAATATCTCAGTAAATCGCTCAGCACCACGCTCACTGGTGTCGAGACTCACCAGAATGTTGTGACCAGGTGCAAAAGCTCTATCCGCCATATCTATTATTATAAATAACACAAATGAGAATTAGCATTAACTAACAAACATTAGTTAATTTAAACTTTAATGTATTATGATCGACTGATCATCAAACATCTAAGTTTACTATTAACTAACAAATTAATCTACAAACCTTAATTGAACAATTAAACAAAGTTAAATTTTCAATTATATTTGTTAAATTATATTACGTTCATTAGTTATAAAAGAAAGTTTGAGTAAATATACCGTCGATTAACAATCGGGACATGCCGCTCGACTTCGCTATGAGTCGGAAGACTTTCGATATTAATTAACCCAAAAATTCTAAAGTATTACATATATGTAACTTATTAACAATAGTTCATAAGTCTAATCATGTAATAAAAGATTAACTTGTCAATTATTTGTAATCACAAAGTTCTCAAATCGAAAACAAGTTATAAAAATTATTATGTAAACTAAATATCAATTAAATCAAACATTTAGTTTACAAACCACATTTTAATTTTTTTTTTTTTAAATTAAAATTGACAAAATTCACTTCGCTTCCAAGAGACCTATTGAGTTCATTTCGCAATAATCTGCGATCCAAACACAAATATTGAGTTCGCTTCGCAAAAATGTTCTGTGATTTGAATTGTCACTTCACAGAAATGGTCTGTGATCCGAACTTAACTATTGAGTTTGCTTCGCAGATTCAAGTTTCGATGCGAAGTCAAAGATTGGATTCGCTTCGCAGATTGTAATTTGCGATCCGAAATCAATTGATTTACTTTGCTTTGCAGGAGCGTGTTGCGAAGTGGCATCACATTTGAAGTTCACTTCGCAGGAGCGGGTTGCGAAGTGAGTATGAATCTCACTTCGCAGACGCAACTGTTGTGATTTTTCAAACTCAAACCCATGATCATGTATATGTAAAACAAATAACTGATACAATCATGTTCGTAATACCTTGAATAACATATCTCAATAGTTTCTCATTTTATAATACATCAATTAACATGTAATTCATGTAAAACTAAACCGAAACCTTTGAAATCCAAAAACAAGCAATTACGATTGAAATACACGGTTAAAAATCACAAGATATACCTCTTTAGATGCGTAATCAAAAGTTGTATAAGAAACACGAAGTGAAAATCCCTTTCTCTTCCTAGAAAGTCGAAAATCAAATGAAAGTCAATCTCGGTTCGCGTCGCAATCGAATTCGCCTCGCAGAGGAATTGGGTTCACTTCGCAGAATGGGTGTACAGTGTAAGAGTTTGACTCATTGACTCGCCACTTTTATACTCTAAACTCACCTCACAACGTTGACTGGTTAACTTCGCAATTTTGACCAAAAATGCGATTTTAGCTTTAAATATAAATTGGACTTTTATATATTTTTACTAGTCAAACTATTTTAACTTCCCATTGCGTTTTTGTCACATTTATTCAACATGGAACGATAAAATGTATTTTAACTTAATTCCAAAGGAGAACACAATAAATAAATCAATCCAAAACTTTATTGAAATATAATAAAATAAACTTTGACAAAATCAAACTGTAAACAAAAATACTAAGCAAAAATAAATTCTATGCTTAACTGATTAAGAATTATCTGCTTAGGGATCATATTAGAAAGAATAAGCAAAACTTAATTGATTTTTAATAAGTCTAAGACGATCGTTAATATTCATACCTCATGAAATTCATATAAGCATAATAAAATTACAACTTTAGCCAATAATAAACTTATATTTATAAAATTATATCTTATTTACCTTTATCCACACGATATAACACATTGTTGAAAAATAACTTATAATTTCTTTAGAACATATTCACTAAGGTGAATGTTCAATGGTCATAGACAGATCAAGACGATTATCGATATTATGATCAACATAAACAAATTATACACAGATTTCTGAGCAAACTTCTTATTGTTAATGTGAACAATATCTAGTGTTTTCTACTATACAATATACTGAGAAACTCAACTATAACTCATAACACTGTATCCTATTTTTATAAGGTAGAAGTTACTAAATGATGTCCTTTAGAAGCATATAACTTACACTTGATATTAGATACTTTATATCTTTCATATGTAAGGTAGAGGTTACTAAATGATGCTCTTTAGAGACATATAACTCACCTTGTAGTCTTAAAGACTTTGTATCTTTTTGTTTTTGTTTTAGATAACAGTGCATGGAAGTACTATCATTTAACAATTAAGACTTGAGTCATACATGGTATAGCAGTTTCACAAAAGATAAGACACATGCATTTAGAATTTCTTAAACGCTCAGAAATCCTAGCATAATCTGCCTATCAATATATCGTATGATGAAGCTGACTAGACTAAAGTTATTCTTATCACTTATGAAGTAAGAGACAGGTTATTATCAGTGGATATAGGTGTATAATAAGATAAATATAAGTCAAGTTCTATTAAAATCATTATCTTAGAGTGACCTATAGGAATCTATTAACACATCATACTTAATACTTAAGGTATTATTCTTAAGCTTATTCTCCTAATGTACTATCATCTACCAAGTTTTTGCAAATAAAAACTTAAACATTTTCTAAAAAAAACTACTGTTGTTCTTTTATTGGAGGCGATTCCCCTAAGGTAACAAGCAAATGAATGCCATACGCCTCCCGCCCCCTTTCTTTTTTTGAATAGAAAGACTTAAACTATTACATTTCCTTTGGAAGACTAGTTGATCTGGGTTCTTCATTCCGTTCAATTGAACCAATATCTCAAAACGATTCCTGTCAAAAGCTTTTGTGTACAAGTCTGCCAAGTTATCCAATGATGGAACCTTGACTAACTGAATAAGTTTCTTTTCAGCACAGTCTCTTATGAAATGATGTCGAATATCAATGTGCTTTGTCTTGCTGTGCTTTACAGGATTATTAGTGATAGATATGGTGGATTCATTGTCAATCATCATTGGAGTGTTGATTAAATTTAATCCGTAATCTCTCATTTGCTGTTGAATCCACAGCACTTGAGAGCAGCAGCTACCTGCAGCAACATACTCAGCTTCATATGTAGAAATGGCTACTGAGGTTTGCTTCTTGCACTGCCAAGACACTAATCTCCCTCCCAGAAACTGACATCCACCAATTGTGGACTTTCTATTCTGATTGCATCCTCCATAATCAGAATCAGTGTAAGCAATAAAATCCAAGTCTCCTCCAGTCGGATACTAAAGTCCCAGCTTCGGTTTCCCTCTTAGGTAACGAAAGATTCTTTTAACTACTTGCATATGAGACTCTTTAGGTGAGGCTTGATATCTTGCGCAGATACATACTGCAAACATTATATCAGGCCTGGATGCAGTGAGATACATTAGTGACCCAATTATGGCCCTATAAAGAGTAGGATCTACATCTTTGTCACTCGATGTATCTGGTCCAAGTCCATGATTTTCTGGAATAGGAGTATGATATATGCGTGTTTCATCCATCTTAAATCGTTCTAACAGTTCATAGGTATACTTTGTTTGATGAATGAACATACCATCTTCTTTTTGATCAACTTGTAATCCTAAGAAGAAATTCAACTCTCCCATAGCAGACATTTCAAATCTTTTTCGCATGACTTTCTCACATTCTTGACACATCTTTTCGTCAAAAGAGCCAAAAATGATGTCATCAACATATACTTGAATGAGCAGAAAGTCATTCTTTTTCCATTTAACGAAAAGTGTACTATCAATTGAACCTCTTGTAAATCCATTCTCAAGTAGATACTTTGATAGTGTCTCATACCATGCCCTGGGTGCTTGATGTAATCCATATAGAGCCTTATTCAAATGATATACTCTATCTGGATAATTTGGATCAACAAACCCTGGTGGTTGAGAGACATACACCAATTCTTGTACTTTGCCATACAAAAAGGAACTCTTAACATCCAACTGATACACTTTAATTTCCTTGTAAGTTGTAAATGATAAGAATACCATTATTGCTTCAAGCCTAGCAACAGGTGCAAACACTTCGTTGTAATCTATTCCTTCTTCTTGATTGAATCCCTGGACCACTAAACGAGCTTTATTGCGAGTAACAATTCCCCGATCGTCTCTTTTGCACTTAAAGACCCATTTAGTTCCAATAGGATACTCACCAGAAGGTAAGTCAACTAGCTCCCATACATTCAGCTTTTTAAACTGAGTCAATTCTTCTTGCATAGCTTCTACCCACGAGTTTTCTTTTAATGCTAGTTGAACATTTTTAGGTTCAACTTGTGAGATAAAGCATGCATAAAGACATTTATTGGTGATCCCAGTTTCTTTAATTGAAACGTATAAGCTAGTGTATTCAGAAGTACTAGCTTTATCTTGACTCTTGGTTAACATTGGAAGGTTTTGATCACCAATGATATTTTCCACAGGATGATTCCTACTTGTTCTAGTCACGGTTACTGGCTCAACAAGTATCTTATCATCCAAATTGGTGCCAATCTCTTCCAATAGTGGCATATCCTCATCAGTACTTTACATCTCATCAGAAGTTATTCTTTCCCTCAATTCCCTTGTAGGAGTAAAGATATTATCTAATACCCTTTGAGTAACTTCTGACAACTTGTCTTGCTCTTGAGGTTTATCCACTGATGGCTCTTTTGAAGTACTAGCAGAGTGATTATTTGCAGACGTCTCATATGAAGAAGCATTCGATGTATGTGTCAGGTCTGTGTCCCCGTCACCGTATAATAAATAATCTGGGATTTCTGAATTAACCACATAGTCACTTATAGGGACTTTAAATGACTTAAACAGATCTGAATAATCAAATTGCCAATCTAATCCCTTGTGTTTGTCATGAGTATAACTTGTAACTTCAATGTTGAAGACAGTTTCCACACGTCCAGTGAATTTATTGAAAACCTTCTTGTTTGGTGAATTAGGAATATAACCTAGGAAATATCTTTCGTCAGCCTTTTCCCCAAACTTAGGTTGATTGTTAGTCTTCAAAAGTGTGCATGAGACACCAAAGGGCTCAAATCCCTTCAAATTAGGTTTCTTTTTGTTCAGAAGTTCATAACAAGTCTTGTTATGCTTCTTAACAGTTAGTACCCTATTCAAGACATGGCATGCTGTATTCACTGCTTCTGCCCAAAAGATGACCGGAAGCCCTGAATCTGCAAGCATGGTTCTTGCTCCTCAATAAGAGTTCTATTCTTCCTTTCAGCAACACCATTTTGCTGTGGTTCATAAGGTGCACTGAATTGATGTTGAATTCCTTTACTTAAGCAATAGACATTCAACGTAGAATTTTTGAACTCTGTACCATTATTACTATGAATTCTCTTAACTCTCGTGTTATAGACATTCTCTACTAAATCTAAGAACTCCATAAGCATTCCTGGAGTTTCATCCTTAGATTTCAAAAAGAACACCCATGAGAATCTAGAGAAATCATCTGTAACAACTAGACAATACCATTTGCCACCTATGCTTCTTTTGCTTATTGGGCCAAAGAGATCCATATGTAGCAATTCAAATGGTGAGGATATAGAGTTTTCTGTTTTGGACTTGTGTGGTTTCTTATGTTGTTTTCCTTACAAACAAGAAACACACCTGTCTATAAACTCAAAACGTTTCTGTGGCACACCCATAACTAAACCATTTTTGGTTATTTAATTCATTTTACGAAAGTTTAAATGTGCCATTCTCCTATGTCATAGAATAGAATCTGCTTCAGAAGCCTTGGATAATAGACATGTAGACTCCATTGAAGTATTTGGAACACCCATGTTAATAACATAGATGTCCTTCTTCCTTGGAGCCCTCATTAGTATCCATTCTTCGGGGATAACAAATCCCGGCTTCAGGATTAAGGCTTCCTTTTCATTAAAATGAATTGGATGACCTTTATCGCAGACCTACGAAACACTCACCAAGTTGTGAGTTAGTTCTTCAACATAATTCACATCTTCAAGAGTCAAAGTTCCATTTGAAACTTTTCCTTTTCCCGTAATTACTCCTCCTTTATCACCAGCGAAATTCACTCTCTGTTTCAAACCACCTTTGAAGTCTTTCAGTAGACTTCTTTCTCTTGTCATGTGTCTTGAGCATCCACTGTCTACATACCACCAGCTGTCTTTGTTCATAGTTTGCTCCTGCCCATGACACGTTGCACACAGTTAGTTTTCAAGAGGGACCCAAGCCATTACGGTCTTGGGTTATCCCTTATCATCCACAATCTGAACTTCCTTAAAGTAACCATAACTATTCCCATTGGGAGTCTTGGTGACACTTACTGGAGGTTGAGATTGTTGATGATTTATAGTCTTATGCCTGTGAGGAGAGTGAGTGGAAAATCTCGTACGCATTTGACTGTGTTGTTGTGCACGAGAGGTAGAACCATTCTCATATTGACTATGGTTTCTACTTGGTGTTCTAAACCTTGAGGGTGTCTTATCTCTAGATTTATTGACAAAATTGTTACTTTGAGAATTAGGTCTCTTAGGTTTAGGTGGAGAGACACTACTAGTGTTGTCTATCTTCAACATGTTCACAGGTTTGCTACCTAAACCGGGTTTAGCACTAGACCTATCTATAGGTTTTGGTTTCTCGTTATTCACCAGCTTATGAATTGCTTCCAACTTCTTATTAGGACAACAAGAAGCCACATGCCCCTTTTGATGGCATTTAAAGCAAGACATCTACCTCCGTGACTTAACATCTTTTGCCTTAGTTTCAGTCTGAGTCTTAGATACTAAAGGTGAATCATTTTGTTTTTTAATAACCTTATCATCTACTTTGGCATCATTCAGCATTCCACCCGATACAAATTGTACATTGGTGAAACCTGCTATCTTACCAATTTTAGATGATTGTTCTTTAGGAACATCCTTCTGTATCTTAGAGACTTCAGATTCTACGGGTACATTAACATCAGAATTAGCAGTTGCATCAATCTTCTCTAGGTCAACATTAGTAGTAGTGTAATTAGCATTAAAAGGCATAGGTACATCACTATAGCCTAAGCTAGTCTTGTCCTTTACACTACGTTGAGCATCAATTATATTGTCCATAGTTAAAGAAGATGTTCTATAACTCTCAAACTTACGATTAAGCTCAACTAACTTGACCTTAGATTCAGCTAATTCTTTGTCCTTGTCAGCTATTCCTTGATTTAAGTCCTTTAGGTTTAAATAAAGACCATCTATTGTCACAGATTGTTCATTTATTGTATTCCTAAGTACAGTCTTATCAGATGTGTAGGACTTAATTTGTTTCTTAAGGTCTAGCTTGTCCTCACTTAACCTACGTACATCAATTTTGGCCAATTCTAGTTCAATGTTTGATTGTGAAGTAGTAGTTGCTTGTCTAAGACAAGTCTGAAGCTCAGAAATAGGGATGTATTCGAAACGCTCCCAAAAAAGGTAAAGCCTTATGTGATTCAGCAAAGACATTAACCTGGGCTTGTAAACTAGTCACTAATTGACATACATCTATAAGTGTAGGAACATCAAGACAAACCTGTTTCTTTTCAGTTTGGAGTTCAACCATTTGTACAACAAAGTCTTCTGGACATAGATCTTCAGTTGATCCCAAGTCCAACACATCATTTTTAACTGCCAGCATCTTCAAATCAGGAATCTTCATTTGATAATCCTCAGCAGTAGGCATGTAAGATGGTGTCTCCTCCGTCTGAACTGGATCTTCAATTTCAGCCATTAGAGCTTCTTCAGACAAAGCTCTCCAGTCATAAGAACCATCCAGTTGTTGAACGACCAAGGCTTTAGAAGACAGAGAAGCACTTGATTTTACTGGATTTGCAGATTTCTCAATTTTGGGTCTTTGACATTCCCTAGAAAAATATCCATAACCTTGACAGTTAAAACATTTTACTTTGGATATATCAAACCCAACTTTATTTCCCACCATCTTTCTTCCAGTTGCTTTAAGAAATTTTTAACTCTCCTTGACACCATAGCAAGTTGTCACTGGAGATCCATTTCTTCTAAGTCGTCGGGGTCTACCTGATCATAATCCTCATTAAAAGTAGCTGGATCATTGATCTTACCCTGGATGTAATTTTCATATGAAGCAACAAATGAAGCAAGAACTGAAAGTTGTTATTCAGCGGATTTCACACTCATGGGCATTTTGTGATGCTCTTGAGTTGACTTCCCAGTTGTCTTGCTTTTTGCTTCACCACCGGATAAGCTTATAAAGCATAAATCTTCAGATAATATTTCACCAGTTACTCCAGTATCACCAACTAGTAAAGTAGTGGTCGAACTGGACGAACTATTAGAGATAGTAGTTTTTTCATGATAAAGCCCAGGATCCTGTACCTGATCAGGATCAGTATCTCTTGATCTCTTTGTGAAATCATATCCGCGGAGCTTGTCAATTGCCTGCTCCAAAGACATAGCTGCATAAGGCTCATCGTTATCCTTAAGCATAACTCCATACATTTCCCATTTCGAAGGAAGACCCTCAATAAACTTGGCAGTCTTCTCCGTATCAGAATAGGTAATGCCGTGGTCATCTAGCTCACTTAACAGATGGTAATATCGGGTGGTATATGCATCAAGATCTTCACCTTTCATAACTTTGAAAACTATGAATTGTTTCTTCAACAGATTACACCTACCTGCCTTAACTTGAGGACTTCCATCACACCTTTTCTCTAGAGCCTCCCATAGCTCTTTAGCGGTATGAAAAGACTTCAACTGATGGTTGATTTCTTTTGGAAGACTCATTTTAATTGAAGAATGAGCTTTATTCTCAATTTGATAATCCTTCTTTTCTTCATCACTCATTTGAGTATAGGTAAGTGCCACTGTCTTACTACCAACCTTAGCAGAAGGTTCAATATATCCATTCTTAATGCACATCCAAATAGACAAGTCATGGAACCGACAGTGTGATTCAAATCTGTCTTTCCATCCATAGTAGTCTTCAAGTCGGAGCAATTTAGGTGGAACATTAGATTTCTCAACGTCATGATCCATCTCAATCATCTTACTTATGTCAGACATTGTTTCAAATTCCAGAAATAAACAAATAAGCAAAATTCTCAGTTAGCAGGAACTCAATTCGCAGAACAAGTTCAGTTCGCAGACCAGAACTCAGTTCGTAGAATGAACTCAGTTCGCAGGGGAGAACTCAGTTCGCAGAGAAGAACTCAGTTCGCAGAACAAACTCAAATCGCAGAATCTCAGTTCGCAACTTCAGTTCGCTTCGCAACTCAGTTCGCAGAATCGGCTGAAAATCCTAAAAACGAAAATTTTAGGTTTTTGAACGTCTAAACCCTAAGATTACGGACGTAAACAAACCCAAAAACTTCCAGAGTATGATTTTGATCGTTTTTACGCAACAAATCATGTACAAACTATCCCAAATCAACCGTTATTATCCGAATAACCTCGAACCTATGTGTATCTAGCCGTAGGCTCTGATACCAATTGTAAGTCCGTATGTATTAAGATCGATAACGAGGTTATCTTTAGGTATTAAGGTGCGGAATCCCTTAATACTATGTTTACGGATTGTAAACGGTTTATTTCACAAGTATTAGTGAAATCAATAATCTAATATATTTTGTATTGATTATAACTGATGTTAATCAATCAATATCTAACCTTTAGACTACGTTGAAAGCTCTGGAAAGTTAAGTTCATTCGTAATTAGCAAATGGCAAAAGTTAATTAGGTTTCAAACCTAATTTGATTATAAACACGTCTCGGTTCGCAGTTTATGGTCTCTGCGAACCGACTCGGTTCGCAGCCCAACTTGGCCCAGCGAATCCAGTAGACTCGCTTCGCAGACCTGCCCTGCGAACCCAACTCAGTTCGCATCGCAGGTCCTTGGTCAAACTTAGTCAACATTTTTCAGTATTTAATATTTAACTCTAAAATGTTTACCAACTAATATATTCATTACAATTCGAAACCAATTTACAAACTTGATAACAATAATCTCTAGTACTATTACAAGCTAGATTTGTTGTCACAATAACATATCCCAACACAATTCTTAGGAGGTAGATTAGTATCCTGGCAGTGCAAGAAGCAAAGCTCGGTAGCCATTTCTACATGTGAAGCTGATTATGTTGCAGCTGGTAGCTGTTGCTCTCAAATTCTTTGGATCCAACAGCAACTGCGAGATTACGGGTTAAATATAACCAATACTCCTATGATGATTGATAACGAATCAACAATGTCGATCACCAACAATCCGGTGAAGCACAGTAAAACTAAGCACATTGATATTCGACATCATTTTATTAGAGAATGTGCTGAAAAAAATTTGATAAAGTTAGTTAAGGTTCCGTCATTGGATAACTTAGCAGACTTATACACGAAGGCATTCGACAGAGCTCGATTTGAGACGTTGGTTCAACTTAACGGAATGAGAAATCAAGAGTGATTAGTCTTCCAATGGTAATTTTTGTAATGGTAAGTAGTACTTTTTATGTTTTTATTAAAAAAAAAAGGGGTGGGGGGGGAGGGCGTATGGCATTCATTTGCTTGTTACCTAAGGGGAATCGCCTCCAATAAAAGAACAACCGAAGTTCTTTTAGCAAAGTTTAAGTTTTGGCTGTAAAAACTCGGGAAATGATAGTACATTAGGAGAATGAGCTTAAGAATAATAAACCTAAGTGCTAAGATTGATGTGTTAGTAGATTCCAATAAGTTTCATTAGAATTGCATACTTACCTAGGAGTTTACTTATATTTTCTGATTATACACCTATATCCACTGATAATAACTTGTGTCCTTTATATAAGTGATAAGAATAACTAAAGTCTATTCAGATTCATTATATGATATACTGGTAGGCAAATTATTCTTAGATTTATGAGTAATTAAGAAATTCTAATTTTGCGTGTCATATCTTTTGTGAACTGTTACATAATGTATGACATATGTCTTAATTGATGAATGATGGTACTGCCATACACTGTTATCATGTATTTATCTACAAATGACAAATAGGTACAAATATGGTTATTAGTGAAACTAACAGATAACTCTGTTGTACGTGAGTATAAACCTGTTGCCTTTAGTTTTACCAATAGTCTCAAACTTATTTTAATTATACTAAGGGATCCTCTGTTGTACGTGAGTACAGATCTGGAACCACTAGTATCTTTAAAGGATGTTTGATATTTGTCAAAATTTTAACTCAAGTGTATGTTATATGTTTCGATAAGATACATCATTTAGTAACCTCTACCTTGAAATTAAAAGATGCAGTGTTATGTGTTTTACTTGAGTTCTTCAGTATATTATATAACGGAACACTTTAGATATTGTTCACATTAATAATAATAATAAAGTTTGCTCAAAAATCTATGTCTAATTTGTTTATGTGGATCATAATACCGGTAATCGTCTTGAACTGTCTATGATATTGGAATGTTCACTTTTGTGAATAATTAGTTCCTAATAAATAAAAAGGTTATTTTTTCAATTTACAGTTATGTCTTGTGGATAAAGGTAAATAAGATATAATTTTATAAATATAAGTCTATTACTAGTAAATTTGTAATTTTACTGTACTTATATGAATTTCATGAGGTATGCATACTAACAATCGCCTTGTTCTTATTAAAATCTAATCTAAATGGCTTATTCTTCCTAATATGATCACTAAGCTGTTAAAACTTCAAGCATTTTAATTTTAAATTTGCTTGCTTTCATAGGATGTTAGTACTCTTAAGTTTTATTTCTTATTTTGTATTTATATTTAATGATTAATAGAAGTTTTTTTTTTTTTTAAATGTGTTACCCTATGGAAATAAATTATACTGGATGTGTATTATATGTTGAACAAACGTAATATGACAAATAAAAATAATATATAGGTTACGTGGAATGTTAATCGAAAGTCTTCCAACTCACGTGTAGTCGAGCAGCGTGTCCTGATTTTATATCGGCGGTTAACTTTTTCTATTATAACTTATATATATATATTTTAGACTTGTCTATATACTTAAGTAAATAATTTTAGCTCGAGATTTTTGTTTATACAAGATTAACTGTATCACGGGTTTAGTCGGTTAATATATGTAAGAAGATTATCATTGAGGAAAAATTATGCGAAGACATTTTACTTAAAATGTTTAGGCTACATAGTTACAGAGTTAACTATATAGATTTTTAATTTATACTTAGAATTTAATTCGCATTTTTTATTTTAATTTAATTCTACGAGTTTGACTAGTCAAACTTGCGAATCGAGTTCTCAAATTGCGAATTGAGTAAAAGTATAAAGGGTGGGAGGTCAAACGAGTCAAACCCACCGAACCCACTTGTTATTGCGAGTTCACTTCATCCATGCGAATCGACGAACGGCAAAACGAAGCGAAACAAAGTTTTCGTTTGATTTTGATTATACACGTACAAGGAAGAATTTTTGAATCCGTAGGTTATATACAACTTTATATTGCGATCATTTTGAGGTATATTACAAACGTTTTCACCATATAATTAACTCGAAATTAAGATTTTTATAAACTTAGGGTTTCGGTTAATATTCACATCGATTTATGTGGATTCAAGGTGTTATTTGACAAGAATCACTAGGATTAATGTTAATCGAACCTTAATGAACGTAAATCAATCGATAGATCGCATTAAAATTACGAGATAAATAAATTTTTGGTTTCACTTTGCAACGGCAGATGATCATGCGAGTTGAGATTCATCTCAGTTCGCAACATCTGGATTTGCGAGTCGAAACCTGGTTCGTTGACTTGTTGACCTGCGGACTGAGTAGGTTTGCGAATCGACTTGCGAGTCGAATTTGCGAATTGACTTGTGTTGCGAGTTGACTGGTTTGCGAATTGAGTTGCGAGTTGACATATATGCAAATCCAGTTGCGAGTTCAGATTGAACTCTGCGAGTTGAAATAAATTTTTTATTTTTAATTTGTAACATGCAAATTCAACTTTTAATGTAATAAGTGGCACTTTCAATTATATCTAATTACAACTCACGACTTTAAAAGTTCATTAATATATGTTTCGACGTGTGAATTATATGTTAACACGTAATAACATACATTGTATATATACGACTTTTGATTTAATAATTCTAAGTTATATATATTTATTTAACTTATGACTAACATGTAATAAGTTAAATATATTTTATATAAGACTTGAGACAATTATGTAACAAGTTATATATTCTAAATTTAGATCTAAGATGTTTGATGAATTTTGATTCATAATACATTATAGTTTAAAATTTAGTTAATGTTGTTAACGTGCATTAATTGTTTTTGTCATTTGTATTTTATACAGATATGGCTCGTCCGTTTGATAAAGGTCACAACATTCTTGTTGATCTAGATCTCAGTGCACGAGGAGCTAGCAAAGTAGCTCAGGTGCTTACATTTTTTGCACGTTCACGCATTCGTTATGCAATTACAGAGTCTCCACTGATCTCTCAGACGATATTGAATGATTTTTGGACAGATATTCAGTATGATCAGACCGTCAACCTACCAGTGATACGTACAACGGTCAATCAGAGACCAGTTGTATTTTCTGCATCTGACCTTCGTCAGATTTTATGACTAGGGACAGTACACCACGAAGATGGTCCGACTGAGTACCCTATGGATTTTGTTGAGGGTGCGTTAGGTCGTATGGGGTATACGGGTGAGAGAAGAGGACATCAATTCCTCAAGGCCTTAGTTATCGGGCAATGGAGATTCTTTTGGCATGTTATAGTCACGATTTTTGGACCGAAGAAGGGCGGTTTTGATGAGTTGAGCCCTGCTCTTGTATCGGTTGTACTGTCACTGATTTATAATAAACCATACAGTTTTTGTGATTATATTTTTGGAGAACTGGTACGCCAGATATCGGGTACTGTGAGATCTCGCTTTTTGATCTACCCGAGGTTCTGCATGCTGATCATCCATTCTCGGATTGCTGATCTAGTTATCTCTGAGCCACACTTACATGTTGATACAATAGCGCTCAGAGGGTACAACGCCATGTTTCAGTAGACCATACGACGTGAGGGGTTTGTGAAGCCAGAGGAACATGAGCTCTTTGGTTTTTTGATCGATCCGTTATATGTGATGCCACCGAACCATGGTTGGCTAGATGTTGGTCCTGCTGCTGCTGTACCTGAGCCTGCTGCTGATGTGGTTCTTCCTCGAGATCCACAAGAGCTTCTGAATGATGTTTTGGAACAACCGGGACAAAAGGTTAATGCAGAGGTTGCTGCACAGGTTGTGCAGGAAGTGCTAGTAAAGCATGATGATGCTACTGATCCTGTTTTGCAGGCTATTGAGCATTATCTTGCTCCTCATGAGGTATATTGTCGCACCCCCAAAACACGTGGCAGCGGAAGTGGGAGGTATCACGGGGGCGCCGACCAAATTAAATATCACAACACAAAAATTAAAGCAAACGACCTCTACATGAGATGTTTGAAAATATTACCTTACCATGATTCAAATGTTTACAAAATAATTTCCGGAGTTCGCATAAATTGTTAAGAGATTTCTATTACATTACAGGATATACAAAATGTAGCTAAATGCAATCTAATCTCTTGATGTTTTGAAAACGATGCGACTCGAGCTAAGCTATCCATAAGCTTCCTATTGCGGCGGGTTACCTGAGAAATACATACTAAAAGGTCAACATAAAGTTGGTGAGTTCATAGGTTTGTTAAGTAATCAGTTGCTAAAATGATCCACAAGGTTTCACAAGTTTTGCATCATTCGTCAATGATAAGTAAGAGTATCGTTATCCAACGACAAGTAAAAGTATTGCATACGGCAATATAAGTATACCATTTGCATGAGTCTCATAGTCAAGCTTAACGTTGTTTGCCTCCGGTAAGTGTACTAATCCGATACACTTCTAAATCACAAGTAATACTGCGCCCGTGAGTTGGCTAGCGCGACTAGCCCGGACGAGGTTTGTCAAACCCTGATGGTACCACCCAATAATACTCACGCACAAATTTTAATGACTATGATAAGTAGAGGACTTTAGTGGATTATTCAGGTCTCATGCAATCCGTACAAAAAGTTGTTTCCAGTACTTGTGATCATAAAGCAGTTTATAAAACAGTTGTATGTATTCTCACCCCAGTGAAATACAGTAAAAAGGGGCTATGAAACTCACCAGAGTTGAGCAGGTAGCAAGCAATATCAAATATTAGCAAATAGCGGGTGTTCTCGTTCCTGTGTGCAACCTCCTAACGCCCTAGACGTATGAGGTTGTATAAGTAGATGTCTCAAAAGACCATCTATAGCGATTGTATAAGTGGGGGTTAATGTCCACTTAAGCCAATCGGGTAGGTGGGGGTTTTATGTCCACCTAAAGCTAGTTCATCAACTAGTATGTCCAAATAGTAGTTCAAGTTCGTTTATCGAAAACGTGTACGACCCGTTGGTGAAAGTTTGTAATAATAATTCATTAGACATTATTATTAAGTTTGTTTTATTGCATACTATTCATTAGTACATATCGTGTGTTGCAAACAGATTATTTTAGTTTGTATAAGCCATAAACCGTAGGTCAAAGTTGGTCAATCTATGAGTCACTTATAGAGTCACTTATAGAGTCACTTATAGAGTCACTTAGTTGGTTAGCGGCACTAGGTCAAGTGACGTTAAATGTGATTTTTAAGTTGGCAGCGTCACTTGGGGTAGTGACGCTATATGCGGCACTTGGTCAGGCGTCACTAAAGGTAAGTGACGCTATAGGCGTCACCTGGGTAAGTGTCGCTGGTAGGGCGGCACTTACGCCTGATCTAAATTTCAATTTTAAATTCAAGTGTTCTAAGTGTTGGTTTTCGTTCGGGAAACTTTCTAAAATTAGATTTTGGTCCAAGTTACTAATTAAGTCATTCAAACCCATTTTTGTTACCACTTTCCAAATTAGTAAGTTTTTCGAAAACGAGCCACTTTTGTTGACTTGGTCAAACTTACTTGGTTTGACCCGAAACTTTCACCCAACCCAAATATCAGTTTATAGGGTCTAAATATGTTGTCGGTTCATGTCGGAGTTCACCAATAGTCTTGGTTTTTATAAAAGTCCAAAAACAGTCCATACCTATGTTTTTTCGGTTTTGTCAGTTCACTTCCTCCATTTTTCTTAACTAGTTATATTCCGAGTTAGAGTCCACAATTTTTACCAGTTGTTCTACCATGTGTCTAGAGGTTAACTTAATTTTTCCAGTAATTATAGTGTCCATCTTGGTAGTCATAAAATTTATGGGTAGAACCATACTCAGTTTTCAAGCACATGCAGACCAGTCGCATAGATTCGTATTTAAGTGAAAATCCGTAGATTTCTGGAAGGAGACATAGAAGAACTTTTTGTAGATCTTTTCAATATGCAACTTTTAAAAAAGAATGCATCTTCTAATTCTTTGTAGAACTCAAGTTATGGTCGATTTACTACACTGACTTTTCTGAGACAGATTATGTGTTCATGTGTATAAATCATAAAAACGTATTTTGAGCTTATATTTGGACATAATCTTGTTAGATGAGCTTTATAACATTGAAATCAGTAGTATTAAAGTAAAATAAGTGAAAGTTCTTAAGAATTCTTATAAAGAAAAGGTGAAGAACAAGTGATGATGAAGATGATGATGTCCTTGAGTCTTGAGAAAACCCTAGCAATGGTGGTGGTTGATGGTGATTTAGTGGTGGTTGTGGGTGGTTCTAGAGTGGTGGAGGGGCTGGAATCTCCAGAAAATAGAGAGAGAGTTGAGAGTGTTTGAGAGAGAGTAGAGAGGAGAGTGGAGTTTGAGTGTGAAAATGGAAATGAGAGGTGGAGTGTGTAGGTGTTCAAGAAATGAAATCATGCTTTTGCATGTAAAATGAGAGGGGAGAGGAAGGGGTGGCACATGGGGTGGCCGGCCCCCATATGGTCCCACAAGGGGTATTTTGGTCATTTTCTTATTTCCCCGATTTGTGCTTCGTGCGGTGTTCGTTTTCTCGTTCGGTTTGGTGTTAAACGTTTAATACGCGTTTTTAAGTATCAATTTAAGTTTCAATATTTCCAATTGAAGTATTTATTCCAAATACTTGAAAAACATTTACAAAAATGATTCGTTAATTTAGTGATCTAGATTTACGCGTTCGTCGTACGGATTTTAAATCGCGTGACGTTTTTCGTTAATAATATGTTTTAGATTCAAAAAGTGTATTTTGAATCTCGTTCGATTGTCGGGCGCGTTCTGCGCGTTTTCGTTACGTTTGAGACGTTTTAATCGGAACGTCTAGGTTTTTCGGGTATTATTATATTAAAATAATAATATATGATAAATAACTTCTAAAAATTGATTTAAGTTATTTATAAAAAAATGTTTTCACCAACGTCGTATTTTCTGTCGGACTCCGTCCGGTTGTTTTGCACAATTTTACCAAATTGCGTGAGCGTAATTACAACGAATTACGTAGCGTAATATAATTCAATTACGGAAGTGTATATTCACATAAATATACAAATAGATGCAAGTAATTACAAGTATTTAGCCTAATACTAAACTAAACACACGTAATTAGGGTTTCTAGAGGGTTAATCAGTAACCCTAAATCGTCGGGTGTCACATATATTATATAAAAATATAGATACTTAGTTAATAGATTCTATTATGAATCATAAAAGTATAATATAATGATAATGATATAGATATTTATATGATTAGGCTATATATCTGATCATAAATTATAAATATGATTATATACAGGAAGCTGAGACTGCAGACCCAGAGGTTGTAAGACCTGAGGGTGAGCAGGGACAGCATGATAGATCTGAGGTTTTACCTCTGAAGGTAATATATCAGATTAATCTAACATATATATCGAACTTGTATGATAGAGCTTTTATGCTAATCATAAATGTTTAATATATTTACTATTCAGGATACTGTTGTTGGTACTTCTGGTGGAAAAGATGGTGAGATTGAATCAGATTCTTCTACAGATTCTGATGATGTCAAACCCATTTCACCTCCAGCTGGACAAATTTTTTATGCTTCAAGGTTGATGCCTGATCCGGCTGTGAAAGAAAAGTGTAAAGCTAAAGAAGTCGATCCTGACTTCAGTATTCTTGATGAAGGTCCTGAGGTGGCTGAGACCCCTCTGGTTAGTCAACGCAGAAAGCATTCGAGGACCTTGACCATTCATGATGGTAAATTTTTAATCTTTAATTTAAAGTTAGATAATCTTAACTTGTTGTTTATCAGGAGTTAAACTAAGACAGTTAATTCTGTAACAAACTCAAGATACATCACAGGTAGAGAAGGTGACATCGGTGGTTTCTGAATCGGTATCTGTACCTACTATGGTAAGAGATATAATTTCAGTATCACAAGTGTTGATTTCTTATTTAGAGATTGAGACAGAGTAATCTGTAATAGTTCTTTATGTAATTATGTCTAACTTTATAGGCTGAGACAAGGACAGAGTTACCGACACAAGAATCGGTTTCTCAGGTTATTAAAGAAGGAGTTGTGGAATTAGTGCACTCAGCACAGTTTCCTACTACCAAGGCAAGCCGCTTTGCAGCTGGCCTTCTCACGACTGCCTTGTCTCAAGCCATTCCACCACTTTCTCGTGATTCTCATATTGCTTCGTTGACACCGCCTTGACCATCGACGATTTCAGTGACTCCTATGACTAATGCTGAAAGGATTACATCCTTAGAGTCTAGAGTGAAGGAGTTAGAGAAAATGACGGGATTGGTTCCACGGTTGTTAGCAGAAAATCTTTCTTTAGCACAGCAGTTTCTTACTGTTAGTGAATCTTATCAAACATTGATGAAGGTTCATAACACACTGCTTGATGACTGCACTGCCCAGAGACTGAAGCTTGACAATTTGGAGGAACTTGTTTTGAGTCTGCATAAAGAACAGTCAGCTCAGGGGGAGATTAGGGTATATAGATCAGCATGCAAAGAAGATGAGTTGAAGCTGAAGAGGAGACACGACAGAGATGATGATCCCAGTGCATCTAAAGATAGTGATCCGACTGGTCCTTTAAAGACTGGTGAGCATGCTATTGTTCAGGGGGAGTCTGTTGCTGGTGCAAGTGGTAGTGGTGTTGGTACAAGTACAGATACAGCGGTACCGGTTGATACAGAAGTTGGTAAGATAGCTTAGTATTAGATTAGTACTGTTTAGTATTTGTAAATATTTGCACTAAAACAATTGTAACTGAGTAATTGTAACTTAATAGTATTGGTAATATATTCGGCTTGAGATTCTTATTACAAGTTAAATATATTAGAAATTATTTAAGTTATTTGATTCTAAAAAGTTAAATAAATTAGTGATCGAAAGTCTTCCGACTCATTGAGAAGTCGTGCGACGTGTTCTGATTTATTTCAGCGGTCAAAATTTATTTGAACTTAGACATTTTAGATTTGAGAGTTTTTATAACTAACAAATTATAAATGTGTTTGTTTTTACTAGACAAATGATATATAATTTAAAGACATAATTGAAAAGTTAAGCTCTTTGAAAATAACAGTTCAATTAAGTCTTGGAAATTGTATAAGTTAGTTAATTGTAAACTTAAATGTTTGGTGATTATTCACAATACATTAGAGTTTAAATTTAATTAATGTTTGTTAAGTGTTTGATAAAAGACTTAAGAAATCTTAGATTGATTCAGGGTAATCAATAAAAGATTTATAAGTTGTTAAGTGCGTTTATGGTTTAATTACACAAAAAGGATTAATAAAGAAATTCTTAGATTGATTCAGAGAAATTAATAAAGAAATTTAGATTGTTAATAACTATTTGTGTGTGTGTTTTTCTAGGGATTGAAATGCTTAATCTATCAGATTCAGAAGATGATATTCTGGATGCGATAGATGAAGATATTAATTATGATTTGGAAGAAGGAGAATTTCAACCACCTGATGATTGGACTATTGTTCCAGAGATTGAGCAAGACATTGGTGTAGATCTAGATGTTAATGTTGATGAACATCATGTGAGCCCTTCTAGGACAGAAGTAATTATTGAAAATGATGAAGGTCCAACGATTATCAATGTAGATGAAGAAATTGATGATTCAACTGATTCAGATGAAGAAGATCTTCCTGATAAGCATAAAGATAATCCTATGTTCAAGCCCTTGCCAAAGAAAAAGAAAGAAAAGATTGGAATATCAGAAATTGATATTACTGGTAAGCGTATAGCAAGAAGAGGGATTATATGATGGTATTTTGATGCTGATCTAAAACTGTTTGCTATAAAGAGATTTGATGGAGTTCAATACTTTGAACGAAAGCTTGCAGTGTTTAGTTCTCTACCAAAGTATGAGATTCGTGATTTGGCTAGATTACCATTGAAGAACCCAAGTGATGATTTTGTTGGTAATTATGTACAACATATTATCAGGACGGAGGTTCGATCAAGAAAATTTCAAAAGACTAAGCCAAGAAACGGAAAAACGATAAAGTTACAAGAACGAAGTGAAAGAACTGGTAGGAGAAGAAGGAAGAAGATTTATCCAGCTGTTAGATGTGTACAGCAAGTTCCGTTGAAGACAATGCCACAAGATATACTTGGAAACATGAAAAGTTGGCATGTGGATTCAGAAACTGGAGAATCTGTTATGGTTGAAGCTGATGATGAGGTTGAGGGTGGAGAACGTGAAATTTTCAGAGTTTATGACCATCGACATCTAATGAATTTGTCGAGGAAGGATCTGTTAAAGTTGAATGAGAACAGAATCTTTACGACAGGAGCATGGGGTGATTTAGCGAGAGATTATCAGATGATGTTAAAGACTTGTATTAAGATGAAAGTTTATGCAGGTAGTAAGATTTACAAATAAAAACCAAAGATAATTTGAAGACATAGATACTAGAGCTATTGTCAAAGGGGAGTCTATTGAGACATAGTTTGTGACAACAGATCTAGCTTGTAATATGACTAGTATAATTGTTATCAGGTTGATACATTAGTTTAGATTTGTAAATGAATATTTGTTATTAATAGTAGACGAAATTTTATATTTAACAAATACATTTTCTGCGAGTCGAGATCTCAAGTCGCAAGGCATTGCGATGCGAGATGAGATCTGAACTTGTAGTAGAGTTTATGCTGTGGCGAGCTGAGTTCATGATTGGGCTTGGGCTGCATAGCGAGTCGAGTCAACTCGCAGACCCACTGGCTGCGAGTTGAGACGAGATATATATATGTTTTCATTACATGAAAACATAAGAACTTTAGCCATTCGTTTTATAAAACCTGCAAATTCAATATATCCAGAGAAAAACTTAAACCTAAAGGCTAGGCTTTGACGTTTTATCGTTTAAAGCTAAATATTAGTTAACCTAAACGCGAACTTATTCGTTATAGTAAGACAAAGTGTATTGAGGAATTCCGCGCCTTAATACTACAGATAACGAAGTTATCGATCCTAGAACTAGGGACTTACACCACTGACCACTTCAAAAGCTTCAGAATGGAATCCACCAACCCACCAACTCTTATTGCCGACATGACAGAGCAATTCCTCCAATACTTTCCTCCAAGATACGCCCTACCTAGAATCCACAGTGACCACTCCAGCACTAGGGACACATCCAGCATCATCTGAAGAAGAAAGGACTAAGTCGAGCTCTCGACTTTAAAAGAGCGCTTCTTGAGAGGCAACCCGTGTTTTTAAATTTTACTTTCCAAGAAGTGATGAAATCTCTGACTATCTTTCACACACGGATCATACATGCCCTAGCCTGCAAGAAAGTATCAACACCCGAAGAATTGTATATCCGACGTGTTCACACCTACGAGACCAATCACAAGAAGACTTGATCAAAAATGCACCTATGAAGACGAAGTCCCGCAGATGCAAGCAAAGGAATACTGCAACTACCAGGGAGTACTTCTATATCGTCTCTTTCACTCGTTATAAATATACCATATCCATTATGCTTATCACTAAGTGTGGGATTCAAACCCAACACACACCACTAAAAGAATATGTCTTAGATGTTTCAACTCCTAAGTGTGGGATTTTCACCCTGGACAGAGCTTAGAATAACATCGAGGACGATGTTCCTTTAAGTGTGGGATAGCAGTAGTTGCACTACTGTGAAATGGATAATGGTATATGCCTGATTCTAAAATCGTTGCTCTTTAGACCATCCTTCTCCAAAAAGTAACTCGAAAAAAAATTAAATATGTTGAAAATGAAAAATTTTAGACGAATAATGATTTACTTTGGGGAAGAAGAATAAATGAAATATGAATTCCTTTGAAAAATTAGTTTAGTAATCTCATAAAGAGCATCGCATGACTAAGTACACAATAAACCAAATTTCGATTCGTGAGGTATCTTGAGCCCTATAAAGCATTAATTTTTAATGCTTCACTTTTTCGATTCTTGAGTGTGCCGATGTATGCGTTTAGAATAAAACTTGCTCCTGTTATGCATTTTGAATCCGAATTGGTGAATGAAAAGGAATCGAATCACATCATTCTTGAACCCATCCATACACCCAACAAATGAAAATACGTTATCCCTACTCTCTCAAAAAACATCCCTCAAAACTTCATCGAAAGTTCCAAAGATGAAAGAAGAGAAGCTACAAGGATATGACGTCGAACAAAAAGAATTCAAAGAAAAGAAAGTCAAATGGAGAAAAAGACTCCTACCAAAAGTTATAAGAACAGGGCATCAATCCTCTCAAAAATTCCAGCTTTCCTCTTCACACGAAAAAATATATATAAACCAATGAAAAACCAACAAAACCCCCTCTCACATCACCAACACTTCACCCCAAAAACCCTACATCACTTCCCTTAGAATGATTGTGGCTAGATCGGCTTCGCGCTCACCAAAAAGGTAACGATTTGATCCTCGATCAAGCCTATGACGATAAACGGTACATGACTGGCGTTCAGAGTGATTAATAATACTAGAATAGGAAACCCTAAACACTTTGAGTGATTGGAGTGACCACCTTGAGAGGATCGCCTAGTCATGTATCCAAGATCAAAGATCAAAAGCATGCTCCCAAAGATTATAAAACCTTGTTTTTCAAAGAGCAAATATTTCATTTTTCCAAAACACCCCTTTTAGTAAAAAGTTCCACCTCAAAATATTTCATTAACTACTTATCTTTAACCATGTTGAAACGAGTTTGCTTAAGGACAAGCAAAGTTCTAAGTGTGGGATACTTGATATCGCGTAAAAGTCACGTTTTTACTACCGATATCTCTTTCATTCTGGAACGATTCTTGGTATTTGAACTCAAATAACACTCAAATCAATGAGAATCTGCCAAGGAGGTCAAAACAAGGTTGCATGATAAAAATCAAGCAAAACGAATGAAAAACGAAGATTCCACGCACGTTTGAAGATTCAAGGTATCAAAACAAGATTTAAAGACTAAAGTGCCCATCATTAACATCCATCTTATCCAATATGTTCGTTTTCAAAATACGAGTCTAACAGAAGAAGAATCAACTAAAACGGATAAAGAATGAAGATTCTACGCCCGCTGGAAGATTCAAATGATTCGTACGCAATATCTGAAGATAGGAAGCTCAATTTTGGGATTACTTTTCATCAAAGTCTTCGTTTTTGAAAAAAGAATCCAACAAAAAAAGAATCGATGAAAATGGACGCATAACGAAGAAAACACGCGCGAATTAAGAAAAAAAGCAAAAGATGGCGAACCGGGGCTTGTTTAGAGTAGAATGAAAGCAAGGAACATCTTGTAATCTTGGGTGTACGCTTGGAATTACTCTTATTAATTCAAGTCTATTCCTTCTCACATTCTAATCCGGGTCCTTTCTTTCTTATTCTATCTTAATTAAATATGTATGCTTTAATTATGCTAGAATTAGTTTGTGCCATGATTAGCGAATAGATTACTATTGTATTTGTTGTGATGTAGTTAGCACATATAATTATGGGATGACTTTATATACGTCGTGAAATAATATGACGGCCCCTATTCGACTGTTTACGTGGTATAGTGCTGGAAATGCTTTTAAGCAAAGTACATACGTATGGAAGCCAGTAAACGACCGAAGGTAGTTATATTATGGATCGACTTTATAAAAATGGAAACTTTATGAATGGACTTATCCGTGTAATCTTAAACCTAAAGCTTACATTTGCCTTTCGATTAACAAGCGTGATTGTAACCTTGTAAAGAGAAGTCGCGAACCTTAATACTTGGTCAATAATTATCTCCGTCAAAACTATGGTTTAATTATAACATCATGCAAGCATCATAAAAAGCAATGTGATTACGTGGAATTACCATAAGTATAGTACACTTCCAATCACAATGTAATTATCATGTAAACATCACGAAGTAATTAAATTCACAACAAAAACATCGGTAAATGATTAAATACATTGTGAACTACCATAGCATTTTCTGACATGGTCTGGGTTTAACTTTCTGCAAAAAGCCGTCAGCATTTTAGTTAGATTAGTTTAAATTAGATTAGAGTAGGTAGGCTATAGGCTAAATAACCATTTACGAAAACCTAGGGATTTTTTAATTGTATCAAGAAAGGCAAGTTTAAAATCCAATCTAAAATCATACTCTTTCCTAACCTGTAAAACCCTAAAGTAAGATACGCAAGAAACCTAAACGTTTTCCCTCGCTTATCGCTCTTAAGTTTTACTAATAGGAATTGGTAAACAAGTCCAAACATAAACCCTAAGTTAGTTGTTTATAAGATTCATAATCTTTATGGTTTAAGAATGGTTAGACGTGTTATGGACTTGCTACTCTATTCCTTCGCCCACGAGCACATGCGTTCAATAATATGGGCCACTGACTCCCTCACAGGAGAGTGTGGAGAGTTGAGCATCGTCTGTCTGGCTAGAATCATGACACCTTAGTTCCTCGTGACATATTAGTTGATAACCGACTAATAGGTTATCTATTGGTTATACCATAAGTTATTGAATCTTGCAAACAATTCTAATTTAGTTAATCATTTTTCCCATGAAAGTCATCATCCCATATTATTAGCTAATGAACTCACAACAAATACTACTTTCCATTATCTGATTTAGTATTACATTTTATTCGCTTTATTTACTTTACGTAGTTAACTGAACCAAACCCCCAACGCACTCTTTTAAAAACCGGTACTAGAAAGTAAGATTGATTGGATCACCTCCGTTTCAATTCAGTTTCTCTTTAAGAATGACTCTAGGTCATACTTACGATCTACTAGCCCTTGGTTCAGTATTAGTAAGTCATACTTAGACCCCAGCAAATATAAATTTAAAACACCCACCGATTGGCGTTGTGATCATTCGCGTTTGTGACGGTCGGAACACCATCATGGTCAGTCTGAGCGAACTATTCAGACTCTTGAGGACATGTTATGGGCTTGTGTTTTGGAATTTGGTGGGTCTTGGGATTCTCACTTGCCGTTGGTTGAGTTCGCCTATAATAATTCTTTTCACTCTAGTATAGGCATGCCACCCTATGAGATGTTGTATGGTCGTCGATGTAGAACACCCACTTGTTGGTTAGAGGCGGGTGAGAAGCAATTTGCTGGTCCAGACATACTGCAGATTACAGCCGATAAGGTAGCTATAGCCCGAGACATGTTAAAAGCAGCCCGTGATAGACAGAAACAATATGCTGATCCGCGTCGTCGACCCGTTTTGTTTGTAGAGGGTGAATTAGTTTACTTGAAAGTTTCACCTTTGAAGGGTGTTATTCGGTTTGGTAAGCGTGGTAAACTTGCTCCTAGGTATATTGGGCCATTTAAAATTCGACAAGTATGTCACTAGACCTTCCTCCTGAATTAGCATGTATTCATGATACTTTTAATGTGTGTTACTTGAGAAAATGCAATGTGGATGACAAATCCCAAGTTCTTCCATAGCAAGAATTGCGTGTTGACCAAAGTCAAAGACTTGTAGAAGAACCCTTATAGCTTTTAGACCGTAAGGTGACTAAACTTCGAAAGAAGGATATCCCAATGGTGTTGGTTAAGTGGAATCATAATTTGGGGCCGAACCTTACGTGGGAGATCGAGTCTAGCATGATGACACGTTATCCTAGTTTGTTTGGGCATGGCGAGATTTCAGGGACGAAATCTCCTTAAGGAGGGAAGATTTATAACATCCTCTTATGGGCCTAGGAGAATTGCGGTAAATTCCTTAAGGAGGGAAAGATTGTAACATCCTCTTATGAATACTTGGTATTATTTGGATAATTGAAATTAATAGGTCAAATAGTCAAATGACTTATTGTGATAAATAAATTATTACTTGTTTTAAATAAATTTAGTTAACGGTATAATAAACCTATTTTCTCGCAAAATATTTTTAGGTTCCAGACAATAGATTTAGAATGGGTATAATGTTACACTACATATTATTTGGACCAAATGGATGTGTCGACATTTATTCCCCATACATCACTGATTTTGGTTTAAACTCAAACACTTCTCAAGAACACACATGCATACACTTAGAAATCATGAGGGAGAATCTGATTGCAACCATTCTTGAAGTTTGAATCTGATTCAACATTGCTTCTACATCATCATCCTTATTATCATCTTACTCTTCTTTCCATTTGTAAGTATTTTTATAAGTCTTCATGAATTAGATTGATTTAATTGGGGATAATGATTGATAGAGTTAAGTTGTGCTTGAAAGAAATTATGTGATCTTTGTTAACTGATTTCAGGAAGATTTGTGAAGAATTACTTGTGTTCTTAGGGTTATAAGTTTGAATGAATGAATTTGGTTAAAAGTTAGGTTGGATGATGAATGCATGTGTAGAATTTGAAGCTTGATGATGTTAATTGTTGTTGTGTTATGTTTATTGATGATGTTTAAGGTCAAATTCTTGATAAAAACATGTATTGTATCTTATTTAAGTGAAATTGGGTTTTGAGTTCGTGCATAAGTGTTGCAGGTTTGAGTTGTGCTGCTGTATAACATAGAAACGCGATCCAGCACCTTCACCCAGATTGCGTTAGTCAGTTTGTTTTGAGTTCAGGCGAGTTTGCTCTTGAGAACGCGATCCTAACTCTTTGCCCAGATCGCGTTGCCAAGTGCATTTTGTTTACAGAATGTTTTGGTCCTTTGAACACGATCCCACCCTACCTAGCCCGAATCGCGTTTGCATGTGTTAAAATGGTATAACTGGATTTGTTGTTTGGAACGTGATCCAGCTCACTCCTCCCTGGATCGCGTTCACATGTTAAAACTTGAAGAATTTGATAACTGGTGACTCGTGTACTTATGTATTTAAATAGTGTTGAATGTATATCATATGCATATATTTGACATTATACACTTGAACAGAATACTATAAATCATAACATGAGAATCTAATTCGGATTTTGATCGTGTTCTCAGATAAACCGAAGACCCAATAAAATAAGACCTTTGAGTGGAGACTGTGATCGACAAGGGTGAGTGGATCAATGACTTACAATCTAAGTTAGTTGTAACAATCTGGTTACAACGGGTAAATGTGGTTTTACCATTTGTATTTGCATATTGTCATGATGATTATGAATTATGTGATTTCTTTCAGAGGTCAATTGCGATTGGGTTAGGATACTATTACTTGGACAACATTAGTGCTTTGTACATGTGTTGTTTATCGAAATGATATTGTAAGTAGTAATAGTACCCAACTATCGGTTAGATCACTGAATTGGCCTTCAGTGGTTGTAAGTGTTGCTTGGGGGCCACCGCGGCAGTAGGGTACCTCAAGGACCACCGATCCTCTTGACGCTAGTTGTTTATGATGCTTAGCTGTAAACAATTGTTAATCTGAGTTAGGTTGATAGTTATCAATCTATTCACTTAGCTTTGTGATAATCCCTCCTCCTAACTTCTTGCAGGTTATCTTTTGTTTGTGGGTGGGTAATAAGTTGGTTTGTGGAATGTTTGACGATGCTTACTCTGTTTTGGACAAATGTGATAACAGTCTATAAGTAGGATTTGAAATTTAAATACACTTAAGGCCTAATGTTTGTAAAGTTTGTGATAAACTAGATGTTTGGATCATATTCGTAGATTGCACTTTTGGTTTTAATATTTATGTAATCTAAGTTGTGAATATTAAATTAACGCTTCCGATATGTAAAAAAAATAAAAATAGCCTTGTGAATTTGGAGTGTGTTATATACTCCCAACCTCCCCCCCCCCAAATCCAAACACTTACTCGACCCTCAAACCAACCAGTTGTAATATCCAATCAAAATCAACTCCAAATTAAACACAAACTGCCTTCAACAACACGAAAGCATGTGCAGTATCAAATCCTAGTACACCTCAACCTTTTCAAACCCTAATTGTAGCCGGAGATAGCCCTGGCCGGAAAGACTATGTGTTTTTTTGTAAGTAATCTAATGAAATAGTGTTGTTAACTAAAAGGTGCAATTATCATTGAGAATTAAAAATAAATAATAATATAAACCAAACTATATAATAAAGTAATCAAATTGCTATAATAAATTGTTGAAATTAATATATGGAGTCAAATAAAACACAATGAATTGTTGAAAGATAAATAATAAATATTATATACTGTTAAAACGTATGATCGTTTAAGCTCTAGACTTTTTAGATCTAATCTAGGATCATTGATAACAAAGATAATAATATGCAGTGGAATAAGAACAACAACAATGTTATCACAACAAGCCCCAATTTTATATGATCAGTATAAAACGGTTATACAAATATAACAGGATCAAGATACCTTGATCTTGAGGCTAAACAAAAACCCTAGACGTCTACATTATGTTTGCACACCTAAACCCTATGCCTATATCCCTTTATATAATAGAGATATTAGGGTTACAAAGAAATCATAATTGTATAAGGAAACTAATTAAAACAATCGTTACTTTTAGTCCCTCATCTTTAATTATTTTGTATCATCAAATCAATAATTCCCTACAATCTTCCCCTATTTGATGATGACAAAATATCCATCTTCTTGCACAAACTTCCCCTTAATTCTTGATTTCTTTTAAACCATGCCATGCATAATAACCAGATGCAAATCTTGATCTTCAATTCTTCTTCCCCTTTTTGTCATAATCCAATAGGGGTCTTGTGAAGATAAGCAACTTCAATCTTTACAACTACATGCTATATATTACACTACTAATCCAACCTTCTAATGACTCAAATTACCCTCCATGACGCATAATAAGAATAATGAATTTGAGCATTAGAAACTTACACTAGTAGTTGTACTATACAACTAGCAGTAGTAATAAAACCTTTATCCCAAATAATTATGCATGAACATCATCCGATGGTTAAACACTTTTTCCATAAGCTTCCCCTCAAATCAATATGTTAACCATCTCTTGACCAAAAGCAATAGAAACAATCATAAGAACTGTACGAATAACTAACCAACAATAGCAACAAATACCATGTAGTACCATCCATGACGAGCATCACTAATTCCGCTAGTGTTTGAAAAATGACTAACAGTAGTAATCGGTACCAAGTAGCAGTCATAACGAACAGTACAAATGATTAATACTCTAACAGTCATAACTTTTGTCAAGCAGTAGGAAATTCCTTCAGCCACTTTCCAATAATAGTGTTAACCATTTTTAACTAACACTTTGTTAACCATCTCTTGTATCTCGAATCTTTATAGGCTCTAAGTAATGATCACTGATGAAGAAAATAGAGTATGACAAACTTAATAAAGAAATTAAATCTTCCAAACTTGTACCTTATATCTTGTACTATTCACGACGTTGAACTTATAATCCTATGTATAAGTAGATCGCAATCTCTTTGACAAAAATCCTTATTTTCCATAATAAGTCACCGAGCCCACCATAACTCTTTCAAGTGATAGCAAATGTGAGCATTGAGCATCCTAAGTTTAATCTCACACGTTTGCTAGATTTGTCAAGTCTTCGTCGTCACCATACAAATCAAACAAGTTATCTTCAAAGTGTACCATCCTACTTTGAGATATGATAAGATACACGCCTGTAAAAATCAACTCCAATACCAAATAAGCTATAATCAATCTTCTTCGTAATCACTTCTTCAAATAATCTTCAAAAACGAGCCATAAAATCAATATGGATAAATTGTTATGAAAACAATTCAATCGAGATTCAAAACTATTTTCTAACAGTTTTAACCACATACCACTAACAGTGGATTAACTCCAACAGTAATAACCACTTTAAAAATTTCGAACAGTGGTAATCTCATGACTAACAGTGGCAATGTCCTTTGAATTCCACTAACAGTGGCAAGGAATTTCTAATTTTGAAAGGAATTTCGATTGTGCTAACAGAGGCAACGTTGTACTAGCAGCGGGAACGTTGTACTAGCAGAGGCAAGAATACACTAACAGAGGCAAGTATCTTCTACTAGCAGTGGCAAGCATCTTCTACTAGCAGTGGCAGGACATCTAACGAGCAGTGGCAGCAAGTTCAGAATTATATATCTCCCTGATAACAAATCTGATCATGCTCAAATTTTTACACGAAGTCCATCAATGTTTCATTAACCACATATCCAAAAATCAAGTCGATCCAACGGTTAACGAATCTACAGTAATTATTTGACTTCAGCTGCACAAAAGAAACCATAAACTTACTGCTGTAATTTCAAAAATATGTATCTCTATGTAGACACATCCGATCACGATAAAATTTTTACATGACTTAGAAACCTGTGTCTTTAATAACATATCCAAAAATCATGAATATTCGTTGAATAACGAAGACACAGTGATCGATTTACTTCTGCCATTCCGAAAAACCCTAAACTTTCAGCAACCAATTTCGACAATAAATATCTCTCAATCAAAAGCTCAGATCAAAAATTCCTCTGGTCAGAATGTGTGCCAATATGTTAAAAAGCTCCAGTTCAAATTTCACGACGATCTAACGGTTAACGAAGGAGATCCGAATTTTTTACCATGGCTGTGCAGAAAGTGACGAATTACGAGTTTTTCTTGCAATCTTCTAGGGTTTCTTCGATATGGCTTCTCTTGCTTGTAAAACTTGTAGATCCTAGATAACGAGCCACCTTGCTCTGATACCACTTGTTAAAACGTATGATCGTTTAAGCTCTAGACTTTTTAGATCTAATCTAGGATCATTGATAACAAAGATAATAATATGCAGTGGAATAAGAACAACAACAATGTTATCACAACAAGCCCCAATTTTATATGATCAGTATAAAACGGTTATACAAATATAACAGGATCAAGATACCTTGATCTTGAGGCTAAACAAAAACCCTAGACGTCTACATTATGTGTGCACACCTAAACCCTATGCCTATATCCCTTTATATAATAGAGATATTAGGGTTACAAAGAAATCATAATTGTATAAGGAAACTAATTAAAACAATCGTTACTTTTAGTCCCTCATCTTTAATTATTTTGTATCATCAAATCAATAATTCCCTACATATACGTATTCGTAAAAACTTGTATGTCTTTAAGCCCGTGGTCGCACACTCGCACGGTAATATATGCAAAACTATTGTATATTATGAAATTTTTTAACAATGTCAATATTGTATTTTGTAACACCTGGTCAAAAAGTCAATTTTCGCGTAAAATTTAAACTTCAAATAATTGTATTTTTATATGCGATTATAACAAAGTATTCGAAAATTTTATATATGATTATATATATAATACTCAATGATTATTTAAATATCACAATTGAAAGAATCTAAAAGCACTCGGAAACCAAGTTACATTTTTGTAACTCAAGTGAAATATTTTTATTTGAAATATTTACGAAATTATATAAACAAAATTATAAACTTAAAATATTAAATTTATATTACGATCGGATACAAAAATACAGGTATTTAATACTACAAGTAGGGGATAACCAACCCACCCACCAAGGATGGGTCGGCCATCCCCCAACACCCCCTTATCCTCATTTCTTTTTCCTTCTCTTTTCATTTTTCACACACACAAACACATCTATCCCTTTCTCACCTCCTCTCCCTCTCTCTCGGTTTACACCACCACCACCACCGGAATCACCACCACCTCATTGCCATCACCATCAAGAACAACAACAGCAGCTTCACCATCGTCTTCTTCATCAAGATTTTCACCATCTCGTCTCGTTTCGGCTCGGAATCGACATTTGGTAAGAACACTAATATCGCGTAAAAAGTCATGTTTTTACTACCGATATCTCTCTCATTTCGGAACGATTCTTGGCATTTTAAACTAATAAATAGTACAAATCAGTGATATTATACCAAGATGGTCAAAACAAGGTTGCGCAATAAAAATCAAGCAAAACGGGTAAAAAACGAAGATTCCACACACGTTTGAAGATTCAAGGCATCAAAATGAGAGTTCAAGACAAAATTTCACATCATCAACATCCATCTCACCCAAGATGTTCGTTTTCAAATTACGAATCCAACAGAAGAAGAATCAACAAAAACAGATAAAGAATGAAGATTCTACGCCCGCCGGAAGATCCAAATGATTTGTACGCAATATATGGAGATAGGAGATACATTTTTGGGATATCTTTACATCAAAGTCTTTGTTTTTGAATTATGAATCCAACGCAAAAAGAATCAACGCAAACGGACGCATAACGAAGAAGATACGCACGAATTAAGCAACGCAGCGAAAGACGACGGACCAGGGTGGGTGGCAGCCAGCCGCCGCCGGCCAGCAGCCAGCCGCCGCTGGCCTGCTGGTGGGCGACGCCGGCCTCCACCCCCCATCTCTTTTGCGCTTTTCCGTCCTTTCTTGTACCCGGTGCACCACCTTTCGCTACTTTTCTGTACCCGATGCACCACCTTTCGCTACTTTTTCGTACCTGGTGCACCACCTTTCGCTACTTTTTCTAATGTGAGCTTAGGGATGCTAATGTGAGCCACTTTTCACCTATAAATAGCAGCCCTTAGGCTCATTTCAAGACACACCTTCCTAGCTTTTTTTCCCTCACTCTAGAAATAAGCTCCTACTTTCTCACTCTACATTTTTTCTCTAGATTAGTTTTAACTAGTATTTAAACTAGTTTAGAAGTTTAATTAGGAATAGAAGGAAAGTGCGGAACGCATTGTAATCTTCGGTGTACGCTCGGAATCATGTCAATTAATTGAAGTCTATTCTCTCTCGCATTTAATCCTGGTTCTTTCTATCCTTATCTATCTTAATTAATTATGTTTATATTGATTATGCTAGATTTAGTTATTGCCATGATTAAAGAGTAGTATACTTGTTGTGTTTGCTTGCGATGTAGCTAATTAATTATGGGATGATTTATAATTAAATATTAGAGATCAGTAGTATTGCTTTGATCATCTTATTGCATGTTCTTGTTTGATTGTTGCCTTAGGATCATCATAGTGGTAAAATATAAACGGTCTTAATTATCGTAAAGTAATATGATGGCCCCTATTCGACTGTTACTCGATATAGTACTGGAAACACTTCAAGGTGGAGTACATATGTATGGAAGTTGAGTAACGACCGAAGGTAGTTATATTACGGACTAATATATAAAAATGAGAAACCTAGTTTAATTAATCTTTCTAAATAGACTTTTAAACTTCAAATTAATCTAATCGCCTTTCCACCAATAAACGTGATTACAACAACTTTTTAACAACGTCCAACTGAAAGGTAGTCAGTCATCTGTGTCAACATAATTTGTCAAAGGTATGAAACTATGAAACCGCAAGGCTACATGGGGGATTATCATAGGACAAGACATGGCCTATGTAACACCCCCAAATTTAATGTTTTGCGGAAGCAAGATTTGGGTGTTACTAATCAATAACAAAGCACACAGATTAATAGTAAACGACTCTATATGCGTCATTTTGACAAAATATATTAATATTAAAATATTTACAATAATCATCCTACACATAGCTCGTGTTCGTAGTATGAAGAGATTTGAATACATAATTAGTTGTACAAAATCTAATAATGCAATGAAATCTCTGAAGTTTGCATGCTGACTCGAGCTAATAGATCTTGATTGAGGAGTCCAACCTACTGCTGGTCACCTGTGATACATGCTAAAATTGGTCAGCGAAATGATGGTGAGCTCACAGGTTTGTATGTCAACACATATTTGTATGAACCGCAAGATTTTATAATATAATTGAATTTAAAATGCAATCAAGCAAAATAAAAGTTATATAGCCATGAGCACATAGTCTGAGCTTAACTTGAGCATCAGGTCCAGTTAAGGAAACCTAACTGAGTTGCCTCCTACGAGTGCCTAATCTACACTCGTCTTCCCAAATGCTAATACGTCCGTTTGACCAGTTAGAGCGTGCTAACCCGGACGAGGATTGTCAATCCTATATGATATCATATACTAACATTCACGCTACAGATGTATTACCAGACTATGCTATGGAGGGCTTTAGTAATTAGTTGAAAACAACTCATGTAGTATTTGATTGATTGGTACCTGTGTTCAACTTGTAAAATAAAACGAGCAATAATATCACACCCCTTAATGAAAACAGTAAAATAGGGGCCATGAGACTCACCTGAGCCTCGAGTGTTTAACTTAATAAACTTGAATTGATTAGCGAGGAATTGATGTCCGAAGACTTGTAACCTGAGGGTGTCCAAGACACGCAATGGTTATAACATGAGTAGGCATCTCGAAAGACTGCCCTTGTAGTTGTTCGTCCAACTTAGAATGTCCAAATTACCGTGATTTGGTTGTTTGTTTAAGTGTTTGACAATGTGTACGGCCCGTTGGTGATTGTTTGTAACAATAATCCCACATTATTATTTTGATGATTTTGAAGTGTTATACCTAAAACTAAGTTCCAATGTGTTTTAGAAGTTGTGTCACAATCGTGTTTGATATTATACAAGTTTAACACTTTGTGAAAGTTTATATGTAACACCGTTACTCGTGAACCTAGGGTAAGGGCGAAGCCCGTTAATGAAGGGGGTCCGGGGGCAGCGCCCCTGATAGCGGGGTCCAAGGGGCGGCAGCCCCTGGCGGGGTCCAAGGGGCAGAGCCCCTGGCGGCAGCCCCTGGCTGGGGTCGAGCTTGGAAAATTTTTATTTCTACTAAATTGCTTTGGTGAAAAACGCATCTGGACTTGAATTTGGGTGAAATCGAGTGATAAAATTTTAGATCTCAACACTTAGTAAAATTTGGGTTCTATTTCATGCGACACTTATAGCGTCACTAGGGGGCATTAGGCGTCACTTGGGAAGTGACGCATGAAATGGCAGATTCTGAGTAAGGGCGTCACTAACGGAAGTGACGCATACTGAGGCGTCACTAAGGTAGCTTGGGCGGCACTTAAGAAGTGTCGCATAAGATGTGAAATTCTGAGTTTAGGGCGTCACTTAGGTAATTGACGCATAAGGTGGCGACACTTCATCAGTGACGGGTGTAAATGTCGATTAGGCGTCACTTAAAGGAGTGACGCATACTTGGGCGTCACTAAAGCAGTGTCGGGTTATTAGTGACGGTAAGGGTCCTAGGCGTCACTAAGCAAGTGACGGAGGTAAGTGTCGGGAAAAAGGGGTTTTATGCGACACTTATGCAAGTGACGCATGATTAGGGCTTTTAGCGACACTCAATGCGTCACTTAAGTGACGCATGAAGTGACGCTATACTGCACCTTCGTTGCGACACTTAAGGTTGTTAACGAATTTTTTAGCCAAAAATGAGTTTTCGGGTTTCCGTTTGGTCTGATTCTTTTACCCAACCCTTATAGGGACATTCTAAGCTTAAAGAAACCATATACATGTAAAAATAAGTGAAATCGATGAGTTTCGGAAATTTGTCGGAAACTTACAAAGCGGCGAATCAAGATTCCGAAAAGATAGCGTTGTAGATCGTGATGAGGTGAACGTTTTTCTTCAAATGAGCCTTGAATTTTGAGGATGTTTAATGGTGCTTTTTGGTGATTTTAATGAAGTGGTGGTGGTGGTTTGGTTGGAGAGAAAAAGGAAGAAAAGGAGGAGTAGAGAGAGAGAGTGATGGATGAGAATGAGGGTGGGGAGGTGATGTCCTCACCCTTTGTGGCTGATTCGGTGGGGGCCCACCGAGGTGTGGGTCTCCACTTTTAATCCCGTGCATTCGCGCTCCGTGCGGTGTTCGCTTTCCCGATTCGTTTAAACGTTAAAATAATTTTGTGCGCGTTAATTTGTGGGTTTTTAAAATACGAATAATTATTCGATATTTCACTTGAAACATTTCACCAAATACCTAAAAATTGAGTTATATAACTTAACTTGTTTCGTTTTACTTGCGCGTTTAATAATCTAATCGCGTAGCCTTTGTTTGTACAATACTGTACGAATACGAAATATTATCAAAGTAATATTTTTGGATATGATAGCGTTATAAAAAAAAAATATTATTTAGCAAAATTGTTCACCAACGTCCGTATTAATTGAACCGAATTACATTCGTTTTGAAACTTGTACGATTTAATCAAATCGCATGATTGTATATATTCAACATTATATATTACTTGATACATTAATTAGCCTAACACAGAACTAATTACATGTATTATAACCGATTAGGCACTAATCGCTAGTCCTAATTTGGCGGGTGTCACAGCCAAGGTTTGAAGCGGCGGAACCACTTTAAGTGAGGAACGCTGTGGATAATTAGGGGATTTATTGGGTAGTCTTAAGCAAGGGTTGGTTTAAAGTCATTAATGAACTTTTTAAATACATAAATTTGTTAGGATGACGAGGAATCGTTATATGATTCGGTTATGTCTAGTACCTTAAGATTTTATTCCCGTTCTTATGAAAGTATTATTAAACCATAATTAAGATTTTGCTTATTATTCTAAATACTTTGTGATGTTAACATAACCTAGCTCCCGGTGTGACATGCTAATGGGATTTTAATTAGTAGGGAAGCTAGTGTTTACATCACGAGTATTCAAGATTAATAATTAACAAATATCTTTCAACACAGTTTCTCCAAACATCATCCCATAACTTAATTAATGAAATCTCAGCAAACACTATCTTTATTTTATCTGCTTTATCTTTTATTTTTATTTCGCTTTTATTTATTTACTTTCCTAACTTAGTTAATATAAAAACCAAAACTCCCTTACTATTTTATAAAACCTTCACTAGTTTGAAAGCCCTCATATGTCACGCCTTAGTTTCAATTCAGTCGGTTTGAAGAACGACTCTAGGTAATACCTACCACTTTCTCACCCTTAGGATTAGCATTGTTAGGGAAAACTTAGGCCCCGCATATACAAATTTAAAACACACACTGATGCCCGTCGCCAGTAGCCGGTGCAACGACAAGGGTAAAATTCTTACCAACCACTGGTGGCGCATCAAACACCCGATTTCACACCTTCAAACACTTGATTTATGTTTATTAACATGTTATTGAGTCCATACAACAATAATATATCCAAGAAATCGGTTAAAACGTTTTAAAATCGAAACCTACTTCAAAAGTCACATCAGTTCATCCTGCGAACTGAGATCCCAGATCCCAGTTCATCTCGCGAAGCGAACCGAAACCTGCGAACTGAGCTAGCCTGTGAACTGAGTTGGCCTGCGAACTGAGTTGGCCTGCGAACTAAACTGGCCTGCGAATTGAACTAGCTTGCGAGCCGAACCACATGCGAACTGAGTTGCGAGCTGAAATTGCGAACCGAGCAACGAGTCAAGACCTGCGAGTTGAGACTTGCGAACTGAGTTGCAAACTGACTTTTCCTGCGAGCCGAGACTTGCGAATTTAAATTTCCAGATACGATTTTTAATAAAGCAATGTAGCAGAAATAAATTTCGACCCCAGCCAGGGGCTCTGCCCCTTGCCACCCCTTGGACCCCGCTACCAGGGGCGTTGCCCCCGGACCCCCGTACACGGTTTCCAAACCTGAACAACAAATGAATACTTACACAACTCGCTTAGACAAACTGATTTGTCTCGTACTCATATAACCTCATATGTTTTGGACACTAGGTGGTTACCCAGCTGACGATGCGTGTACTGTAGGATCGCTAACTCCTCAGGTGAGTTTATAGCCCCACTCTTTCAACTGTTTTACTATTTTCGGGGTGAGACGCATGCACAATTACTGTTTTTGAATTATAATGATAAACCTTTATAATTCACACTTGACTATATTACTGTATGTAATACAAAATGTGTAATACGTAGGAATTACACCCAGCATATTGTTGTAGGAGAATACCATAGTATAACCTGGATAGGTTACCACTGTACACTACCTTGTCGTTGAAACACAATTACCATTACATAACTTTCTTAAGTTATCACTATACATTGGCCATATTGTCGCGGGACAATACTATCAAATATATTAGAACTGGTTAGTTCTACCTACGCTAGACAACAACTAGGTTGGTTACAGGATTAGTTTTTCCTTTTACGGACTAAGACTGCCTTTGCATTCCATTGTTACTAGAATGGATTTGCACTTAAATAAACATTAACCACGAACCTCAATATACTTGATAGGTTATACGTTAGTAACGTACGTTAGTATAATCCTTTATACTAATACAAAACAGCTAGGTGATGGTTATACATACCTAGGCTCCTTGTGCTACACATAATATCTAAGTATTGTATATACATACCTAGATACACTAAACCGCTTTCATGTGTTACATGATACCCTATTAGATGTGTTGTAGACTAAGACTTTTATATGTATATATACATATATATATATATATACATATATATATATATATACATATACTTGTACATTATCTCAAGCACACGGTGCTATCTACTATTTACTTATGTATATTGATATACATACACACTTACAAACACGTTTACTTTAGTCGGGCATGTCATAGTACTGTCGGCTCTGAATTACTTAGTCGGGCATGTCGTAGTACTGTCGGCTCTCAATTACTTAGTCGGGCATGTCGTAGTACTGCCGGCTCTCAATTACTTAGTCGGGCATGTCGTAGTACTGTCGGCTCTCAATTACTTAGTCGGGCATGTCGTAGTACTGCCGGCTCTCGATTACATACATTGCTTGCGAGTAACACTGTTCGATGCCACGGTAAAGTGGGCACAAAACGATATCACGGTTAGAGTGATACAAAACGATATCACGGTTAGAGTGATACAAAACGATATCACGGTTAGAGTGATACAAAATGATATCACGGTTAGAGTGATACAAAATGATATCGCGGTAAAGCGATACAAAACACGGAATCGGTGAGCTTACACTCGAGATTCGCACTCAGTTACAGAATCGGCGAGCTTACACTGGAGATTCGCACTCATCAACGGATCGGCGAGCTTACACTCGAGATTTTTGACTCAGTACTTGGATAAATACTTACTTATAGTTCTGCGGGACTACACTTACATGTTGCTGGAGGCAGCACACTATGCCAGGTGGCATACTAGTCTATTACTTGTTATCATATGAAGTGGTCATACACTTACTCAATTCGTACTTAGGCATGTATTGCCTCACATTGGTATATTTAATCATACCGGATAGGTATTCTAGGCATGGATTGCCACACCCCCGATATGACACGGTCAAACACTTACTCGATTGTACTTAGGCATGTAGTGCCTCATGGTTGTAGACATACTTATACCTAATAGGTATCTAGGCATGGAATGCCATATTCTCGATGTACTTAGGTACACACCCCAAATACTTAGGTATGAGATACCTCGTTAGATGTATACACATTGGTGTTACAACACTATAACAATACAAATCAAAATCGTAGATTTTGAATTACTTTTCAAAACATACAAGGTTTATACTTTATGTTTTCAACTAACAATCCTATGAACTCACCAGCTTTATAGCTGACTCATTTTAGCATGTGTTCTCAGGTGCCCAACAGGACTAGGATTGCTACAAGATATGCTAGCTCGAGTCGCATGATTTCAAACACTTGGATTTTCCTTGCATGACTTTTGTACTACAACTTATGTATTTGGAATTATTTTGCGAACTCGCTGTAACACCCGCCAAATTAGGACTAGTGATTAGTACCTAATCAGTTGTTAATACATGTAATTAGTTCTGTGTTAGGCTAATTAATGTATCGATATATATATATATATATATATATATATATATATATATATATATATATATATATATATATATATATATATATATATTGTTGAATATATACGAATATGCGATTTGATTAAATCGTACAAGTTTCATATTGAATGTAATTCGGTTCAAGTAAATACGGATGTTGGTGAACATTTTTATTAACTAGTACAACATTATTTAATAACGCTACTATATCCAAAATATTATTTTGATAATATTTCAATTTAAATTCGTATTGAATAATAAACGTCTACGCGACTTACACACTTAACACACAAACAAACTAAATCATTTAAGTTATTAAGTATTTGGTAAAATACTTCAACAAAAATAATAAAGAAACATTTGTATTTTAAAACATATAATTAAATGTATAAAATAATTATTTAACGTTTAAACGAACGTCGCACGGAGCGCGAATACACGGAGTTAAAAAGTGGAGACCCACACTTCGGTGAGCCCCCACCGAAATCAGCCACCAAAGGGGGGGAAACCCACCCTTTCCCTCATTTCAACATCATCATCCTCTCAAAACTCTCTCTCTTTTCTTTTCTTTCCTTCTTTCTAAACAACCACACCACCATCATCTAAAATCATTAAAACGCACCACCAAACGGCCTCAAATCTTCAAGCTCATTTAGGGAAAAATGTTCACCATTTCACGATCTACAATTCCATCTTTCCGGATTTTCACGGCGTTAACTTCATAAGTTTCTGACAATTCCCGACACCTCTCGTTTTCTATTGTTTTCAGCTTATAATTGTTTAGTTAAGCTTGAAATGTCTAAATATGGGTTGGGTAAAAGTCTCAGGTCAAACGGGGGCCGGAAAACACCTTCTCGGCTCATTTTCCGGCCAACAGCGCGTTATGTCGCAGAGGCTCCAGGCCACCTGCGACATAAGCCTTTATGTTGCTAAATCAGACCTTATGTCGCATATAGCGACATAAGCCACTATGTCGCACTAATCACGGATGTCGCATATAGTGACACAAATAGTTATGTCGCAGAAATTACGGACGTCACTTATAGCGACACAACGCCCTATGTCGCATTAAATTGCGGATGTCGCCCTTAGCGACACAAGCCCTTATGTCGCAGATATGATCTGCGACACAACAGACTATGTTGCACTTAGCGACACAAAGCCGTATGTCGCACGCTATGTCGCATGAAACAGAACCAAGAAAACACAAATTTTACTAAGTGTCGAGATCTAAAATTTTATCACTCGATTTCACCCAAATTCAAGTCCAGATGTGTTTTTCACCAAAGCAATTTAGTAGAAATAAAAATTTTCCAAGCCCTTATGTCGCTAAAACCCCCACTTATGTCGCATATAGCAACACAAGTGACTATCTCGCAAACCCTTCGGATGTCGCATTTAGCGACACAACACACTACGTCGCAAAACCTATTTCTGTCGCATATAGCGACACAACATTTTATGTCACATAAATTGCGGATGTCGCACTTAGCGACACAAGCCCTTATGTCGCAGATATGATATGCGACACAATAGACTATGTCGCACCTAGTGACACAAGCCTTATGTCGCACGTAGTGTCGCATAAAACAGAACCAAGAAAACACAGATTTTACTAAGTGTCTAGAACTAAAATTTTATTACTTGATTTCACCCAAATTCAAGTCCAGGTGCGTTTTTCACCAAAACAATGTAGTAGAAATAAAAATTTTCCAAGCTGACCTGGCAGCCCGACCCCAGCCAGGGGCTGCCGCCCCTTGGACCCCGCTACCAGGGGCGCTGCCCCTGGACCCCCGTCACTTAAAGTTTACAAATACTTTTTAAGTATGACACCTTTCTAAAATCAAAATAATAATGTGAGATTATTATTGCAAACAAATCACCAATGGGCCGTACACATTTTCAAACACTTAGACAATCAACCAAATTGTAATCATTTGGACATTCTAGTTGGACAAACAACTACAAGGTAGTCTTATTAGATGCCTTCACATGTTTATAACCATCGCGTGTCGTGGACACCCTCAGGTTACAAGTCTTTGAACTTCGATTATTGGCTAATCAATCTCAGTTTATTAAGATAAACTCTTCAGGCTCAGGTGAGTCTCATGGCCCCTCTTTTTACTGATTTATTAGGGGTGCGATACATTGCTCTGTTTTTAACACGTGAACGTGAGTACATATTTCAATATACTGCATGAGTTGTTTTCAACTAATCAAATCAAAGTCCTCCGTCAGTATAATCTGGTAATACGAAAGTAGCATGAATATTAGTATATGGTACCATATAGGATTGACCCACCTCGTCCGGGTTAGTCGCGCTAACCTCTGCAACGGACGTACTAATATTTAGAAAAACAAGTGTAGATTAGGCACTCGTGGAGGCACCTCGCTCGGAATTCTCTATATGGGACCCGACCCTCGAGTTAAGCTCAGACTATGCGCTCGTGGTTGTATACACTATCAGTATCATTTGCTGGATGCAAATCAACATTTAAATCTTGCGGTTCACACACTATTATTTGATATCTAAACCTGTGAGTTCACCAGCGTTAGCTGACCCATTTTAGCATGTATCACAGGTACTCAGCAGTAGATCTGGACTGCCCATCAGGATGCATATTAGCTCGAGTCTTCATGCAAACTTCGGAGATTTCATTGCATTATTAGATTTTGTATAACTAATTATGTACTTAAATCTCTCATATTACGAACACAAGCTATGTACGAGTTCAAACTGTTGTAAACCTTTTAGTATTAATATATTTTGTTAAAACGACGCATATAGAGTCGTTTGCTATATATCTGTGTGCTTTGATTATTGATTAGTAACACCCAAATTATGCTTCCGCAAAACATTAAATTTGGGGGTGTTACACTCGCAACTTGTATATACTTTTATTTTGGAAATGTATTTTTCAAACGTCTCATTTAGAGGTTGTTTGCTATGTATCTTATGCTTTGATGATTGATTAGTCATGCCCCGACCCGACCGCTTCCGCAACTCGAATTTGAAGGTGTGACATATTTGAAATCTAATAAGTTGTTATTGAAAATAGAAAAATAGTTTACAACAAACATAACATATGAGAATAAAAACTTCAAAGTTTTTGTGAGTAACATAGGAAACAAATACAACATGTTTACAAATGCTAACTTAAAATATTACAATTACAAATGTTATGCTACTTTAGTATAAGCAACATATGTAATAGTTTATAATATTGTTGTCTCAACTCAACATTTCAATCTACCAACGTGTTTAACTCATGAAATGTCTACATATTGTTGATCATGAATAGTATTCAATTATTAATGAAATAAACTCAATGAGACAACGGGTGTACTTGACTATTGTGTTAATGACGACATACCTAGTTAAAATAAACTTAAATGATTAAATTTTGGATAATTTATAAGTTAAGTTGTTTAAACATTTAGAAAAAAAGTTAGAAGGGTTAAAACGAAAAAAATAAAAGTGTGATGATTAAACTATTATTAACCCTTATTTAAAATGATTTATAATAATATTTAAATTAATAAAATGGAAAGTCATGTGGTATACCTAGAATATGAGTATAATCTAGGATTAACTATATTTTAGACATGTCATCATATAATAATTAAAAAGATGACACATAAGCAAAAAAAATCTTTGTTTTATATATATGAATAGATAGATAGATGAATAGATATCATATCATATATACACTATATATGATAAATGATTATCTTATTTAGTATTATTAGAAAATATGGATATGCTAATATGTGAGTATCTTTCCAACAGTTGAGTTTCGGTTTAGTGGAGTTATTTGGTTTGGTTGAAGAAATTAAAAATCACCCAATACCCAAATCGGAACTACACAAACCCAATCCAAACCAACCATATAAGAATCGGGTTAATTGGTTGGGGACTTGTAAATCCGAACTTACGACGAGGGTTGACGAATACTAAGAAAATAACTCCAACGTTTTCGGAATATGGAAGTATAATCTACTCATAATGATATTTATTAAACTAACATTTATCATTAAGAGATAATTCATGAGTTTTTCGATTTAATCGTCTAATAATCTTTGTCTTAATTAATCATTATTGACTCTGGTTGAAATAAACAACCATATTAATTCAAAAACTTAATTAATAATCTTTGTCTAATAAGTTGGGCGTCCATTTGCGTTGATTCTTTTTTCGTTGGATTCGTAATTCAAAAACGAAGACTTTGATGAAAAGTAATCCCAAAAATATGTCTCCTATCTCCAGATAATGCGTACGGATCATTTGAATCTTCCGGCGGGCGTAGAATCTTCATTCTTTATCCGTTTTTGTTGATTCTTCTTCTGTTGGATTCATATTTAGAAAACGAACATCTTGGAGCAGGTAGATGTTGGTGATGGGCACTTTTGTCTTGAAATCTCATTTTGATGCCTCGAATCTTCAAACGTGTGTGAAATCTTCGTTTTTCATCCGTTTTGCTTGATTTTTATCGTGCTACCTTGTTTTGACCATCTTGGCATAATATCATCGATTTGTGCTATATTTGAGTAATGCCAAGAATCGTTCTAGAATGAGAGAGATATCGGTAGTAAAAACATGACTTTTTACGCGATATCAAGTATCCCACACTTAGAACTTTGCTTGCCATCAAGCAAACTTGAATTTCAAACATGGTTAAAAGTAAGCAGATAATGAAATATTTTAGGGTAGAACTTTTTACTAATGGGGTTTTGGAAAATAAAATATTCGTTCTTTGAAAAAGCATGATTGTAATCTTTGGGAGCATGCTTTTGATCTTTGATCTTGGATACATGACTAGCTGATCCTCTCCAGGTGGTCACTCAAATCACTCAAAGTGTTTAGGGTTTCCTATTCTAATATTATCAATAACTCAGAACGCCAGTCATGTATCGTTTATCGTCATAGGCTTGATCGAGAATCAAATCGTTACCTTTTTGGTGAGTGCGAAGTCGATCTAGCCACAATCATTCTAGGGGAAGTGATGTATGGTTTTTCAAAATGGGGTGTTTGTAAAATGAGGGGGTTTTGTTGGGGTTTTAGTGAGTTTCTTTTTCTTGAAGTTGGAGATTTTTGGGAGGATTGACGCCTTTTTGCAAGAGGAGTCCTTTTCTCCTATTGAGTTTCTTTTCTTCAGATTTTTCTTTCTTGAAAATTTTTTTTTCGACGTCGACTCCTTGCTATTTCTCTTCTTTCATCTTTGACACTTTGTTTTAAAGTTTGGGGGATGCTTTTGAGAAAGTAGGGGTAACGTATCTATTTTTCTTGGGTGTATGGGTATACGGATGGGTTTAAGAATGATGTGATTCAATCTCCTCTTCACTAACCAATCTGGATTCGAAATGCATAACAGGAGCAAGTTTAGATTCTAAACGCATACATCGGCACACTCAAGAATCGAAAAAGTGAAGCATTAAAAGTGAATGCTTTTCTATGGCTCAAGATACCTCACGAATCGAAAGTTGAGTTGTTGTGTGCCTAGTCATGCGATGCTCTTTATGGGATTACAAAACTAATTTTTCAAAAGAATTTGTATTTTATTTGTCCTTCTTCCTCAAAGTAAATCATTCTTCGTCTAAAATTTTCATTTTCAACATATTTTTAATTCAATTTTTGAAAATTTTTGTTTACTTTTGGAGAAGCAAGGTCTTAAAGAGCAACTACTTAGAATCAAGCATATACCATTATCCATTTTACAGCAGTGTAACTACTGCCATCCCACACTTAAAGGAACATCGTCCTCGATGTTAATCTAAGCTCTAACTGAGGTGAATATCCCACACTTAGGAATTTAAATATCTAAGACGAATTCTTTTAGCGGTGTGTTTTGGGTTTGAATCCCACACTTAGTGATAAGTATAATGGATATGGTATATTTAAACAAATGAAAGAGAAGGCTTAGAAGTACTCCCCGGTGGTTGCAGTGTTCCTTTGGTTGCATGTGCCGGATTTTGTCTTTCTTGGTGCAGTCTTGATCAAGTCTTCTTGTGATTGGTCTCGTAGGTGTGAACACGTCGGATATACTTTTCTTCTGGTCTTTATGCTTCCTTGCAGGCTGGGGCATGCTTTGTATGATCCGAGTGTGAAAGATAGTCGGAGATTTCATCACTTCTTGGAAAGTAAAATTGCAGAAATGTAAAAACACGGGTTGCCTCCCGAGAAGCGCTCTTTTAAATTCGAGAGCTCGACTTAGTTCTCTCTTCTTCAGATGATGTTGGATGTGTCCGTAGTGCTAGAGTGGTCACTATGCTTTCTGGGTAGGGCGTATCGTGGAGGAAAGTATCGCAGAAAATGTTCTATCATATCAGCAATGAGAGTTGGTGGAGTGGTGGACTCCATTCTGAAGCTTTTAAAGTGATCAGTGGCTAATCTGTCGAGGATTGTCATCCCATAGCTGATGTATCAAATTGCCCCAGTGACTGGTCCGTTAGGGTCGATTCGAGTGCAGGTGTGAGTTTGAACAATTTCACGCTGTGGGTGGTTTCTGCCTATTGAGGTGACTAAAGCCATGAATTGGGTTTTTACTTCTTCAAAATCATTGGCCAAAGGGTCTCCTCCGAAAGATCTAGTAGCTTGGCATACTTGTTTGATGATTTGATGTTGTTCGCGGTTGAAGGGAAAATCCGAGTCTGTGAAGATGTAGACTAGCTTGCTGAATATTTCGCGGTATCCATTGCGGTAAGCGTCAATTTCTATGTCTTCTTCCTCATACATTCCATGCAGTCGATCTATTACATAGGATGCTAAGTTGACTGGTGACATGTGCCAATAACGTGTTGGAATGTCACGAGTGTTTTCTTCGAATGCCGCTTGATTCAGTTCATCAACTATTAGTTCAACGTGATGACCAATAGCGAGGTGAATGACGATCCTGAAGTTTTCTGGAGTTGTGAGATGTTCTCCAGTTTCGATGAGATCTAGAAGAGTTCTAAGATCTCCCACCATTCTTATGTCAGCATAATTTTGTGGATTTCCAGTAGCTCTTTCAAGATGAGTCCTCATTGATGCAAGTATAGCCTTTTGACTAGATGAATAGGGAAAAGCTGATCCGGCTAAGGCACAATATACTTTTTGGTATATTTGCTTTTGGTTGCTGCAGAACTCGACTTCTCCCATTGGATAGTCTGGCCATTCTAACTGTTGAGCTTCTCTGGTGACTTGTTCTTGAAGGGAATCGGAGAATTCTTGGATATGTCTGAGTAAAGTCTGGGGTACTGGTTCTCCATAATTGGCGAGCTATGAATCGTATTCTCGTTCAATCTGCCTGATCAGGTGTCTCTGAGCGGTGATGTATTCATTGGTTGATTCTTTGATAGCCTCCACAATGATGCGCACATCGGTGTATTCATCAATTAGTTCGATCATGTCCTCGTGAGTGTCGATGAGGGGAATCTCTAATCTCTCAGCTGTGATGATGGGTGAATTTGGTGGAGCAAGAGGGGATTTTGGAATAGAGCTTTCATCATGAGTGACGTCAATAAAATTGCCGTCATACTCGATGTTATGGTAGTCGGAATCCTCTTCTCGTGAATCTGGGAATTGGTGGAATTCTTCATCCGAGGGTGCATTGTTGAAAGGTTGAGTACTGTCGATTTCGATGGTTCTGACTTCCGTGATGGTGTTTTGAAGGTTTTCTTCAGCAAAGCTTCCTGGTTGTCGTGCCTTATATGCAGAAATTCTTTGTAGGAGTTTAGCATACAGGTCAGGGTGCTGTGATGTTCGGAGTTCTTCTTCAAAAGTATCTATGTCTCGGAGTCGGGTTCTGGTAAAGGGTTTCGATGGATCGAGATAAGAGTCGAGAATGTTTCCCATTCTTTTAAGATGAGTAGATCTGAGCTCTTGGTGGATGGCTCCATAATCAATGGATTCTTCTAATGAAGTGTAGTCTTTGCAGTCTTGTATTCTTTTGACTTCAGCCATCTGTGGTGAATCAATTTGATCTTCTTCTTCCTCCATTTCTTCCTCTTCTTCTTCTTCGATTTCTTCTTCCTCCTCAGGTTCTTCTTCCTCTTCTTCAGGTTCTTCGTCTTCAAATTCAATTTCTTCCTCTGCTTCTTCATATTCTTCCTCTGCTTCTGGTTCATACTCAGAATCGGAGATGAAAACTGATGATTGAGTGAAATGTTGCACTTCCTCTGGTTTTGATTTGTTATCGGAACAAATTCTGCCTGTTGATATAGCATAGCATTCTTCTTCTTCTGGAGTGCATTCCGGTTGGTCGATCTTGTAAGTAATGCTTTCACCATGTGATCGTAAGACAATCGTGTGGTTATACACATCAATTACTGCTTTAGAGGTGTTCATGAATGGTCTTCCAAGATGTTTATATCCTCATGGATGTCCATTACCATGAAATCCGTTGGAAAGAAAAATTTGTTAACTTGAAATAGAAAGTTCACAGCTATTCCTTTTGGGTATCTAACAGATTGATCAGCTAGCTGGACGGTCATCTTAGTGGGTTTCAAGTTTTCGAGTTCTAGCCTCCTAAACAGGGAGTAGGGCATAAGGTTAATGCTGGCTCCTAAGTCGGCTAAGGCGCTCATGTTTCCGGATTGGTAAATAGAACAAGGGAGTGTAAATCTACCGGTGTCTCCTAGTTTTTCGGGAAGGCTATTCTTAAGTAGGGCTGAGGTTTCGGAACTTAGGGGAATGCTGTTTACTTCGGGTAGTTTGTCCTTAGTGGATAGCAGTTTCCTAATGTACTTATTACGACCGGGAACTCTATACATGGTATTAAGGAATTTTCCATCTAGCTTAAAGGATGATAATTTCTTAGGTTGGGCTTTAAGTCTAGCGGGATAAGGGATCCTAACCTCTTTGTTTATGATCGGAGTGGTTTCTACGGTTGGTATCTTGCTCTTTGGCTCTTCCTCTTTTACTGGAACAGCAGCAGGTGGTGTAGTAGATGCTTCCTCGGTGGTAGTCAGTTGTTTTGCTTCCTCAACATGCGGATTGTGAACCGTGTTGCTCGGCAAGCTTCCTCTAGGTCTGTTATCAAGACATTGTGCCAATTGTCCAATCTGAGCTTCCAAATTCTTCAGCACAGCCAACTTATTTCTCATAAAGAGGTCGGCTTGATCTTGTCTAGCGGACGTCTTTTGGTTAAACAGGTGTTGACCTTGCATGAACTGGGTGAAGGCGTCATCTGAACTTGAAGCTGGGGCATTTGTCTTTACAGGTTGTTCAGGGGTTTGTTTGTGTCGGAAGTTGGTGCAGGAAGTGCGAGGGGTTGGTTATAAGAAGGTTGTGATTGTTGTGGGTAAGGTGGGTATCTAGGTAGGTAGCGGGGTTGGTATGGTGGTTGGTTGTTTCTTGGTTGGAATGGAGGTCCTCTAGGTTGGTTGTTATTTTGATTGAAACCGGGTGGAAAATTTTGTTGTCGAGCGGGATATTGAGCATAGTAAACGGTGCCGTCTGTCTCTTCATACTCAACTTGGTATTCACCAGGTGGTTGCGAGTTGGTGCAGTTTTGACAGGTTTGCACTTGGTGTACTTGGTGCTGTTGTTTCTTAAGTTCTCCAAACTGTTGGACGAGTGAGTCCATTTTCTCCGTTAATACCTTGATTGCTTCAACTGGAATTGGATTTGATATAGCGAGAGGTGCTGAATATGTTGCGTGATCTCCAGAATTCCAATCATGGTGATGCATAGTCATGTTCTCTATAAGGTTCCATCCTTCTTCGTCAGTCTTTGCCATGAAGCTTCTTTGAGCCGCAGCATCGAGGGTGGTTCGGTGGTTAGGGTCTAAACCATTGTAAAAGGTGCACAAAATTGTGCGGATTTGTCGAGTCGGTGATTTGGGCATTTTTTTAAGGCTCCTTTGAATCTTTCCCATGCGGTGTATAATGACTCATCATAAGCTTGGTGGAAATTCATGATGTCATTTCGAAGTTTGGTTTGCTTAGAAGGCGGAAAGTACTTGGTTAGAAATTTTGTCGCCATCGTAGTCCATGAAGGGATAGAGCCGGTCTCTAAACCTTCAAACCATGTTTGCGCATGATGTGTGAGTGAATAAGGGAAAAGATACAAGCGGATTGTGTCTTGACTAATTCCGTTTTGTTTGTAGGAGTTTGAAAGACATATGAACTTGTTGAGGTGAGAGTTTGGGTCATCACTGGGTAATCCATGGAATTGACAGTGGTTTTGGATTAGTTGGATGATGTGGTGCTTAAGCTCGAAAGATTGACCAGTGGTTTCAGGGTAGAGAATTGGTCCTCCTCTTCCTTCGATAGAGGGTTTACTGTTGTCAGCGATAATGATGCGTTCAGCCATTGCTTTTTTGAGTGCGGATTGCTTCTTTTCTCGTCGGATGGTACATATTATAAGTTCTGGATCAGGGAAATTAAACAGTGGTGCATATCTAGGGGAACAGGTCATACACTAAGAAAGAAAGACAAGAAAGAAAATACTTGTTTTTTTTAGAAGGTTTTATCCTAAGGGTTTACTAGAATTGGGATTGGTTGGGCCTCTGTATCGGACAGTTAGTCTCCCCGGCAGCGGCGCCAAAAACTTGTTGTGCTAACCGAAGCGTCGTGTGAAGACGACGTATGGATCGCAATCGGTTTGTTTTAAATTTATATTTGCTGGGGTCTAAGTATGACTTACTAATACTGAACCAAAGGCTAGTAGATGGTAAGTATGACCTAGAGTCATTCTTAAAGAGAAACTGAATTGAAACGGAGGTGATCCAATCAATCTTTCTTTTCTAGTAAAGGTTTTAAAAGAGTGCGTTGGGGGTTTTGGTTCAGTTAACTAAGTAGACTAAATAAAATGTAATAATAAATTAGATAATGAAAGTAGTATTTGTTGTGAGTTCGTTAGCTAATAATGTTGGATGATGACTTTTATGGGAAAAACGATTATCTAAATTGGATATGTCTAGTGGATTCAATGCCTAATGGTATAACCAATAAGTTCCCTATTAGTCAATTATCAACTAATATGTCATGAGGAACTAAGGTGTCATGATTTCGATTAGATAGACGATGCTCAACTCTCCACACTCTCCTGTGAGGGAGTCAGTGACCCGTATTATTGAACGTAATAGCTCATGGGCGAAGGAATAGAGTAGCAGGTCGTTAGCAAGTCTAACCGTTCTTAATACCATAAAGATTTCAAATCCATTAAACAACTAACTTAGAATTTATGTTCGGACTTATTAACCAATTCTTATTAATGAAACTTAAGATTGATAAGCAGGGGAAAACGTTTAGGTTTCTTACGTATCTTACTTTTGGTTTCATGATTAAAAGATAGAACAACAGTGTAACTTAGATTTCAAACTTGCATTTCACAATACAATTAACAAATCCCTAGGTTTTCGTAAATGGTTATTTAGCCTGTAGCCTACCTACTCTAATCTAATCTAAACTAATCTAAATAAAACGCTAATTAAAATGCTGACGGCTTTTTGCATAAAGTTAAACCCAGACCATATCAGAAAATACTATGTTTATTCACATTGTATTTAATCGTTTACCGATGGTTCCATTGTGAATTTAATTGCTTCGCAATTACATTGTGATCGGAAGTGTACAATACTCTTGGCAAGTCCACATAATCACGTTGCATTTTATGATGTTTGCATGACGTTACAATTAAAAACATAGTTTTTACATAGATAACTATTGACCAAGTATCAAGGTTCGCGACTCCTCTTTACAAGGTTACAATCACGTTTGTTAATCGAAAGGCGAATATAAGTTTTAGGTTTAAAATCGTAAGATAAGTTCGTTCATAAAGTATCCGTTTTATAATATCGATCCATAATACAACTACCTTCGGTCGTTACCGGCTTCCATGCATTTGTACTTTGCTCGAGAGCTCTTCCAACACTATACCAAGTAAACAGTCGAATAGGGGCCGTCATATTATTTCACGACATATTCAAAGTCATCCCACAATAATATATGCTAACTACATCACAACAAATACAATAGTAATCTACTCGCTAATCATGGCACAAACTAATTCTAGCATAATTAAAGTATACATATTTAATTAAGATAGAATAAGATAGAAAGAACCCGGATTAAAATGCGAGAAGGAATAAACTTGAATTGATAAGCGTAACTCCAAGCGACATCAAAGATTACAATATGATCCTTGCTTTCGTTCTACTCTAAACAATTAGCCTAACACTAATTTTAAAGTAAGAAAATAGAATGAGAAAGTAAAGAGAAATATGTCTAATACATGTAGAAATATTGAGACATATGGGACATCTCAAAATGGAGGCTTAGGGGCTGTATTTATAGGCCAAATATGGCTCACATTAGCATCCTTAGGCTCACATTAGAAAAAGGTGTGAAAGATGGTGCACCGGGTACGAAAAAATAGCGAAAGGTGGTGCACCGGGTACGAAAAAGTAGCGAAAGGTGGTGCACCGGGTACGCGAAAGTACGAAAAAGTGGAAAAGAGACGGGGGGTGGTGGCCGGCGCTGCCCACCATGCAGCCGGCGGCGGCTGGTGGTTGGCCGGCGGCGGCTGGTTGCCACCCGCCCCGCTGCGCCGTCTTTCGCTGCGTTGCTCGATTCGCACGTATCTTCTTCGTTCTGCGTCCGTTTGCGTTGATTCTTTTTTCGTTGGATTTGTAATTCAAAAACGAAGACTTTGATAAAAAGTAATCCCAAAAAAATGTCTCCTATCTCCAGATATTGCGTACGGATCATTTGAATCTTCCGACGGGCGTAGAATCTTCATTCTTTATCCGTTTTTGTTGATTCTTCTTCTGTTGGATTCGTATTTTGAAAACGAACATCTTGGAGCAGGTGGATATTGGTGATGGGCACTTTTGTCTTAAAATCTCATTTTGATGCCTTGAATCTTCAAATGTGTATGAAATCTTCGTTTTTCATCCGTTTTGCTTGATTTTTATCGTGCAACCTTGTTTTGACCATCTTGGCATAATATCATTGATTTGTGCTATATTTGAGTTAAAATGCCAAGAATCGTTCTAGAATGAGAGAGATATCCGTCGTAAAAACATGACTTTTTACGCGATATCATGGATTAATTTTAATTTTTAAACAAGGTAGTATAACAATAGATATGTAAGTTAATAAATAAAAATATGTTATTAATAAAATGAACACAATGAAAAAGGATAAACCTCGTGGAATAAGAAGTGTATGATAGAAATTTAAGTGCATCCTATATATAAAAAGCTTACTACTATTGTATAGGATTTTCAGGTGGGCCACAAATTGAATTTTTGAATCCAAAACCGAACCAAAAATTAATTATAATATCGGTTAAAACCAAATAATCAAATCCAAATCCAAATAACCCAAAACCAATTAAATCAAACCAATTTGGATTGGGCAATTTTTCGGTTCAAACCAATTAATGAACACCCCTATTTATGAGACTTAAACACATAAAAAAATGAAATAAAAAAATAAAAAAATATTTAACACATATGATTAGTAAATATTTAACACATGTGATTTGATGATGTTTATGTAGACAAGATAGCTACATAAACATCCTCTTGTTTAGAGGTGACAAATCGGACAGACAGGTGGGTTCGGGTAAGCGGGTCAAAATGGGCTTGGGTTTAAGGGGGCTCGGGACTAAATGGGCTTGTGCTAGATGGATTTAATGAAAATAATTTTTGAATCAACTTACTTTTTTTTTTTTTTTACATTTCCTTTGAATTTTCTTATGCACAACAATTATAAAATGATTATCTAATGCTAAATATGAGATAAAGAAACCATCAATTTATATTTTTGAGTGAACAATATATAGTTATCATAACAAATACTTCGTATATAAGTTGGAAAACATATTCATAATTAAAAGTAAAATGGTAGTACTTGAAAGTTAAACGGGAAATATGTATCTTTTATGCAAGGGAAGTAACAGGAAGTTAGATATATTTGACATAAATGGAAATAGGAAAATATTTATATTAATAATGGGGGACAATAAAATAACTTATTTTAACTTGAAAAAAATAATTTAATATCAAAATGAATGTATAATAAGAAATAGTAAACCTTAATCAAGATTAAACCCACTGTCATCGTTATATTCTTATTAGCACTTCGTCTTATTAAAAAATATCCTCATCCACATAAAAAATACCCAATATATATTAATAGTCCATTTTGTAATGCCCCTAAAACACGTAAGTTTTAATGATTGAATATACGTTTACGTTTTAAATTTTATATGTATTTAATATGTTACAAGTTTAAGGTAACAAGATAGTTAGAATTGGGTTAGTGGGACTAACCAAATAAAGAAAGATAGTTAGAAGGGTTTAATGTGACAATGGCTAAAGATGAAAGGGATGAAATGAAAACAACCAAATTAAAACCCCTGTAGTATTCTATTTTCTTCCAAACTCACAAACAGTATACGTATATGCATGTGTGGGTCGTGGAATAGAACCAAGAAGAAGAAGAAGAAGAAATCGAAAAATTGAGTGAGGAATTGAGTGAATTGAAGCTAGTAATCTCCAATTTAAGTATCTACAAGGTATGTATGATCTTTAGCTAAGTTTAATTTGATATTTGAATGAAGTCTATAAACCCTAGAATCATGAAAGTATATGAAAGTTAGTTATATTGTTAAATTAGTGTTCTATGTATGTTAATGAGCTAATTACTAAGTTTAATTCAAGTTAGGGTTTAAATTCTAAGAACCCTAGAATCATGAAGTTAATAAAAGTTAGTTAATTTGATTGTTTAGTGTTCCATATGTGTTTATGTGTTATATACTATGTTTAATTCATGTTAATTTAGTTCAACAATTCATGTTCATATGAAATTGGGCATGTAAAAGCTTATGTATGTGTGTAAATTGACATATGAGGTAGTATTAATGATGATTGATGAAAGTTATGATGATAAGATTGATTTAATGCCCAAATTTCATATGATCATAAGGTTTATAAATGGAACACTAATGATAATGATGGGTGTTAGTGAGTAACACCTAGTTATGAGATTAAGTAAAAGTGTTAAGATAGGTGTTAGAGGTCTAGCACCTTGTAAATGAGATCAAAGTTAAGAAAAGATGTAAAGTGTTATGTTAATTGATTATGTTATATGTTATGTGTATAGGTGATCAAGAAAAAGAAGTTAAATCAAGTTATTCAAGTAAATTGCTTAATCAAGATCAAGGTAAGTAGATGGATATGAATGATGAAGCAAGTAATGAGCGAGTCATTAGCTTGACGATTTCCGAGTAATGGATCATGACCATTAACTCGGTATTAATGTTAACTCGTAGTAGTTAGCATGATGATGTTTAAGGATCCTTAATGTGATGATGTTTATGTTAAAGTTAAAGTTTCCATTACTTACTAAGCAATTGCTTATGTGTTATGCTTAACATGTTTCAGGTGAGCCAAGTGTGAATAGGGGTGATTTGGGCAAGGGACACGTTTAAAGCTATTGGTGGAGCTTGTTGCACAGTTTTGGTAACAAGCTATCCCTTTTTGATCATGCTCTAGATATGATAGTTACACCCCCGTTGTAAAGTTTAAGACATATGTTTCAAGTTTGAAAAGGTATTGAGTCTCACTTTTGATGATAAATGATGTTTTGTAAAAGTTAAAGTCAAAGTCAAAGTCATTGGTGAGATTTGGAATTTTAGAAGTTGAATATATACATAATAGTGTACATGTTTGTTAAGTTATGTATAATAAGAAAAGCTAGTTTATGAAGGTTGAAAAGGTCAATTGTTGATGTTATGGTCCAATAAGGGTGTTAGCAAATTAGTTTGACTTAAATAAGTCAATTGGGTTAGAATTGACCAATAAAATGGGTCAATAAGGTCAAAGACCCAATCGGGTCATTTTGGTGTTCAAATGTGCAACCAATGAGGTTAAGAGTCAAAATGAACTATACTTGAGTAAAGTCAAATGTTTCTACGTCAATAAGTCCCATTTGTGATATTGAAAAAGTGGTAAAAGAGTGTAGTTTATAAATGGATTGGTTTGAAAGTTAGTATGTTAATATCTTGGTCTAAAATGGCCTAAAACTCGTCTATGGGTCAAACCCCGATAAAATGTGAAATTTGAAAAAGTGAAAATGAGGAAAGTTACTTATTTCTATATTAAAGGTGCATGCAAAATTTTATGTCTTAATTCATAACGAGTAAAAAGTTATGCGCATTTGAAGTTGGCTAAAAAGTTGACTTTTGCTGACTTTCAGAAATAGGCATAGCCACGCGATCCCAGAAAATTTTCTGGATCGCGTGAGTAAGTGCAATTTATGATCAGAAAAATTTGTTCTTAGCTACGCGATCCCATAAATTTTTCTGGATCGCATATGATAGTGTATTTTTGAAACAGAAAATTTTTCAAGTGCTTACGCGATCCAAAATTTTTCCAGGATCGCGTATCAATGTAGAAAATGAATATTTTAGTTTTTAAAAGCCATTTTAACTATGGAACTTTATAATAGATCAAGTATATAAATGGAGTAGATGTGGGACATTGTCAAAAGTGTTAAAAAAAATGGTCACGTTTTTAGGGTGTTTCAACTTGGTATCAGAGCATGGTTTAAGGGATTCGGGTATCCACCATTAGTGGGTACTTGAACTTAGACCAAAATTAATATGATGTTGAGCATGATTATGTTATGTTATTGAGTTAATGAATTGCTAATGGTTCTTTACTCGAAGTGTGGCGTGCAAACTATGGATGTGTTTAATGTAATACGATAATTAGTGTGCCTGGCCAACGCAATGATTACCATATTACTTATATGTATCCATGGAAACCACAAGACATTAGAGGATCGGATATTAGCAAGTTATTAACTGTTTGTAGTAGAATTTATGATAAAGTAGATGGTAAAGTTATTATATTAACGTGGTGTGTCTACTTTCAATTAAGATGAGTAAAGAAACAGAAGTTAACCCAACAGGAGGCAGTCAAAGTAGATCCCAGTCTCCTGTTCAGGAATTAGACCCACTTATAGAAAAGATGAAGTCTTTCGTTTCAGAAGAGGTTGGTCGCGCCCAAAAGGCATCCATTCCTCTTTTTATGTCAACCATTTTAGAGACAGTTAAAGAAGTAGTTAAAGAAGAGTTTCAGAAATATCGAGCAGAGATTATTAGAGCAAGACAGGAAATACCTCCCCAAGCTCCAATTCAAGAAGAAAGCAGGAAGTTTAGTTATAAAGATTTTTCAGCTTGCAATCCACCAGACTTTGAGGGAGAGTTAGATCTGATAAAATGTTATAGGTGGATCAGGGAGGTAGAAGGGGAATTTACTACTTCTCGATGCCCAGTTGAATTGAAGGTAATCTTTGCAGCTAATTTATTAAAGTCTCGTGCAAAGAATTGGTGGGAAGTACAGCGACGCACCATGGGAGACGAGGCAATTAGTAAGTTGAGTTGGGATGATTTTAAGAAGATGTTTGAGAATGCTTACTCTCAAGAAGCTGATTTAAAAAGGATACGTCGTGAGTTCATCACTATGGAACAAACGACAGAGTCAATAAATGAGATAGTCGGAATTTTCCTGGATAGAGCCCAGTTTTGTCCGGAATACATGGAGAACCCAAAAAGGCTTATGGATCATTTCCATGGAGTCTTGAAGAAGGAGATTAGTCAGTTTGTGAATCCCAATCGATGTAAGTCTTTTGAAGAAATGGTAAATGAAACTCAGTTCCAAGAGCTTGAATCAAAGAAAGGTGAGCGTGCCTCATCTAAAAGAAAGTTTAAGCCAATTTCAGTTCCAGTTAAGAAGTTTAAAGCTAGTGGGAGTTATAAGAAAGATGAAAGGAAACCAGAAAGATCGATTCCTCCTGAGTGTAAGAAATGTCATAAGAAACATTTTGGGGAATGTAGATTTGGGATGAATGTGTGTTATCAATGTGGTGAAGAAGGACATTTTAGTAAAGACTGTCCTCATCCGTTGAAGATATGTTATGGTTGTTACGAGCCTGGGCATGTGAAATCAGAATGCCCAATGTTGAAGTCTCAGTCAGCTTCTTCAGCATTTCGTAGACCGTCCGATAAGAAGCCGACTGAAGTACCAAGAGCTAGGCCTCGTTCATTTCAGATCACAGCTGAGGAAGCTAAGAGGACCCCAGATGTAGTGTCAGGTACCTTTCTTGTTAATATGATACCTGCATATGTCCTTTTCGATTCGGGTGCCTCTAGATCCTTTGTTTCAGAAAAGTTTAGTAAGAGTTTTATGATTCTACTTTCTAACTTAGACACCCCATTAGATGTTGAAATAGCTGATGATAGAACTATATATGTGACTAAAGTTTATCGTGGGTATCGGTTAGAAATAAGTAATGAGCCATTTTCTATAAACCTAATCCCTATGCAAATGGGTGAATTCGATGTTGTAATTGGTATGGATTGGCTAGCGGCTCATGATGCTATGATTCAATGTGAACAAAAGATTGTAAGGGTTAAGTTACCACGTGGTGAAATATTAGATATTTATGGGGAAAAGAGAGAAATGCCCATTCCAATTTTTACTTTTGCTAGAGCTAAACGACACTTATCACGTGGTTGTCAAGCCTTTTTAGCACATGTAGTAGATACTCAGAAATCCATCCCAAAACTTGATGAAATTCCTGTAGTAAAAGAGTTTCCTGATGTGTTTCCTGATGAGTTGCCGGGTATACCACCCGATAGGCAAGTCGAGTTTAGGATTGAGTTAATGCCTGGAGCTACACCTATTGCTAAAACACCCTATAGGCTTGCTCCAACCGAGATGCAGGAATTGATGAAACAGTCGCAAGAATTATTAGACAAGGGTTTTATTCGTCCAAGTAGTTCTCCGTGGGGAGCTCCTATTTTGTTTGTAAAGAAGAAAGATGGTTCGATGAGGATGTGCATAGATTACAGAGAGTTGAACAAGGTAACCATTAAGAATAGGTACCCATTACCTAGAATTGATGACTTATTTGATCAGTTGCAGGGTGCTAGTTATTTTTAAAAGATTGATTTGCGATCAGGTTATCATCAATTGAAGGTTAGAGAGGAAGATGTTTGTAAAATAGCTTTTAGAACAAGGTATGGTCACTATGAATTTGTGGTTATACCTTTTGGTCTCACAAATGCACCTGCAGCTTTTATGGACCTAATGAATAGAGTATGTCGCCCGATGCTTGATAAGTTTGTAATCGTGTTCATTGATGACATCTTGATATATTCTAAGTCAGCTATGAACATGACTTTCATTTAAGGCAAGTGTTACAGATGTTGAGAAAGGAGAAGCTTTATGACAAGTTCTCGAAGTGTGAGTTTTGGCTTCGGGAAGTGCAGTTTTTGGTGCATGTTGTAAATAACGAGGGTATAAAAGTTGATCAAGTTAAAGTTGAAGCAGTTATGAATTGGGATGCTCCAACAACTCCGACAGAAGTTAGAAGTTTTCTTGGATTGGCAGGTTACTATAGGCTATTCATCCAAGACTTCTCGAAGATTGCAATGCCACTTACAAAGCTTACCAGAAAGAATATTAAGTTTGAATGGAATGAACAAGCAGAACAAGCTTTTCAGACTTTAAAGCAGAAACTTAGTCAAGCACCAGTCTTAGTACTTCCAGAAGGTACTAAAGATTTGGTGGTGTATTGTGATGCTTCATATAACGGTTTGGGCTGTGTTCTCATGCAACGTGGCAGAGTGATAGCATATGCTTCTAGGCAGTTAAAAGAACATGAGAAGAGTTATCCAACACATGATCTAGAACTTGCAGCAGTGGTTTTTGCCTTAAAGATATGGAGGCATTATCTCTATGGTGTGAAGAGTACTATTTATACTGATCATAAAAGTTTAAAGTATTTCTTCGATAAGAGAGATTTGAATATGAGACAGAGAAGATGGCTAGATCTTGTTAAAGACTATGATTGTGAAATATTGTATCATCTGGGAAAGGCCAATGTTGTAGCTGATGCCTTAAGCAGAAAGGCGGCTCATTTTGCTCTAACGGTTAAATCTCTTAGAATCACTGTCACTCCTAGCTTGATTGATCAAATTAAAGAAGCACAACAAAAAGCTTGGAGAGAGAAAGATATTCGATCAGAACATATCAAGGGTCAAGTTGATAGTATAGTGGAAGACTCACGTGGATTAAAGACACGTTATGGTAGAATATGGATTCCTAATTCTTGGAATTTGAAGACATTATTATTGGATGAGGCCCATAAATCAAAGTATTCCATCCATCCTGGCGCAACAAAGATGTACCACAACTTAAGATCAGATTATTGGTGGCCAGGTATGAAAAGAGATATAGTTAAATATGTTGAACAATGTTTAACTTGCTTACAGGTAAAGGCTGAGCATCAAAAGCCTTATGGGAAAATGCAGCCTTTAGACATACCTGTTTGGAAATGGGAACACATAACAATGGATCTTATTACCAAATTGCTAAAGACTCAGCGTCGGCATGATGCAATTTGGGTAATAGTGGATAGATTAACAAAAAGTGCCTTATTTTTACCAATAAAGGAAACGATGTCTTCAGAGGCGTTAGCAGATTTATATGTGAAAGAAGTAATTGCACGTCATGGCATGTCGGTTTCTATTGTCTCGGATAGAGATAGTAGGTTCACTTCACGGTTTTGGGCCAAATTTCAAGAGGATATTGGTACACATATTAATCTTAGCACGGCTTACCACCCGCAGACAGATGGTCAGAGTGAGAGGACGATACAGACTTTAGAAGACATGTTGCGGGCTTGTGCTATAGATCTTGGAGGTAATTGGGATGTGCATTTACCATTGGCAGAATTCTCCTATAATAATAGTTATCACGCAAGCATAGGTATGCCACCTTACGAGATGTTATATGGGAGAAAGTGTAGAACTCCAATATGTTAGGGTGAAGTTGGACAGAGAGAAATGGGCAGTACCATTATAGTACAGAAAACGACAGAAAAGATAGATCAAATCAGGGAAAGGTTAAAGATAGCACAAGATAGACAGAAATCTTATGCCGATAAGAGAAGACGCCCATTAGAATTTGAGGTTGGAGATATGGTTATGTTAAAGGTATCTCCATGGAAAGGTATAATAAGGTTCAGAAAAAGAGGCAAGTTAAGTCCTCGATTCATTTGTCCATTTAAGATTTTGGAAAGAATCGGTAAAGTAGCTTATCGTCTTGAGCTACCAAACGAGTTAGCAAGCATTCATAGCACTTTCCACGTGTCATATTTAAGGAAGTGCTTGGTAGATGAAGCATCATACGTTCCATTGAAAGAGATAGAAATCAATGACCAGTTAAATTATGTGGAACAACCAATTGCTATTCTTGATGAAAAGATTAAAAAGTTAAGAAATAAAGATATTCGGTTGTTCAGAGTCCAATGGAAGCATAGAAAGGGTTCAGAGTTCACGTGGGAACCGGAGGAAGAAATTATAGTTTATTATTCGGCTTTGTATCAAGAATGGATTGTGAGGACACAATCCTAAATAAGTAGGGGAGAGTTGTAACGCCCCTAAAACACGTAAGTTTTAATGATTGAATATACGTTTACGTTTTAAATTTTATATGTATTTAATATGTTAAAAGTTTAAGGTAACAAGATAGTTAGAATTGGGTTAGTGGGACTAACCAAATAAAGAAAGATAGTTAGAAGGGTTTAATGTGACAATGGCTAAAGATGAAAGGGATGAAATGAAAACAACCAAATTAAAACCCCTGTAGTATTCTATTTTCTTCAAACTCACAAACAGTATATGTATATGCGTGTGTGGGTCGTGGAATAGAACCAAGAAGAAGAAGAAGAAGAAATCGAAAAATTGAGTGACGAATTGAGTGAATTGAAGCTAGTAATCTTCAATTTAAGTATCTACAAGGTATGTATGATCTTTAGCTAAGTTTAATTTGATATTTGAATGAAGTCTATAAACCCTAGAATCATGAAAGTATATGAAAGTTAGTTATATTGTTAAATTAGTGTTCTATGTATGTTAATGAGCTAATTACTAAGTTTAATTCAAGTTAGGGTTTAAATTCTAAGAACCCTAGAATCATGAAGTTAATAAAAGTTAGTTAATTTGATTGTTTAGTGTTCCATATGTGTTTATGTGTTATATACTATGTTTAATTCATGTTAATTTAGTTAAACAATTCATGTTCATATGAAATTAGGCATGTGAAAGCTTATGTATGTGTGTAAATTTGTCACACCCCGCCAAACGGTAATTACAATTTGCTATGATTAGTTTGCGGAAGCTTTAATGACGTGACGGGGCTGCGAACAGTATATTCAACCAACAAATACATACATGCTCAGAGCATATGGTTATCGCACAACTTTATTTATCAAGGATGCCATGTTTAACAGGTATTACAAAAGTAGTACGACTATGTAAGTCGTAACAATAGTAGTAGAGTTTAAAACATTTTAGTTTTAAAAATAATACATAAGTTTAAAACAAGATTTCATAAGTATGACTGCAATGTCTGCAGTTATACGGAGGAAATCCCCAAAAGCGGTCCCAACAGTATGTGGCATCCTAAGTAGTCCAGGGTTGTCCATCCTGAATGCATGCGATTACTTACCCAGCTAATTTCCTGAAAAACATAGAGAAAGTCGTCAACAAATATATTGAGTGAATTTACAGGTTTGTATATATATGTGGTTAATTAAACCAAGTCAGTATAAATGAATTGTTGTTCATTTATAAAATACAAGTTATGTAGGGTTGTTACCCAAAAGTATAGTTTTATGTGGGATATCATCCCAAAATGTGTTACTGGTTGTTTACCAGTGTGAAATATGTTACCGGTATGTTTTCCGGTATTTAACAGTTGTAGGATTCGTTCTTCCTAAAAGTATGTGGGAATTTACTTAGACTTTGATCCCCTGGAAGGTGAGCTAAACCTCGCAGGTTAAAGTAACGCGACCTAACCCTATAACTAAACCACAACCAGAACTTATGTTGTTTGCCTGAACGGACGTTTAAGTATACGCTCCACCGTAGGAGGGTCGTCACGGCAATAGTACTATCCGTATACTCAGTTTCTATAGTCACCTATCTAATGGTTATAGTAGCATGTCATGAGGTCTTTTCATGTACACATTCCAAGTCTGGGTCCGTACTAGGATACTTTGTCTGAATTCCCAAAATAACAGTGAATATGTAATATCACAAATCAACAGTTGTATAAAAGCAATAAAGCATTTATAGTTTGATTGCATGTGTTGGCATGCAATTTCTATGTTTAACGCCCATGTGTTTAAAAGCAGAAAACATTTAAAAGTAGGGGCTGTAAACTCACTGTGATGTGCTCGGTAAGGAAAGCTAGCAGCCGACAGGTAAACGCCCAAGGTGTGTTAACCTATATACAATAAATGTATTAACATATGTACGTTTGATTTGTTTAATCAACTTATGTTAACGGTTTGTTTGTTTGAAGAAATTGTTGATTTCTTAATAATGTATGTCATTGAATTCGTTGATGACATTGTGTTGAAATATTGTCATTATTTCCTCACATAGTATACTTTGTCAAGTGTATATATAGTATGTAGTCGTATTTACATTTGGATGTCGTTTTGTTCCCTTTGTTCATATACTTGTTCTATATATGTTTACTTATGCAAATATACTTGTTGTATATTATTGAATCATGCGTTTGTTAAACGTGAGATCCATATGTACGTATATATATACATAAATACATTTTTACAAGTGTCGTATGTATATATATATGTATATCTATATATATATATATATATATATATATATAGGTTTTAATTACGTTGTTTACGTATAACTTACTTGTAAGTTTTGATTTGTTACGAAACTTCACATTCTATTTATTTTCGTTTTTAAAATAAATATATGTTATCGTCTCGAAATTTGTCATTTGTATGTATATACGAAGTATGCATATAGGTTTGTCGTTTGTTATTAATTATGTATATATATATATATAGAATCATAAACGTTCCATTTTATAAATATTCGTTCCGTTAAATAAATCGGGTCACGTTTTATGTTTGGAATGTTTTGGAAGTTTATTGGGCTCGACCCGATTAGTTTTGTTTCCGGCCCAATAACTTAACCCGATCACACGATCCGTTTGGCCCGTTAACAAGTTTTGGCCCAATGGCCCGTTTATTTAATTTAACTCATTTGTTTTTACAATTCTCGGTCCAAACCCAAAGTCTTAGGCCCAAGGAGCATTCGGCACAGCTTGCGACCACGGCCCAGCCTGCAGCCCAGCCCAGCCGATCGGCTTGGACCAGCCGTTCGGCTTGGGCCTTCAGCCGTTCGGCTGGAGGTTCCGGCCCAATCCAATCCCACTCGATCCTGTCCAATTTAATTAGTCCATTATTCATTTCGGTCCAGTCCACATCCTAACCCATTCGTTCGTTCGGGTAAAAAGTCACAAACCGTTCGGCCCAACTAAACTAGTCGTTCGGCTCATTTAGTTGAGCCGTTCGGCTCATCATAACCAGCCGATCGGCTGGCCCAAGCCAACCGATCGGGTTGGTTCGTCCCTATCATTTCGCACTCTGTTCGCAGTCCGAGCAATATATATGTATATCTACATGCTTTGTTTCGGATTTTTAGCTCGTTTTTACACTATTATCATGTCATAACATCATTTTATAATGTTATATCACATTTATATCAACTTTCACATATATGATTTGTGATTCTAAGTTTGATTTCATACAACCCATTTCAAGAACAACTCAAACAATCATCAAATTATGGAGTTATAAACATAGATTATGATACATAAACATGTTAAAGTACGAACTTCGAAATGTAAAAATCAAGAAAAATGTATTTTCTTACAATGGAGTTTGATGATGGTGAAGTTGATAAGGTGATGGTGATAAGGATTATGGTTCTGTCTTTGTTGCTCTACTACTTCTGTTACTCTGCTGCTACTGATCTTTTGTGTGTTTTAGCTCAAGAGAAGAAGAAGAGGAAGATAGGTAATGATAGGTGTGTGTGTAGAGAAGATCACAGAAGAAGTGAAGTGGGAGTGAAATATTTCAAACGAGTGTTGCAGTATAATTATACTGCCTCCTCAATTATTTGAGGTTGGTGGGATATTTAGCCCGTTAATTTCGAGTACGGGTATAATTGGTGCAATATAAAATTTAACATTTTATATTTTTATTTTGTAGATGTACTCCCGATTCGTTATTTAAATTTGGAATAATGAAATTTTCATTATTTTAGACTGTTGTACAAATTTGTACACTGGACTGCTATCATTCAATTGGGTGCCAAATTTCAGTCGAATTTCGGATTCATATTTTGAGGTAATGTTACAAATGTTTTCGAATGAGTGAGAAAATTTGAATTTTTCTCATTTTGATCTTTAAATGCATTTTAAAATTGTTTCTGTTCGTTTTATAATACATTTTATGTTAAACGTATATTTAACCCATTTTATCTATAGGTTATAGATACAATAGTACCCGTAATTAATAATTGAATTATAAATTATATTATATCAACTTTTGCGGTATTTATCTGTCGGGTTCGTCCCGATACGTTTGTACGTAAATTTAAATACTTACGTATTAGTAATACTTTTTGTTTAAAAGTATTGGGCTGCTAGGCTTACATCACATCAAAAGTTTTATTTTAAACTTAAATCAGGAAATTAGCGTAAGAATGCACATGCTTAAATGTTAATCAGTACCTAATTTGGAGAGTTGTCACAAAATTGACATATGAGGTAGTATTAATGATGATTGATGAAAGTTATGATGATAAGAGTGATTTAATGCCCAAATTTCATATGATCATAAGGTTTATAAATGGAACACTAATGATAATGATGGGTGTTAGTGAGTAACACCTAGTTATGAGATTAAGTAAAAGTGTTAAGATAGGTGTTAGAGGTCTAGCACCTTGTAAATGAGATCAAAGTTAAGAAAAGATGTAAAGTGTTATGTTAATTGATTATGTTATATGTTATGTGTATAGGTGATCAAGAAAAAGAAGTTAAATCAAGTTATTCAAGTAAATTGCTTAATCAAGACAAGGTAAGTAGATGGATATGAATGATGAGTCAAGTAATGAGCGAGTCATTAGCTTGACGATTTCCGAGTAATGGATCATGACCATTAACTCGGTATTAATGTTAACTCGTAGTAGTTAGTATGATGATGTTTAAGGATCCTTAATGTGATGATGTTTATGTTAAAGTTAAAGATTCCATTACTTACTAAGCAATGCTTATGTGTTATGTTTAACATGTTTCAGGTGAGCCAAGTGTGAATAGGGGTGATTTGGGCAAGGGACACGTTTAAAGCTATTGGTGGAGTTTGTTGTACAGTTTTGGTAACAAGCTATCCCTTTTTGATCATGCTCTAGATATGATAGTTACACCCCCGTTGTAAAGTTTAAGACATATGTTTCAAGTTTGAAAAGGTATTGAGTCTCACTTTTGATGATAAATGATGTTTTGTAAAAGTTAAAGTCAAAGTCAAAGTCATTGGTGAGATTTGGAATTTTAGAAGTTGAATATATACATAATAGTGTACATATTTGTAAAGTTATGTATAATAAGAAAAGCTAGTTTATGAAGGTTGAAAAGGTCAATTGTTGATGTTATAGTCCAATAAGGGTGTTAGCAAATTAGTTTGACTTAAATAAGTCAATTGGGTGAGAATTGACCAATAAAATGGGTCAATAAGGTCAAAGACCCAATCGGGTCATTTTGGTGTTCAAATGTGCAACCAATGAGGTTAAGAGTCAAAATGAACTATACTTGAGTAAAGTTAAATGTTTCTACGTCAATAAGTCCCATTTGTGATATTGAAAAAGTGGTAAAAGAGTGGAGTTTATAAATGGATTGGTTTGAAAGTTGGTATGTTAATATTTTGGTCTAAAATGGCCTAAAACTCGTCTACGGGTCAAACCCCGATAAAATGTGAAATTTGAAAAAGTGAAAATGAGGAAAGTTACTTATTGTTATAGTAAAGGTGCCTGCAAAATTTCATGTCTTAATTCATAATGAGTAAAAAGTTATGCCCATTTGAAGTTGACTAAAAAGTTGAATTTTGCTGATTTTCAGAAATAGGCATAGCCACGCGATCCCAGAAAATTTTCTGGATCGCGTGAGTAAGTGCAATTTGTAATTAGAAAAATTTGTTCTTAGCTATGCGATCCCAGAAATTTTTCTGGATCGCGTATGATAGTGTATTTTTGAAACAGAAAGTTTTTCAAGTGCTTACGCGATCCAAAATTTTTCCAGGATCACGTATCAATGTAGAAAGTGAATATTTTAGTTTTTAAAAGCCCATTTTAGCTATGGAACTTTATAATAGATCAAGTATATAAATGAAGTAGATGTGGGACATTGTTAAAAGTGTTAAAAAAAATGGTCACGTTTTCGAGGTGTTTCACATTTGAACTCATTGTTACTTTAGATTTTGTCCATTGATACCCACACTCGCAGTGTATACCGCCCAAATTAGCTCAAAATTAGATGAAGAAAGCCCATAATCACTCATATCTAAAGCATCTGGGCATAAATTGTCGCCACTACTCTTTTTAATGCAATGTTTTAAGATCCGGTTCAACCGGCCCGGTCGAACCAAAGATTTAGAGGATTACGGCCAAGAAATAATCGGATTTTTCGATAATTTGACTAGCCAATGGGCCGTTTGGGCCGGCGGGCCAGACCGGGTTGGACCGGGACACGAAAAAGCGTATCGACCCGGTTCAAAGTAATTTGCTTTATTTTACGTAATTGTGAGCAAGTAATGTGAAATATTCAAGAATTTCAAGGTAAATAAGAGTAATTTGAGATGATCTAGTAGCTTTTGAAGAAGAAACCACAATTATCTAAAGAAACAAAGAGTAGGAGGTTGAAAACAGATAAATTAAATGGTGTTTTTTTTTTGTTTCTTTTCTTATTTTAGATACTCCGTAAATTTATAGCTGTGAAAATACGTCTTGTATTTTTATTAGTTTTACTCGAAGGAAGCGAAAGCAAGAAACAGTTGCTTTTTGCCCCGCCTTTTTTTCCATTTTGGATTTCTTTTATATTTATTTTTTATTTTTTATTTAATAATATTGCTTTCATTCTTTATCTTCATGTTTTACTATGAAATAACAAAGAATAATCAATATAATTTCATGTTTACTATGTAAGTCTTTAAGTATGGAGTTACGAGTAGAAAATTGACTTTTAATGAATTTACCCGTTGACAACTATAATTGAAAGTAATTAGTTGTTGATAAATACTTATTTGAATCATTAGACTAGATTATATAGTTAGTCGTACGCTTGTTTAGTATTACCAAGCGAAATGTTAAGATATGTTTTACCAAACGGATTGTTAAGTTTTATTGTTGAGTTTTGTATGTCTTTATTCTATGTATATAATAGATATATAAGGTTTTTAACAATTCCGGTCCGACCTTTCGACCCAACCGATCCGACCGGTCCGACCAGAAATCAGCACTAATCCGGTTCGATTAAAAATTCGGGTTTTAAAATATTGTGTTAATGGTACTAATGTTTGAGAAATTACGCTACTTAGATATAATTTAAATTGTGTGTACTCAACTATCATTTAGATTCAACATGCGTACCTGACTCTTAAAGATTATAATTTAATATATTATGCTGCACTATTTTCAAATAACTATATCATTTTTAAAGATTGTACCCAACTATCATTTTTAATAACAGAAAGGTCTGATAACAACTTGTTTTTCAAGTAGAGAAAATGGAAGCGTACCTACTTGTTACTCGAGATTATGTAATTTATTTGTTTGTTTTTTATGATTATGTAACTACAACTATTGAGTGTATCTACAAGTTTTTATTTTTCTTTTCGTTAGGAATATCAAAACTAGTATAATATCAAAAAGGATTATACATCAGATATTCAATATGAATTTTTTTATATCTATCATAAGAAATAGTTCTGCTATAGAGGAATGAACTTTGGCTTATTGCTTTCCCTACACAACTTTTGTGTGAAAACCAAAAAGGTTGTGAAACAACTAAAAAGAGTACAGGGGCAAGCAGGCATGTGGCCTGCATTTGTGTGTGCATGGCTAACAAGGTTAGGTGCATTCGCGATTCAGTTTTCAGTTCAACTCTAATGAAAGACCGGCACATGTTCGATTGAAACAAAAAACTGAACATTTCGAGTTTAGATCAAACTAAACCATCAACTAAATCCCTATAAAAGCTTCAATTTGAACTTGGTCTACTTTAGTTTTCCATCAGGATACCCCTTTGCAGTAGAATTTTTATCTTCTTTTTTGTATTCGTTTGTAATCATTCATCTATCAACTAGCCTTTAAGTTTCTCCAACTCTCTACAAAAGTACAACGTATCATAACTAATGTTGGTTCTCCCTAAATTGTCCAGCACCGCTAGCAAGTACTTTCACAACTGTATAAATCATGTTGGAACCTGTGAGCCCTGCAGCGAGATAATTTAAACACAACCATGTCAAATGTTTACACAGCAACTAGCAAATACCGACATTGATATACCGAGTTTTAAGTTCATGTACCTTGTTAAGCTTTTCGATATAAATTGAACTCACTTCCTTGCGAAGGCCTTCAACATCCATTGCATACTCTATATAATTTTCATCCAGTAAAAACGGTTGCAATTGCTGTCTCATCCTTACCAGTGCTCCCTCCAATCCACAGAATCCATCAAGGATAAGATGTTCAGTTGATTTCAACATCAATAGGTTCTTAACAGCAAGGAGTACCTGAAAGAAGCCTCACCAGAAACCAAAATCATTAATGCGATATACAACTTTTGTAAACACCAAAAAGTTTTTAATATATTTGGTTTTCCATGCACCATTTCTGATTTTTCATCAACCAAAATCGTTAATGCACAACTTTTCAACACCAAAAAGTTTTTAATATATTTGGTTTTCCATCACCATTTCCGATTTTTCATTCTTCGGAAATTTTATAGATACTAGAAGAAATTAATAAAAAAATAAAAAACATGTTACATACCTTCTCCTGGAGATCTAGGTCATCTGATGTCAAATCAATCAACAACCTCACAAGTGCGCAATTGCTGAAAAAAGGAAGCTGCAGTTTGTTACTATAATCTAACTGATATTCAGCCAGATCAGCAATAAGCGACACCGATCTCCTGTGTAGTCTAACATCAGCAGTTGCATTGCTTAAAATGCCCTACAAAACAAGTTTCGGATCCAGTCAGTAAACTAGACAAAAACCTTGAAAATATTGCTACCTATGTGTATTACCTGGAGCATTATTTCTCCACCTTCTGCATTGAACACTTCAAGGCCATTCTGGTTATTTCTGATTACTGCCGAAACAGCATGCAATGCTTTTATGGCTTCTTCTTTGAAACTAGATTTCACCATCATCATTAGCTTCGGCAATGCTCCCAGTTCAACAACCTAATAGAACTTAAGTTGGAACTTCTAGAAAGTATTTATATAATAAAAAAGCCATCACAAGCTAACAAATAAGAAGCATTGAAATTCACAAGTAACAAATGAGCATCTGTACCTGCTTCTGAACTACAGGATTGTTTTGACTGGCTTTAGCAACAATCCATGCAGAAGTCGTCCTTATCCCCGTATCTGAGTTGCTAAGTTCTTTTATAACCACAGAAAGACCTCCCATTTTGTGCAAATCTGAAACAGAGATTACAATTATACAAATTAATTTATGAATGAGAGCAATGTTATAAACAGTTAACTCAAATTGGTTTGCCTTGCAAAATTCTTATTTGAGACAAATTGGGCAGAGGCCTAAGCATGGGTCTATCATATACACATACACACGGATTATTGTCGTGTTTTGAGCATTCATTAAACTCCTTTTTGTTTGAGTCTTTTCCAAGTTCAATATAGTGTTTAAATGAGGTTTACCATCTCAGTTTGAGCTCCAAAACGGAACTCAATATTATAGATGAGATAATTCAGGCTACCAAATGATCCAATTGAGCTCGTGCTAATACAAAAGCTATTTTAAGTCGAACTTAGCTCATTAGAAAATATTCAAAGCTGTTAAAAAGGGATCGATCTCAAGCTCAAAGCCTCAAACAATGACGAAATCTTCGAGCTTGAGCCGGATATTAGTCATTGAGTAAGCCAAGTTACTAAACCAGAGATGCAATGAATAAAGCAAATTATTTCCTGCAAGTTGAGAGAACTGTCTCATTTAGAGTAAAGGCTGGCAAGTAAAAGATGATTTATCATTTATATATAGATTGTGTATCTGGAGTCATAAACTCTATAATTAATCATACATTACAAACATAACCTAGACGGGACGACACACAGAATAAGAAAGAACATACCGTTGGCATTATCAATTGCTTCCACAAGTATCAGAAGCTCCTCTAGTGCACGGTGATGGTCTTCCAAACTTAAAGATGAATTGTTCAAGTCATCAATTGCAATTTTCATCAGTTTTGCATCCGATGGCATTTCTAATTTCTCCACCAGTTCCTAAATGTACAAAAAGAAGAAAACAAAATACAGACGATAAAACCAAACCAATATATTCATGAAAACATGGTAAACATCTTAGATATATACACATTAAATGGAACAAAGTAAAGACGCTTACCAAAAATTTGAATTATATGTAGTAGGGAAAGATTTTTAACCCATAACATGTGTAGTTATCATGTTTAAATGTAACAAAGAAAATCATGAGTATGAAGACTCCTAGAACAGTAAAAGCAAGACTAAGTTAAATAAAGATTAAAAGATTTAACACAACAATTAGTAGAGTATAAACAATAATCATGATTAACACATTCATTGGGATGCTAATCAGGGCAACAAATTAGTTTAGGCTATTTGATTAACAAATTAGTTTAGGCTTCTTATGTTTATGACTATGGTATTCAAACAATCTTCATTTTTTAGTTACTGTCACCGACATTATACCAAGATTCGACTCTGTAGTATGTTTGATAGGGCAATGGCGCCTAAGTGTAGTCCATCCCTTAAAGCTCCATTAGCAACTAATTGTTAAATAAAGTACCACTTTCTTGATTTCGAGGGGATCTTTCCCATTATTTCTAATTGCTATTGCTAATGGAAACACAAAATTAATCATTTTCAATGTTGGCCAAAAGAGCCACTCGCACCTCTTCTTCACACATGTCAATATACATTTGCTATTCAGAAACATGTGAATAGATGCAGGGAGCTCCTAATGTCAGGTCAAATGCTATAACATATACTATCATGTTCCGAGATAAAAGGAAAGTCTATTGGGTCAATTCTTGTATACTTCACATGACACAAAAAAAAAAAATCAATCTTTATTCGTAACTTTATAATTCTAACCTTTAATTCCATTTGACGTCTTTGTAGCTCATCTGTGGATAACTTCTTAGCATCATGAGCTTTAAGTTCTAGCTTTGCAGGATCTGAGTGACCTGCAGGAATCAACAGCTCCCAATTAAAAAACAGTAACACTTGCTTTCGAGGTTCGTTAATGCCCGGGCTGTCATTAAGTTGTTCGGACATGCATAAAGTACTGTACTTTAACCAATATTCAAGGGGTATAGAGTTGTCATCGTCAGAGTACAAATATCTTAACGACAATTAGGGCTGTGGTTATCATTATTTTTATATTTTAGTATCTCAATCTCTCAATCTCAATCTCAATCTCAATATATATATAAAATAAAAATGTTAATGACTGCAAGTTTGATAATAATACCAATTGCCCACTGTAACATGCCCTCAAGAGAAGGAAAGCCGCCGTCGAGTTCATCGTGATCATTCAACGATTCATCGGTTTCAGCGTTACCCACAACATGTCCGTCGCCGGTGGAACCTAATAGGCCACCGGAAACCGACTTATTGACGCGTTCAGCCCTCGAGATCTGTACAAACAAAATGAAGAAGATGAAGAACAAGGCTGCAATTCGACCCATTAATTGCAGGTGAAGACCTCGATCTGATTTGCTGAATTGGTTCCCCTTATTAGTGTTCTTGGCTGGCTATCTGTAAATGTTTGCTGCTGGTTTGCTTGATTTGGTGAGTTGTTCGGGAAGACGCTTAAATTGGTGACCGATTGATTTTTTGTTTAGGGGATATGACATGTGGTTACGTATTCTGACCAATCAGATCTGTCCAAATGTTTTTTCTTACATTTTGGATTTCTCGGCTAGTCATTTTTTATTTTCAGCATCTTTAATATAAAGTAAGGCTAAAAATAAAAATTAAAATGGTAAAAAAATATGAAGAATGAATATTGTTTCATTCAAAAATTCATTTTAATTTTTTTAATTAAATATATTATAAATCATATGTCTATACAAAAAATGACATATTTGAAATGAACGTCTTTTTCTCTTCGATTATAGATCTTACAAACAATTCTTGATACAGAAAATCTTGTGAAAGTGTTGGAATACTGAAATAGAGTATTTACTCTTCACTATTGCTTTTATGTGAAAGTAGTACAATTCTTGATTACTCTTCACTCTTCACTATTTTTATTTTATGTGATTTTGTTAGAATACTGAAATGGTGTAGTTTACATAAGTTGGAAATTATCATGAGGAGATGACCAAAGAAAATGAACTTATAATACTTCTTGCATTTGAAATAGAGTATTTAGCTCAGATGCTCACCAATGCAAATATATAATGAAGAAAGTTTTAGGCTTTTGGTATGTGAATCACCATTAGAATCATAAAATATAATATGTTTGTGTACAGATTATTGGCAAATTAGATATTTGTAAAATTTGATAAGCTAATGTTGATAATTATTACAGTTGAATTTCTTTAGGAAATAAATTATGGAATTGAAGTCGATTTGCAGGAAAAAATGTTAAGTCAAGAAGCAAACTTTCTTTGAAGGATTGGAAGGAAAAAACACTTCAACAGCTCACTGTCGGTGCTGTTGCTGGTGGTGCAATTGCATAGTCAGGTAACACTGCAATTGTAATAGTCAACTTTAGGATATGTTTTTAATCACAAGATAAAATGAGTGAATCATTTGACTGTTATTTGTTGGCACATGATGCAAGCTAAATTGAATGGAAGATTGAATAAATGTGGTGTTATCGGTCCTCTCTTTGACGTTGGTACGTTGGTGTCCAGGAAATTGAACCATGGACTGCTAGACTTTTGCCTTCAAGGCAGGTCAGTCATCCAACTTTCTCTTGCTTTTTCTAATACGTTTTATGGTTTTTGTTGATTTATGTTTTTTTTTTTAACTCTGGTTATCTTATTTTTGGAATCATAACTCATGATAATCAACTTTTAAGGTCTGTATATACCGGTTGTGTTTCTTATAATTTATTATGGGTTAAATAATGAGTTTCATACCAGCCAATCAGCCATATCGAAACCTGTAGATACCAAAATAGACAATTAAATCAGCTGTGTTAATCCTTTTTATCTTCGTTTGAGAAGTTTACTCCCATTTGACTTGATGTATCTGCCTGGCCTTTTACTCAAAGATTGTCATTTTTTGCCCTTTTGTCTACTTATATCTTGAGTACACAGATTTTGACACAGTTAGTTATCTGATTATTACGCCTCTATATAGTGGTTGAATAGACAATGGTTGATTAATTATACACTATTTTCTACTATCTGTTATAGTGCAATTTACATTTATTTCTTTGTTATACAATATCATATTATAATTCTCAATACGCACAATTAACCGCCTCTGTAATTGATATTGCTATATAAACTAACTGCTTATGCACTATACAAAACTAGTATTTAACTCGGGCGTTGCCCAGCTAAGTGACTGCCATAAAGCATGTCGCAATATAAACTTTAAATCATAGCCATAACAGTCATGTATATATAGAACTATATAATATATAATGCATATGTTTTCAATTCTTATATTTTTGGATGGAAACAATAATAAAATGGGTGTTCCATCCCTTTCTTTCATTACGTCCTTCATTTATACCTTCTCGTCAGCCTGCCTTCATGTCTTCCTTTGATCCCTCCTGTTTGTGTGTTTTCCTTCCTTCTTTCATTCTTGACTCACTAAGCACCAGCCTACCTTCCTGCTTTCCTAGCTTCATTCTTGCCTCCCTGCCAGCCTTAATTTGATCCTTCCTACGTGTGTGTCAAATTTTAACAAAGAATGCTGTTAAAACACTAATTGAAATCTTTTATTGTTTTAATATAATAAATAGAAGGCTTTATGCACCAAAAATACATATAAGATAATCTTTAAAGTGTTTGCTACATTCCGATTTGAGTTAAAATCTTTAATCGAACCATTACAGATAATCAAGCAATATCCAACCATAACTACATGGGTAGAAACTTCAATATTTAGCTAAGATAATTCAAAACCTTGAGAGAATTTCTACAACTAATCATAAAGAACTTATAGGCTAAGCATTCTCGCGAGTGAGCACACCTGTTATCAAAATTGGCAACTTTGTAAATGAGTTTAACCAACCAGTGTGTCAGGTAAACCATACCCATTTCAACACGTACTTATATTTCGAGCACTTTCAACCAAAACCCCTTCGACCCGTTACTCAATCTGACCATTTTGCCAAATGTACTATTTACCTTTACTTTCTCAACCAAATAGAATGGCCCATCAAAAATACATGATCTACACATAATGAATTTTCATAGACACAAAAATGAAAGACAGCCATAAGCTTCAACTCGTAGATTAGACTATGTGATCTTGGTAGTCAAAAACTATAAATGTTAAAAAAAAGTAGAGACATAAAGATTAAGGTTATAGGGGTATAGATGTTGAACTAACACGACCAATTGAAAATTTCTTCCGTCATACTTATACTCATTTGAAATTTCTTCAGTCATAGTTGAATATGAATTCTACACCTGGTTTTTGATGCTTCACAATGAAATTTCTTCAGTCATAGTTGAATCAAATTAGAATAAGACAAAGAAACATATCAGGAAATTCAAATTGATGATTGGAAGCAACAAAAACCTTAAAATAAAAGGACCTACTTAAAAGAGAAATTCACAAAATCACTAACCTCTTGTGATCAAGAATTGCATCAGTTTTGATTGACTCAAGAATGGCAAAAGAAAATACCCAAGTTCCCTCCAAATCTTTGCGGCTACTTGAATCTACTGAAAAAGACCGTACACTTAATAATTCATCAGTTCGTCCTTTACCTTCTTCTTTAGTACATTCAGGAGCCTCAGCTACATCATTGCTCCTATTGTCAAGTTTGACTTTTATAACTACCATAGCTGAATCATTAGTTAGCAAACTTTGGTGTTGGTTTGCTAAACCCAAACAATGTTACATTAAAAATGATTTTAGCATATAGGAACCCAAGCAAACAAAGTTTATTGCTTCCATTGACTTGAACCATAATTTACGGGCACAACAGTGTAGCATGAACCCTTGCAAGCTAAATTCATATCCCATTCAGAACAACCCGATCATCTATGTACTTGAGGCGTCACATTGCCTTTTTCAAACTTCTAAAACCTGTCGAATAGCATAAAAAAATCAGTCTAAAACTCATACCGAAACCTATTATGCTACACATATTAAAATGTGGCTTCCTTCAATGTATTTTATGCTAAAGAGAAAAATCATTTTAAACGAGAGATTACAAGACCAACAAAAATAATCAGGAATTTAAGTTAATAAAACAAACTAAAAGGTAATTTAATGAATATTTAAGATCCATCATTAGTTTTCACTAAAAGCACATCACATAATGCCCATATCACTGAATTTGCTACTTAGGTCTGCACATATTTAATCAATTAGATAGCAGCCTCGAATAGTGTAGAAGTAGTCATGGGCTGAACTTGAACTACCTGGCACTAATCCAAGCTCGTGATATCATTCTTGTGCCACTTTCCAGTAGCTAAAGCAGCCTAGTTTAGTTGTTTAGGTGTTGCACCTTTGTAGCATACAATTAATCTTTAACCTCGCTATTTAGGTCTGCACAAATTTGGTAAACAGGATATAACAAAAACTTAAGCTAGAAATGGAAAAATGATAAATGGGTCAAAAGGGGCAAATCTAATGTGGGAAACCTATCTAAATGGGTCGGTTTAAGTGAGTTAAACCATTAACATCTTTGTCTACCTGTTTTAAATTTATAAACAAAACAATTGATACGATAAACATGAGTTAAATGCCATTATTATAATTATTAAAAAAACCAAATATAATAAACAAATGGGAAGATTTTAAGCATCTAAAAATGAACTTGATTATGTCGACCTGTAGTATGCATTTTCATTTTAGCCAAGTTTCTAACGTTCACCCACTTTATCCATTGCAAATAAAATCACACAATATGACCCACATACCCACGTACCTGATAGTAGATAATAACATGCACCACAACCCAACACTCAAGACATGAGTTTGTGGAAAGGTAAAATTAAAAAAAGATGACAACAAAAATAAGAAAATAGATGTGTACCATGAGGTAAGCCGTAATTTTTAGGGCATGGAGCCCGCTATCATCTCAGGTTACCATTATTGATCTTCAAGTCCGAGACACCAAAGTCCCAACCATAATGCAAATCATCATTCTGTGCAAAGGCATGTTATGTGCAATATTTAGGACAAAAAAAGTGTACATGGACAAGATCACGGGAAAGCTCAACCTAACCCATTAAACCCATACAAATATAAAACGTTTTGAAGTCAACCCATTTGCCACCTCTAATTAGTTAGTCACCACTAAACAATACACAATAATAAAAGAAGAAGACACTTGATATTGATAAAGGAAAGCATAAGACGGATGACCACAGCAATTCCATTATGTAGAAGAGTCGATCACAACCATATGTTTCTGCTTCATGATTACATTAATGATCTGATAAGCAACTATCTTTACATGAAATTTGGGAAAGCAATTGAGGTTTAACAGGACATTTATATGTAAAAATATGATGAGAATAGAGAGAAAGTTCAACCTCCCAAGTTTGCACGAAATGAGTAGCCACAAGCATTCGACCTTGTATCATGAGCTTCATATCCGATTCAAAAGAGCCTGACCACCTTCCTCACTGAGGGGTATGTAACATTGCCTTTTGCAAACTTCTCAAACTTTGATGATCTTCCAACACGGAGTTACATTATGAATTAGCCTCATACAGTTTCTCTTGTTTATCCAGCAAGCTCTTTACTTCATCTGGAAAATAAAGAAAATATTACACACATAGTATGCAAATTTCAATTAATATTTAAAGCTTTAAGGGAGAGGTGATATAATCCCTTCTAACAAATATAATAATCAATTAATAGAAGCTCGCATAGATATTAACCTCAACTATTTACCGACTTTAATATTCTTTTTTGTATAAGCCTTTTTTCTCCATTTAATATTCCCAACTCTATTCCTCCTCAAATCAAGTAAATGAGACAGCTTTAACACATTCACATATTTTCCCATCAAATGAAAATGTTTGATGACCAGAAAACAAATGTCCACATGAAAATGTCAAAAGCGATGATTACATATACAGATCTGAGCCGACTGTCTTGATTAGCAAAAGAACTCGTTAATAATGAAAATAGCCAAATTTAAATAGTGAAAATAAACCTTGAACATTGGTACTTCGTTGTCTAGATGTAATCTATCTTTCCTTACGCTTTCGTACATGATTTTCCACATCTGGCTCCTTTTCTGATGATTTAGCACAAAAAATACAAAAGAACTGGGCTTGAATACAACCACTCTTTTTCCAAGGTTTGACACCGATATGTTACCACAACCTGTTATAACAATGAAAAAACAAAGCCGATAAAAGAAGTAGAACCAAAAACTTGTGATAAAAAAATAATGTTTAGTAATGCAACCTATCAAAACAAAATTAATGGAAATGGCATTATCTTTTTGGAGCATTCTTTAGGCGATGGCCAATGACTAAGATGATACAATGTGTGCAGTTGAGCAGCTTACTACACGGACAAACAATAAGATAAGTTAATGTATAAAGGTCGTGTGTAAACTTAATACTGATTATACCTAAAAGCGATGACTCAAAATAGTTAAAAGAATTGAAAATTTGAACAGTTAGACGATTAACGGAAAGTCAAAAATATTATTTCAGAGCAAATGAGAACTAACCAAAAAGCACAATTTGATGAACACGATGAGAATTCATTTGACTACTCACCACAGCTTTAGGTAAATCATCAGATGAGTAATATCTTTCTTCGAAATCTCACCTGCTCACAAACAATCAAATCCCATAAGAACATATCATAAAACTATAATAATTGACCATATATTCATATGTCCATGGGCCATGACTGAAAGCTTCATCCATTTCCATGTTAATTGAGTCAGATACACTAATCGCAAATATCAATCTTAGCAAACTTTCATGAATAATCAGAATATAAATAGATTCTTAACATCTTACCAAAAATCGGTTACCAAATCGTTACACATAATCAAAAGTTTCAACAATAATATATACCACAACAAATTAAATAGAAAAATTGCGTGTTTTGAGGCTTACCCATGTTAAAACTCAAACCACCTTGAGTGCCACGAAAATTGGAAGAAAACGTCTAGGGCGAATTAGGGAAGAACAATCACCATGAATTAGGGCAAAACAATCACCATGAATTAGGGCAAACAATAGCAGAGGGATGATGATATAGCAGAAATAAACGAAAGGGTGAAAAAACTTAGAGATATTAACATTGCTTCCTTGAAAAAGGGATGAGCAGTTGAGCAAGATCATGGGGGGAGTGGTTCACCAGGAGAAAACTGCTTCCAGAGCAAAATAACTGAAATAATGGAATAAAAGACGGTCTAGATCTAAAGTCAATGGGATCCTACGGTTGAGAATGTAAGTCAATGCAAAAAAAAACTTCCCAGACGGTAGTACTACCCTAGAGCCATATATATGGCAAATGTAGTTTGTATACATTGTGTTGACTACATCAGCTGGAATCATGGATCACGAGGAAGCCAGAAGGAAGAATGTTGGTGGCAAGGTTTTTGGTTTTATTACTGAAAAGCATGATATTTTACGGATCGTCGTATGTCGCACCCCCAAATTCACGATAAATGGAAGCATACTTTAGGGTGCTACTAATCAATAAACAAAGCACATAAGATATAATGAACGACTCTATATGCGTCGTTTACAATACATTGATTTTATAAAAGTTTTACACAGTTATAATAGTTTACAAAAGATCGAGATTTAATGAAAGAGATTCTATGGCATAACTAATTATACAAAATATAGTAATGCATGACAATCTCCTGATGTTTGCATGAGACTCGAGCTAATGGGCATCCTGAATGAGCAGACCTACTGCTGCTGGGAACATGAGAATACACGCTAAATGGTCAGCTAAAAGTTGGTGAGCTCACAGGTTTAATGATAAAGTATAATGTATGAACCGCAAGATTTAAGTATGATAGTTTGCTATTAAGCAAATAAGTAAATGATAAATGATGTATATAACTGCCATGAGCACATAGTCTGAGCTTAACTGAGGTGTCAGGATCACAATCAAGTGCCTGAGCGAGGGTGCCTCTATGCGTGTGCCTAATCAACACACGTATGAACAAATGATAATGCGTCCGTTTGACCAGTCAGTGCTTACTGACCCGGACGGGGATTGTCAATCCCATATGGTACCATACACTAACATTCACGCTACAAAGTATTACCAAACTATGCTTGGAGGACTTAAATAATTAGATGAATAAACTCATGCAGAATATAGCGATATTTGATACTTGCGTTCACATGTAAAACAAAACAGGCATGTATTCTCACCCCGAGGTTAAAAAACAGTAAAAGCGGGGCTATGAGACTCACCTGAGTCTGGTGAGATGCTAACAAGCAATGATGATGGTATACAAGGGAAATGATGTCGTTTCCAACGACTGAAACCTGCTAGGCGTCCAAGACGCGCAAGGTTATAATAATGATTAGACGTCTCAACAGATCATCTACGCTAGTTGTTCACCCAACTAGTAATATCCAATGATTTAATTTTGATTAGGTATGATTGGAAAAATATGTATGACCCGTTGATGATTAATTGTAATAATAATCTCAAAACATTATTATTTAAATATTGAAATGATATACTTATAAAGTATATTTGAAGTGTTTAATATTCGTAGATGTTATAACATCATTTTAGTTCAAGTACCATAGTGTAATGCTTAAAGCCTTTGTTTCGTATCAAAATTCTAACATTTCTCAAATAAGTTTACGTTTATCGTCTTGGGGTTCGTTTTCGTTGACTTGGTCAAACGTGTTTGATTTGACCCAAGACTTTTAGGAAAGTCTTAAATATGTTTCTAAAACTTGTAAAAATTATCGGTTCGTGTCGGGGTTAGCCCAAAGTGTCGGCTTTTGAAATTATACTAAAACAGTCCCTATTTATATGTATTTCAGTTTTTCGACTTGATAATCCTACCGTTTTCACTACTTCTTAGACCGTGTTTGGTCTCAACAAAAAAATACAGCATGTCCCCATATGTATCTAGTTCATTTCTGCAATTTATCATGATTTTAGGGTTCATTTACTATTTTAAACAAAAATGAATATGGAAGGTGGTCAGATTCGGTCCGAACACGAGTAACACTCAAAGATCCACTTCTAGACTTTGATCCGTGAGGATTTGGTCTGAGAGTTCATCATGAAAGTCGGAGATAACATCTTAAGGATCATATTTCGTTTAGATTTCGTGAGTTGATTCCTTCTAGAACTCGAGTTATGGTCTCAAGAAGGAGAAGAATGTTTCTGTCCACCGGAACAGTAACGCGCACTTTAACGGAATAATTATTTTAAAATAGTAAACGAAGTCGAAATGTTACAAAATTGGTGTCCTTGGAAAGATAACATCACGAACTACATTTTAGGCTTAATATTTGTTCATTTTCATGTTTAAATCATTTTTTTATATAATTCGTTGAAGTGGATTATTTTTCTGGACAGCAAGCATAACTCATGATTTCAAGTTTTTAGTCGCGTTTCGATTAATTATTTGGACATATAATAGTTGAGTGAGCACTATAACATGTTAACATACATATTTCAAGTATTATGAAAGAGTTTTAAAGTTCTTACAAAGCAGGTACAACCGAGAAGAAGCTCGTGTGCTCGTTTCCTCGCGTTTTCTTGATTTTCGAAGTGGCGGACGATGGTGGTTTGTGGTGGTTATTTGGTGATGTGTGGTGGCTGTGGTGACAGCCTTTGGAGGCTGTAAAGTTCGTTTACAAGGGAGAGAGGGAGAGAAATTGGAGATAGAGAGAGATGAGGAAAATGATTGACTGAAAATAATGAAGTTGATGATGTTTTAAAGTCAACAACATGTCATACCATGGCATGTGGCTGATTTTCATGGGTCCCACCCCACATGGGTGTGTAAAACTTGTTCTCAAAGTTTCGTTGCGCGCGGTGCCCGTTTACCCATTCGTTTCGTCGTTCGTTTAAACGTATATTTAGACGTTAAAAGTTTAATACGCACGTTTAAGTAACGATTTAAATTTTGATATTTTTACTTGATGTATTTATTATAAATAATTGAAAACACTTATAAAAATGTTCCGTTAATTTATCGACCTCGATTTGCGCGTTTGCTGCATGGATGTTTTAATCATGTGACGTTTTATTTAGACGTTTTTCGTTATCTTTTTAAAACGAAATTTTTTTATCAAAAAGTTTATTCGAAATAAATTATTTTAAATTATAAATTTATAATTTGGCTCTCGTTGGACTGTCGGGCGTGTTTTGAACGTTTTCGTCGCGTTTAGGCTACTTTATACGATATAATTGACTAGTTAAATATTACCAACATAATATTTATAAGTTTTTGAGTTTATTAAATAATTTCATATTGTCTAATATTTTGTTCACCAACGTCCGTATTTCTAATGTATCGGAATCCATCCGATAGTCAAATGTACGATTTAAACAAATCGCATATGTGTGTACATATATAAACATATATCAATACACAAAATGATACACATAATTAGCCCTAACATAACTATTACATGTATAAGTACAATGATTAGGCACTAATAACTAGTCATAATTGGTCGGGTGTCACATCATAGGTGCCTTTTAGGCTATAGATTGAAAAGGACGACTTTTGTGTTATTAGATCGAATTTCGTTAAGTCATCCATGGTTTTGGTTTTGTTTCGTTTTAGCTTTCTATCTTATCGTGGTTTTGTTTTGTCAACTAAGTATTGATTATTGCTTTGAACATGAGTATTCAACTAACTGACTAAGTATTTTTATTGAGTGATATATGTGTTTTTTTTAACAGTGTAATTCAGTATAAATTGTTACACTTTCTGCAGTTATATACTTATACAAGACGTAACGACACAAACTAGAAAATTTATTGTATCAACTTAATTATACATGTATGATGATACTTGCAAAATTATAAAATAGTTTCTTATTTTTATTTTCATCAAACCCGTGTATAAGAAATTACTAATTTTAATTTTATTTTTTTGTAACACCTCGAAAATCTAAAAGTATTATAATGGTAAATGTAAAAGTAATTCTTTTAAGTTATTATTATTTTAGGTAAAATAAAATAGTAATAACTGTGAATGGTTTTTAAGTTCCAGACAATGATAAGTACGAAGTGTAATTTAATATACTTAACATGGTCGGTTTTAAATTCATACATATCTATCTCATACACATACATACGTACGTACAGATAGATAGAAAGAAACTGAAAGAACATGAAGAAAAATCAAGAAAGAACAAGAAGAATAAATCAAGAAGAAACCATGAAATTATATCAAATTGAAGCTAGAAACAGGTTCTTAATCATCCTTTGATTCTCCCCAACCTCAAGTAAGTTATGTTTTTCAACTTCTCTAACCCTAGAAATGGGTTTTTCAAGAAGTTTATGAAATTGATAAGTTCAAATCTGAATTTAGGGTTTGAAAATGTTAAATTAATTTTAGTTAAGTTCAATTATAGTGATTCTTAGCTTAATATCAAGTTAGAAATGAAGAACCCTAAATTGGTTAAGTGCTTTTGAGGTGTTCATGATGAGCATGATGATTATGGTAAGTTATCAAGTGAATTAGATGTTAATTATTGTTAGTAAAGTTTCGTAATGATGATATTAACAATAATACAAGTTAAAGGTTATGAAATTTAATGAGAATTCACTAAACCTAATATGGGGCTGTGATGGATTCATGATAAAGAAGGTGAATTAGCTTTGTTAATGAATTAAAGAAGGTTGAATTGTGATGATAATATGAGTTAAGTAAAGTTGTGATCATATTGATCATAACTTGAAAGGATGAAAGTGATATAAAGTGGATTACTTGGCTTTAGAGGTCTAATTGGTTCTATTAATGAGAAATGATTAGAAAGTGAGCTTAATAATGATAATAGCTCATATGATAAGTAAAGTAAAGTAAAGGTCATGTTTAGTTGATTAGAGATCAACTATTGAAAATAATAAGAATGTAATGAGGGTTAATTAAATTGATCACCGATTGATGCTAAGTGTATGTTATGTGATTATGTTATGATAGGTGATAAAATGATATGGAAGCTCCAAAGTAAGAGCTAAATGACTTAATCTCCTTAAAGGCTAAGGTGAATTATATGGGGTGATAACACGCAAAAAGTCATGTTTTTGCGTGCATTAATCTCACCTTTTTAGCTCAATATGTGACGAAACTAATCAAAATAGATACTTTATCATTAAAACTCGTCACATAGGCCAAAATATAGACAATATTTCAAAAGTCATCTAAAATGGTCGAAAAACACGATAAATCTGACGAATACGATCATGAGCATTCTCGTTCACTCGTTCTAGCACTTTTTGAGCTATACAAAGAATTATGACCTCTAACTTATGTCATTTTTTTCGTTAGGAAAATACGAACGCGTGGATATAAAGAACGCTCAAAACGGATAAACGACGAAGAAGTTACGCCCGAACGAAGAAACGAAGAACCGAGGAACCAGCATACGGCTGAACCAGGCCGAATACGGCTGGTCCAGGCCGTATACGGCTGGACCTAGACCGTATACAGTCTGTGCAGGCCGTATACGGCTCATGCACAGCCGTATACGGTCCAGTTCAGCCGTATTCACCCTATGCACAGCCGTATACGGTCCAGTTCAGCCGTATACGGTCCAGTTCAGCCGTATACGGTCCAGCTCAGCCGTATCGTGCGTTTGGGTGATAAAAATGTGATTTTTATTCGCCTTTGCGATACGGTTATGCATTTGGAGTTTTGGATACAGTCTACGGATACGGTTGTGCGATCTTTATAAATACAAGCCTCATTTCATCATTTCACAACATCTCTCACAACCAACACACTCCACACACACTTTCTCTCACTACTCTCTCTCTAAATTAGTTAGTTAGTTAATTAGATTAGTTAAGCTAGTAGATTAGTAGCTTAATTGTACGGAGGTGCTCCGAGACTGCGGTGTCGCACGATTTGTAATAACGCTTTGTCAGGTTTTATTATAATCTCTATCTTGTTATTTTAAATAATGTTGTGCTATTGCTATACTTGTTTAGAATTACTTGCTAGAATTATTGCCATGCTTAGCTAGACAAATCTGTGTTTGCTATGATAGTCGCCATGCTAGGTAGTTATACTTAATTCATGCTGTTACTCTGTTTGTATGCGGTTGAATTATATTTGAATCTATGAATTGAATCTCAAGTGTTTATCTATCCAACTTATGCTGTGGTTAGTAACATCCTTCTAGGCTTGGCCAATTACTAGTTGTATGCCACTAATTATTCTATGTCTGATGATCGTTGAACTCGACATGGCCGGTGTTCTCCTGGTTGAAATATTACCGGAGGGAGACACGGAGCGTAGGATTAGAGATAGATTAGATTCAAGCCATTTAACAAGTGTCTTAGAGAGAACTTTCGGGACACTTGTGACTTAACCATGTACCCCGTCACTCTGCATAAATTGAGCCCTGCTATGCTGCCTTTCTGCATATTCTTGTTTGATTGTTGCTTAGGGTTTGCATGCTAGTATCTGTTATGCTGATTAGTTACATGATTAGGTTTTCGAATATTTATCAATTGCATATGCCAGTTTAACATGCATAGAATAGTTAAAATGATTTATATGGAATAATGATGAACAATTTAATCAGCCGTTAGACCAGACCATCCCAACTTGTCCCGGTAGGAAACCCCTGTTCATGTTTTTGTTTATTCAACAATTCATGCCATGATTCGGATATCTCAAATGTCCGAGATTGGGGGACAAGACTCGAGGATGGTTGTTGGTTAAATTGGTTGCTACATTTGGGACAACTTCCGGTGTAGTTTACATTCCATAACTGTTATCCATGTGACATATTATTTATCTGATTGCGGACAACTCTACGTTAGATAGATAATAGGCTAGTAGTTATGGCTCATTAGGAAATATTAATGTCATCTTAACTAAGGCTTTATCTCATTAACTACCCCTAAATAGCATGAGTAATTATCATAGTAAACACTCGCTTCACCTATAAGTTCTCGTTTCCACCTCCACTCCACTTTACTTTAATTTAGTTTAATTTTAGATAATTAGTAGTTAGTTAAAACCAAAACAAACCAAAATCTCTTTTAAAATCCCAGCTAAATTCCCGTAGATAACTAAGGTCCTAGATCCCATGCCCGTTGTAGTTTGAAGAACGACCCTAGGTCATACCTATCGCTATACTTATCCATAGCTTTAGTATACTTAGGCCCAGCATAAAACAAACTTTTAAAATTCCACTGACGCCGCCGCTGACGGACGGTCCGACGACGGGGTGAGAACCCGACCGACCGTTAGGGGCGCGTCAAGTTTTTGGCGCCGCTGCCGGGGACTACAACAACCGATTTAGGAATTTAGTTGTCTTAGTTATTTAGCGATCCTTTCGGAAGATCAATATCATCCGAAAGTTCCTTTTCTGTTCTTTCCTTTCCAAAACTCTCTTTTCTACCAAACCCGAACTTCATCAGCTATGACGAATCGTATTACTCTCGCCTTAACCTGTGCACCACTACTGGAGGGAAGAGGAGGACCTATCGTGCTGCCCGACGAAAACTTTGAAATTAAGCCTAGCGTTTTCAAGTTACTCAAAACCTTCTGCCAATTTCACGGTTTTCCGCTCGATGATCCAAATTCACATTTGGATAGATTCATCAATCTTTCTGATTCCTGTGAGCAATCAGGGATTTCGAGAGAAGTCTCCCGACTATATCTTTTTCCCTATTCTTTATATTCGCGTGCTCGAACCTGGTTTGATGAACTCGAACCCAATTCGATTCATACTTGGGAAGAGTTGGCTACTAAGTTTATGGCTAAGTTTTTCCCTCTTTCCAAACAAACCAAGCTCAAGGATGATATTGTTAGTTTCCGACAGGAAACCAATGAGTCATTCTATCTAGCATGGGAACGATTTAAGAAAATGCTTAACAGATGTCCGAATCATCAAATGGGTAAGACGAACCTAATCTGCATATTCTACAATGGTCTGACTCCTCAGCACAAGTCAACCCTCGATACTGCTTCTCAAGGAAATTTCATGTCACATACTTCTGAAGAAGCCTGGGAGCTAGTTGAGATGATAGCAATGCATCAACATGACTGGGAGTTTGGCGAATCAGCTAAGGAAGTAACTAGTACTTCAAGCCTATCCGTTGAAGCTCTGCAAGCTCAAGTGGACAATCTCTCCAGAGTCTTTAAGGAACTTCAATCTTCTACACCTCAGCCTTGTAAAGGTACGGAAGAAATTCTTGTCACTACTGTTAAAAACCCTGAATCAAACTTTCATTCTAAACCTTTCATTCAGCGGCCAACCAATAACCCACATACTCAGTTTCTGCAACCTTTATCCTCTAATATGTCAGATTCCACCATAAATTCTCAACAACACTATAATGAAACTTTGACTAATTTTATGGTTGATCAAATGAACATAAACAAACAAGTAATAGATTTTCAAGATAAAATTGATGCTTTACTTAAAATATCAGAAGATTTGATCAAAAACCTGGAAGTCAGTCTTAAACAACTATTTTTAAAAGTTGAGAATCAAGGAGGAATCATGGTCATCACTAGAGGAGGTAAAGAAACCAGAAATGAGAAGTTTTTAGATAATTCTTCAAATCAACTTCCTATCACTGAACCGACCACTGATCCAGTGCCTAGTGACACCCCTGTCACTGCACCAGATCCAGTATCACCTAAAGCCCCAGAAATCATTCCACGAACTAGGATACCCTTCCCTGGTAGGCTTAAGAAAGAGAAACAGGAAGCACAATTTGGGAAATATCTGGAAATGTTTAAAAGCCTGCACTTAAACGTTAGACTATTAGACGCTTTAGTAGAGATGCCTAGTTGTGCTAAGTTTTTCAAAGAACTCATTTCAAATAAAGAAAAATTAAGACAAATAGTTAGTTTACCTTTAGATGCCGAATGCTCAACAATCATGTTACATGGCCTTCCACCCAAATTAGGAGATACTGGCCGTTTCACTATTCCCTGTTTTCTTCAAAATATCTAAGTTAGTAACGCCTTAGCTGACCTAGGAGGTAGTGTCAATCTTATGCCTTACTCTCTCTATAAGAAACTAGGATTAGGTGAACTGCTACCAACTCAAATGACCATCCAATTAGCTGATAGATCAGTTTAACTCCCCCGAGGAATTGCTGAAGATATAATGGTCCGAGTCGGTAAATTTATCTTCCCGGTTGACTTTGTCATTATGGATATTGAGGAAGATGCCCACGTTCCCCTCATCCTTGGTAGACCTTTCCTAAACACTGCCAAGGCTGTGATAGACGTAAATGAAAAATCTTTAAAACTGAGGGTCGGAGCGGAGGAAGTCACCTTTAATATCGATAAGTTGATGAAGCACCCTATGGGAGGAGATCTTGGTTTTGTGGATGCCATGCAGGAAATATATGACGAGCATTTGGAGGAGATTCTAGCAGTCAGCAGTTACGAACGTTTCTCCAGCACTGTCATCACCAAAAGGAGACTTTGCCCGGACGACATCGGACTCTGCTCGGCTATCTCCGACAAATCAGCACCTTCCGGAGAGCTGCTATTTCCCTTACCTGAAATGAAGAATCCTTTAGCACCGCCTAACTACTCTTCCACGAACAACTCTGTTGTTGCTGTTCCTTTAGGCGAAGGCATCCCTATCCCACTTTTAAGAAGAAATCAGTTTTTTCCGATACCCGAATCGTCTCCGTCTGTAGCTGAAATCCTCAAATCTTTCGAGGAGATGGATTCCGGTACTTTGCCACAACTATCTGAAGGTTGTGCAAAAGTAAATCCAGAAATCACCAAGAACGTGCTTTCCAATGAGACAGAACTAGTAGAAATAGCATCAGCCACTACATCTGACTCATCTCCAGAAAAATTAGAGTTCCAAAAGGAGTATGATGAGTTACAAAGAGACGAGATCGCTCGAATGAAACCCTCTATCGAAGAACCACCAGAATTGGAGCTGAAGGAATTATCCTCTCACTTGGAATATGCTTTTCTCGAAGGAACCTCACACCTACCCGTTATAATTGCCAAAGGTCTTTCACCAAAAGAGAAAGCAAGACTTATCCAGGTTTTGAAGTCACACAAGAAGGCGATTGCATGGAAGATTTCTGATATACAAGGGATCAGTCCAAACTACTGCACGCACAAGATACTCATGGAAAACGACTTCAAACCTTCCATACAGAGACAGAGGAGAGTAAACCCGAAGATTCAAGACGTGGTCAAGAAAGAGGTTATCAAACTCTTGGATGCTGGTTTGATCTATCCTATCTTAGATTCCCCATGGGTCAGCCCAGTTCAGGTTGTCCCAAAGAAAGGAGGAATGACGGTTATCGCTAACGAAAACAATGAATTGATTCCTACACGAACCGTCACCGGCTGGAGGGTGTGTATCGACTACCGAAAATTAAATGAAGCCACTCGGAAAGATCACTTCCCTTTACCGTTCATCGATCAGATGTTGGAAAGATTATCGGGGAATGAATATTACTGCTTCCTCGATGGTTTCTCCGGCTATTTTCAAATTCCTCTCGATCCAAAGGACTAGGAAAAGACGACATTCACATGCCCATATGGTACATTTGCCTACCGCCGCATGCCATTCAGTTTTTGCAATGCGCCTGCAACATTCCAAAGGTGTATGGTGGCAATATTCCATGACATGATTGAACAGTGTATGGAGGTATTCATGGACGACTTCTCAGTCTTCGGTGATTCCTTCACATCTTGTCTTTCCAACCTTGAAAGGATGCTAACCCGATGCGAAGAATCAAATCTTGTCTTAAACTGGGAAAAGTGCCACTTTATGGTGAAAGAAGGAATACTTTTAGGACATCGAATATCAAAATCTGGAATCGAAGTTGACAAAGCCAAAGTTGAGACTATTGCCAAACTTCCGCCACCTACTTCTGTTAAAGCCATTCGCAGTTTTCTAGGTCACGCCGGATTCTACCGTCGCTTTATCAAGGATTTCTCTAAGATCTCTCGACCTATGACGCACCTTCTCGAGAAGGACACTCCGTTTGTCTTTTCAGATGACTGTCTTAAAGCTTTCAACATTTTAAAGGATCATCTCACACATGCACCGATCATGGTCGCCCCCGATTGGAGTCTTCCGTTTGAAATCATGTGCGATGCTAGTGACTTCGCTGTTGGTGCTGTCTTAGGGCAAAGGAAGGAGAAGCAGTTTCAACCAATCTACTACGCCAGCAAGACACTCACTAATGCACAAGAGAATTATACCACGACAGAGAAAGAGCTTCTTGCGGTAGTATTCGCTTTTGATAAATTTCGCTCTTATTTAAGATTGTCCAAAACTATTGTCTATACAGATCACTCAGCCTTGAAGTATCTCTTCAAAAAGCAAGATGCTAAGCCAAGACTGCTTAGATGGATTCTCCTCCTTCAAGAATTTGACATAGAAATCAAGGATAAAAAGGGAGCCGAGAATGTCGCAGCAGATCATCTTAGTCGACTGGAAAATCCGTCGATGGAAAAGCTTGATGAGAGAGAGATTCAAGACCAGTTTCCTGAAGAACAACTCATGAATGTCGGAAGATACCAAAAGGGATCTCAATTCACTTACAACCCTTGGTATGCAGACTACACAAATTATCTGGTTGGAGGAATTGTGCTAAAAGGATTGCCCACTTCTAGGAAGCGCAAATTCTTTAAAGATGTAAAGAACTACTATTGGGATGATCCATACTTATTCAAAGTATGCCCGGACCAAATTATCAGAAGATGCGCAGACGAGAAGGAGGCAAGGAACATTCTTCACCAAAGTCATCACGGACCAACTGGAGGACATCACGGAGCAAATATGACTGCAAGAAAGGTATATGACTCTGGCTTCTATTGGCCTACTATATTTAGAGACGCTCACGACTTGGTGAAACGCTGCGATGCTTGCCAAAGGTTTGGAAGTATTTCATCGAGAAGTGAAATGTCACTTACTAACATCCAAGCTTGCGAGATCTTTGATATATGGGGGTTGGATTTTATGGGATCATTCCCAAAATCATATGGGAAAGAGTATATTCTGGTTGCTGTCGACTACGTCTCCAGATGGGCCGAAGCCCAAGCATTTACTACAAATGATTCCCGAGTAGTAGTAAAATTCTTAAAGCAGCTCTTCTCACGTTTCGGTACTCCAAAAGCGATCATTAGTGATCGAGGCACGCACTTCTGTAATGCTCAGTTTATGAGGACATTACAATATTATGGTGTCACCCATAAGACCTCTACGGCTTACCAACCGCAGACGAATGGGCAAGCCGAAGTGACGAATCGAGCGCTCAAGAGAATTTTAGAACGAACCGTGGTTAAACATAGGGAAAGATGGGCTGAAAAATTAGACGATGCTCTGTGGGCGTTCAGAACCGCATATAAATCACCACTATGAACCATGCCCTACAGACTAGTCTACGGAAAAGCGTGTCATCTACCGATAGAGTTGGAGTATAAAGCTCACTGGGCGCTAAGAGGTTGTAATTTAGACCCTTCTGCAATTGGATCACATCGGAAAATGCAACTGAATAAACTAGCCGAATTAAGAGACCAAGCATATGATAGCTCTCTGCACTTCAAAGAACGAACAAAGAATACTCATGATGCAAAACTCAAATATTCTAAGTTCAAGCCCGGAGACAAAGTTCTTCTCTTCAATTCGCGCTTCAAGAAATTCTACGGCAAATTCAGATCAAGGTGGAACGGACCATTTGTTATATCAAAAGTCTTTACCTTCGGAGCAGTCGAACTAGAAGCCCCGGACGGTAATTTTAAAGTCAATGGCCATCGCTTAAAGCACTACATCGAAGATTTCCCCCTGGTGAGGAAGTCTATATCTTTGAACCACCTTGAGCCGACTAGTAGGTACAAGGAGTCAAGCTAGAGACTCTCTAAACAAGCGCTCTTGGGAGGCACCCCATTGCTTATCTTATTTTATTTCTTAGTTATTTTTGCTTTAGTATTATCATCCCTAAACTAACGATGCAGGATAACACAAGTATCTGACAATGCTACACTCCTACATATACATCAGATAAGTTTTATTCATAGTATACAAACGCGAATGAACAGATGATCTCGCAAAGCTTTAACATCTAAACAAACATTTCTCGAAGTCATCTGATTATTTTGCATTTGTATACCCATTTTAAAACTATAGCATTACCTGTTTATCTTTATGTTTCAGGATGGACGCTTCAGCTGAGACCTCAGGACAAGCTATTTAGAAACAGCAAAAGAAGAGGACCCGCAGAGGAAAAAGAAAGAAGACGACCACCACGACTGATGAGCATGCTCAGGCTGCTCCTGTATCTGCCCCACTTTTTGATTTCGGAGTTACCACTTCAGATCCGATAGTGACTTGGGCGATGCTCAGTGAGCTTTCGATTCGCGTAGCTCTCAGTCCGAGATCAGAGAAACTCTCCGACCAGCCGTATCAACTTGGTCAGGGTCCCAGGCCAGCTCTCACACCGTTGTCCTTCTTCCCAGCTGCCCCACCACAGACTGTTCCTCCCACTGTTGTTGCTCATTCTAGGCCACCTCAGAATCCCACTGATGCACCGATGATATCTGATCACACTGCTGCCTTATCACGCACTTCAGATCCAGATCCTGACGCACTTGCAGCATTTGATCCAGACATGGATGATTTACTAGACGATTTCTAGCTTATTTTATCTTTAGTTATCTTTATTTTTCATTAGACCTATTATGTTGTTGAACTGATGATTATGATGGTATTTTATGACATTGCAGACCTTATCTTCGTAGGAATTGGATGAGCTTTGAAAAGAGTCTGGTCCTCACAATCCAGCAAATTATTTACACCAACCCTACACGAATATGGTCCTACATCCAGTGCCCACTGTCCGTAGGGAAGTTTCTCTCCTAAACCCGTTCTTCCTACTTTAATAAAACTTCGATATGCCTATTGACCACTTAAATCTCTAAGTGTGGGATCCCCCTCGCTTACAACTTTTAAATTCACATTTTTCCTAAACCAAAACCCTAAGTGTGGGATTTTCTCCCTACTTAGTGTAGAAACATTGGGGACAATGTTTATTTCTAAGTGTGAGATAGCAGTATATCTCTCGTCTGTCAAAACATCTGTTTAAGTTGATCTAGAAACATGCTAGTCCTCAAAATAAATTTTCAAACCCTTATTTTGCCAAAATTTTCAAAAATTTTACACTCTTTCTTGTCACAATAAAAGCAAATTGGTTAAAACTTCGACAGTGAAATTGTCACTCATTCAGTAAAACCTAAACAGTTTTACTTCGACAGTGAAATTGTCACTCATTCAGTTGACCAATGAGTTTTTCAAGAATGAATACAGATTTTTTTTACAAGTATTTCAAAAGTTGGTAAATATAAGGTCGAAATCATGTCGGATTCTAAACAATTTAAGATGAGGATCTAAGAGGGGCATCGCACGACTGGACACATATAACCCATTTTTGCGGTGAGGAATTTGAGCCTTATAAGCATTCATTTTAAATGCTTCACTGTTCGTTTGTTGTGTGTGACCGGTGCACGCATTTCTGAATTAGAACTTGCCCCAGGTATACATTTCGAGATCACATTGACAGGTGTCATACGTGACATAGGTACGATTAGAGGACCTTGACATTCCTTAGGATTTAAACCCCTTTTCACATATCTTTTCAAGCCAAAAACCCTTCCAACACTCAATCTTAGTGTTGACGATCCGCTTAGAAAACCCTGTTGAGCCTTAGCCTATTTTTCTTTCATTCACCCAAAATTTTTAAACCCCTTATTCCCCTACCCACCAGAAACTTATCTTAGTATTTTTGAAAAAAGAGATATTTGGATATTCCTTTTTGCTTTCACTCCAAAAATCATAAATAAAGTTTACTAAAACTTCTCGTGTGCGTTTTATTGATCTATATAAAAAAAAATCGAGAGTCATGTGGTGCGAAAAATTGGCACCAAAGTAAACTCAAAAAAATCATCAAAGGATTGAGAAATAAAAATAAGAAGGGATCTCAAAAAAAGGGAAATAAAAGAAAATCCTTTAGAAATTTCTTGGCAAGAAAAATCTAAGCCCAAAAATAGAAACAGAAGTAGAAAAGAAAAGAAAAAGAAAAGAAAATAGCTGAAATAAAGCTAAGTGCTTCGACTCTCTCGAAAAACTCGACTCTTCAAAAGAAATATCATTCTGTGTTTTCAAAAGATAGAAGTCAAAATAGCTATCTTATCCCCAAAAGTGTTATCCTTTCCCGTTTTCAATAAAAAGGATATCTAGATAAAAAAAAAAAAATTCGAAAGTCCCAAGATAAGCAAACACCCTTAGAAACCCAGACACCCAAATCTATCCATACCCTTTTAAACCCACACCAAACACTACAACCCATTTGAATGTCCTGGGATAATCAGTACCGTCCCTGTCTAAGTGATGAAGATTTGATCCTCGGGCAAGCCTATGACGACGAATGCTGCACGACTGGTAATTGAGCGATTTTTCATTTGGCTTAGGATAATAGGAACCCCGATACACTTTGAGTGAATTGAGTGACCACCAGTGAGATCGGCCAGTCGTGTATATTCCACAAATTTGAGAATTGAAAGTTTGCCTAAGAGAATCATCTTGAATAACTCTTAGATACATCATGTGAACGCCTATTAGTTATCTAATAGGCAAATACTTGTTTCCAATATATATGAATTTTTCATTGTGTGTAGAAATCAAAAACTGTTTTTATGGCAAATATTAAGAGGGTAAGTTTGCTTGAGGACAAGCAAATGTCTAAGTGTGGGATATTTGATAACACGCAAAAAGTCATGTTTTTGCGTGCATTAATCTCACCTTTTTAGCCCAATATGTGAGGAAACTAATCAAAATAGATACTTTATCATTAAAACTCGTCACATGGGCCAAAATATAGACAATGTTTCAAAAGTCATCTAAAATGGTCGAAAAACACGATAAATCTGAGGAATACGATCATGAGCATTCTCGTTCACTCGTTCTAGCACTTTTTGAGCTATACAAAGAATTATGACCTCTAACTTATGTCATTTTCTTCGTTAGGAAAATACGAACGCGTGGATATAAAGAACGCTCAAAACGGATAAACGACGAAGAAGTTACGCCCGAACGAAGAAATGAAGAACCGAGGAACCAGCATACGGCTGAACCAGGCCGAATACGGCTGGTCCAGGCCGTATACGGCTGGACCTAGACCGTATACGGTCTGTGCAGGCCATATACGGCCCATGCACAGCCGTATACGGTCCAGTTCAGCCGTATTTACCCTATGCACAACCGTATACGGTCCAGTTCAGCCGTATACGGTCCAGCTCAGCCGTATCGTGCGTTTGGGTGATAAAAATGTGATTTTTATTCGCCTTTGCGATACGGTTATGCATTTGGAGTTTTGGATATGGTCTACGGATACGGTTGTGCGATCTCTATAAATACAAGCCTCATTTCATCATTTCACAACATCTCTCACAACCAACACACTCCACACACACTTTCTCTCACTACTCTCTCTCTAAATTAGTTAGTTAGTTAATTAGATTAGTTAAGCTAGTAGATTAGTAGCTTAATTGTACGGAGGTGCTCCGAGACTGCGGTGTCGCACGATTTGTAATAACGCTTTGTCAGGTTTTATTATAATCTCTATCTTGTTATTTTAAATAATGTTGTGTTATTGCTATACTTGTTTAGAATTACTTGCTAGAATTCCATGCTTAGCTAGACAAATCTGTGTTTGCTATGATAGTCGCCATGCTAGGGTAGTTATACTTAATTCATGCTGTTACTCTGTTTGTATGCGGTTGAATTATATTTGAATCTATGAATTGAATCTCAAGTGTTTATCTATCCAACTTATGCTGTGGTTAGTAACATCCTTCTAGGCTTGGCCAATTACTAGTTGTATGCCACTAATTATTCTATGTCTGATGATCGTTGAACTCGACATGGCCGGTGTTCTCCTGGTTGAAATATTACCGGAGGGAGACACGGAGCGTAGGATTAGAGATAGATTAGATTCAAGCCATTTAACAAGTGTCTTAGAGAGAACTTTCGGGACACTTGTGACTTAACCATGTACCCCGTCACTCTGCATAAATTGAGCCCTGCTATGCTGCCTTTCTGCATATTCTTGTTTGATTGTTGCTTAGGGTTTGCATGCTAGTATCTGTTATGCTGATTAGTTACATGATTAGGTTTTCGAATATTTATCAATTGCATATGCCAGTTTAACATGCATAGAATAGTTAAAATGATTTATATGGAATAATGATGAACAATTTAATCAGCCGTTAGACCAGACCATCCCAACTTGTCCCGGTAGGAAACCCCTGTTCATGTTTTTGTTTATTCAACAATTCATGCCATGATTCGGATATCTCAAATGTCCGAGATTGGGGGACAAGACTCGAGGATGGTTGTTGGTTAAATTGGTTGCTACATTTGGGACAACTTCCGGTGTAGTTTACATTCCATAACTGTTATCCATGTGACATATTAGTTATCTGATTGCGGACAACTATACGTTAGATAGATAATAGGCTAGTAGTTATGGCTCATTAGGAAATATTAATGTCATCTTAACTAAGGCTTTATCTCATTAACTACCCCTAAATAGCATGAGTAATTATCATAGTAAACACTCGCTTCACCTATAAGTTCTCGTTGCCACCTCCACTCCACTTTATTTTAATTTAGTTTAATTTTAGATAATTAGTAGTTAGTTAAAACCAAAACAAACCAAAATCTCTTTTAAAACCCAGCTAAATTCCCGTAGATAACTAAGGTCCTAGATCCCATGCCCGTTGTAGTTTGAAGAACGACCCTAGGTCATACCTATCGCTATACTTATCCATAGCTTTAGTATACTTAGGCCCAGCATAAAACAAACTTTTAAAATTCCACTGACGTCGCCGCTGACGGACGGTCCGACGACGGGGTGAGAACCCGACCGACCGTTGGGGGCGCGTCATGGGGGTTAAATGGGTAAATGTTGTATGTTCATGTTGCTTGTAAGAAAGAAGTTCATACAATCAAGAAATATGATGTTTATGTTTATGAAGTAAATTAATGTTAAAGTTTATATTCAATTGATTAGTTATGTTTTGCTACTATATGTGGTAAGAAAAGTTGTAAAGTAGCAAGTATTGAAAGAACATGAGAATATGTGAATGTTATGTGGAATGAGTGAATTACAGGGACAAGGAAAGAAAGCATGCTATGCACTTGATCAAGTCAATGAATGTTAGTATACATACCACCTAGAGGTATGTTACTAAAGGCAAAGGTTATAGTATGCATATCAATTAGAGATATGGTACTAATAGAATGATATTGCAATTACACAGTGATTGTGTAGTAAAGTGAGAAATGGTCATAATAATGTGATATGTGGAAAGGTTATGTAATTATTTATCTAATTGCTCATGTACTCACTAAGCTAAATGCTTACTCCATAAGATGTTTCATGTTGTAAGTGTTTGGTTCGGTTGAACCAAATGGCTAAAGTGAATAGAAGATGGATGCAAGAGATTAAAGTAGAATGGAGCTTGCTTTACGGTTAGATAAGCTCCCTTTCCTTGAATGATCGTTATGAATGTCCAATTGTGTAAATCGCCCAAAGAAATATTTTACAATGTAAAGTTGTAAATAGTCATGACATGTATCTTTGACTTTGAAAAGTCAAAGGAGAAAGAGGTAAGAATATGGTTCAATTGAGTAGTGATAAGTAGTCAAATACTTTGAAATAATCAAAAGTATGTGAAAGATTTAAGTATAATGGTCAAGGCAAGGTTAATGAGAAAGTTGGTGCATGGTAGTCAAAATTTTCAATTGGTGATGTTATGGTCAATTGATGATGTTAGTAAGCTAGTTTGACTTGAATAAGTCAAATGGGGTGAGAATTGACCATAACATCATTTGACTTGAATAAGTCAAATGATGTTATTCAAGCTAGTTTGACTTGAATAAGTCAAAGACCCAATCGGGTCGTTTTGGTGTTCAAATGGGCAACCAATGGGTTAACGAGTCAAAATAAGCTAGACTTGAGTAAAGTCAAAGTTTAAGGCACCAATAAGTCATATTGGTGATGTTAAAGAATTGGTCAAAAGCTTGAAGTCTGAATGTGAGTGAATTGAAATGTGGTATGTCAAGATTTTGAGTCAAAAATGGACTAAAACTCGTCTACGGGTCAAATCTTGATAAAATGTAAAACTTGAAGAAGTTTATATGAGAAAATGTTTATATGGTTATAGTGAATGTGTGTGCAAAATTTTAGGTCCTAACTCATAACGAGTAAAAAGTTACGCGTGTTTGAAGTTGGCTTAAAAAGTTGACTTTTGCTGACTTCTAAAATTACACTAAGGAACGCGATCCCGACCACATTTTCAGGATCGCGTTCGCAAAATTGATGACAGAAGGTTTTTCAACTTAAGAACGCGATCCCACCAACTTCCAGGATCGCGTTTGTCAGTAGAAAATGACATTTTGGGTTATAAAAACCTTGTTTTGACTAGGAAAATTTATTAAGGTTAATTATACAAATGGAGTAGTCATGGGATATTATTGAGAGTGTAAAAAAAATGGTCATGTTTTTGGGACATTTCATTTTTTCTAACAAAAGCCCGTGTTTTCACGGGTCTTAAAACTAGTCTTTAAATAAAGTAGGGCTAAAATAAAAATTAAAATGGTAAATAAAATGAAGAATGAATATTGTTTCATATCAAAAATTCATTTTAATTTTTTTGATTAAATATTTAATAAATCATATGTCTATAAATTACAAAAAATGACATATTTGAAATGAGCGTCTTTTTCTGCACACCCCCAATTTCACTGTTGCGGAAGCGACTCGGGTCGGGGCGTGACTAATCCGGTAATCATCGCACAGAGGTACAGTGAGCAAATCGAGCTAGGATCCTGAGGTCAATCCTACTATCTTCTTGTACCTGAGCATACATGCTAAAACGGGTCAACAATAATGTGGGTGAGCTCATAGGTTTTCATAGTAACAATCGTAGTTGAAAACAGAGTAAAGATCGTAGTGAGAATATAGTTCAAATCAGAGTTCGAATCATAGTTTAGTTCAGAGTCAAATCATAGTTTAAATCAGAGTTCAAATCATAGTTTAGTCTCAAGTTTTTCGAAGTTGATAGAGTTTTCAAAGTATGTTTTGTTGGGACATTACCCAAAATCAATAGTTCCATTGGGACGTTACCCAAAATATAGTTTCCATATTTGTTTGTACATTGTTGATATGTTATACAAATAGTTTCGTTCATTGAAATGACGTTCAAGTTTCAGTTCCTATGCCCAAGAGAAGTAGGGTCGTTCAATAGTTCCTATGCCCAAGAGAAGTAGGGTCGTTCAATAGTTCCTATGCCCAAGAGAAGTAGGGTCGTTCAATAGTTCCTATGCCCAAGAGAAGTAGGGTCGTTCAATAGCTCATATGCCCAAGAGAAGTAGGGTTGTTCAATAGTTCCTATGCCCAAGAGAAGTAGGGTCGTTCAATAGCTCCTATGCCCAAGAGAAGTAGGGTCGTTCAATAGTTCCTATGCCCAAGAGAAGTAGGGTCGTTCAATAGCTCCTATACCCAAGAGCAGTAGGGTCGTTCAATAGCTCCTATGCCCAAGAGAAGAAGTAGGGTCGTTCAATAGCTCCTATGCCCAAGAGAAGTAGGGTCGTTCAATAGTTCCTATGCCCAAGAGATGTAGGGTCCCCCCCCCCTCCCGCTCAAGTACCAGTTACTTCGCAGGTAGGCCCACTTAAGAGGGGCATTGTCCCTCAGTTCTTACCAACCCCCGCTGTGTAATCGACATGTTGTTAGCTTCAACTCGTTCGAATAAGAATCTGCAATTACCTCTGCTGTCAATTTCTTATTCATTCAGGGCGCTCGGCCGGTGCTCCTTTCTCAAACCAGAAAGAAGTAGGGTCGTTCAATAGCTCTTATGCCCAAGAGAAGTAAGGTCGTTCAATAGTTCCTATGCCCAAGAGAAGTAGGGTCGTTCAATAGTTCCTATGCCCAAGAGAAATAGGGTCGTTCAATAGCTCCTATGCCCAAGAGAAGTAGGGTCGTGCAATAGTTCATATGCCCAAGAGAAGTATGGTCGTTCAATAGTTCCTATGCCCAAGAGAAGTAGGGTCGTTCAATAGTTCACATAGTTCTAAACAAAGTTCAAATAGTTCCAACCCGAAGTTCAGTTAGTTCGTAGTAAGTCATAGAAAATGAGTGTCAAGTAGTTCACCAAATATTTCGCAAAGCAGTTTCCTAGTAGTTCATAAAACAGAAATCAAATAGTTCATAGTTCAGAAATAAAGTAGTTCGTAAAACATAATTTAAACAGTTACCAATCAAATTTTAAGCAGTTTGTAAAATCGAGCATGTATCTCACCCCAAAACAGTTCAAAACATAGTAAAAGTGGGGCTATGAACTCACCTGTGGGTGCTAGCAATCTATTATACGCGCGTTGTACCAATGGTAATCTCCTAGTGTCCTAACACGCGAGATTATAAATGAGTAAGTGGACGTCTAATTATATCATCCATATTAGTGTTCACTCGATTAATTATGTCCAAAGTATTCGATAAGTGTTTATATTTGAAGTTTATAAAATAAGTACGGCCCGTTGGTTACGGATTGAAATTATATTCTAAAAATATAATTTTGTTTGTTTCGTTATAAAAATATCTTTGTGTGTTTTCGTATTCGGGTTTGGGGTCAAACGACCTCGGTTTGATCCGAGACTTTTACATAACCCTTAAAATGGTTAAATAAGTTTATAAAATTGTCGTTATGTTTCGTGGGCCTCTCGAAGTAGCGTTTTCACAAATATACCAAAACAGTCCCTTTTATATGTATTTCAGTTTTTCGACTTGATGATCCTACCGTTTTCACTACTTTTTAGACCGAGTTTGGTCTCAAAAAAAATACAAAATGTTCTCATATGTATCTAGTTCATTTCTGAAATTTATCATAATTTTAGGGGTTCACTTACTATTTTAAACAAAAATAGATATGGAAGGTGGTCAGATTCGGTTCGAACATGAGTAACACTCAAAGGTCCGCTTCTACACTTAATTCCGTGAGGATCTGGTCAAAGTAGTAAACACCAAAGTTGTAGATAACATCTTAAGGATCATTTTTTGTCAAGATTTCGTGAGTTGATTCCTCCTAGAACTCGAGATATGGTCTCGAGAAGGAGACAGATGTTTCTGTCCGCTGGAACAGTAACGCGTGACGTTACGGTAAATTTATTTTAAAATAGAAAAACAAGTCGAAATGTTACGAAATCGGTTTTGTTGGAAATCTAACATCTTGAACTTAGATTTAAGCTTAAGAAACATTCATTTTCATGTTGTTATAATTTTTATAAAAATCGTGGAAGTGAGGTAAGTTTCTGGACAGCAAGTTTAAACACAAGTTTTCATATTTTAAAGCGCATTTCGGCTTGTATTATGGACATTATAACGTTGAGTGAGCACTATAACATGAATATAAACATAAAACAAGTATTTTAGAAAGAGTTTGAAGTTCTTAAAACATTTGTTAAACCGATAAGAAGAAGGAGGAAGTAAAGTGCTCGTTTTGGTGCGTTTTCTTGAATTCCAACGTGGCGGCTCATGGTGGCACTATGGTGGTGATATGGTGGTGTGGTGGCTGCTGGAAATCAGCAGAGGAGAGAGGGGAGGGAGATCAAGAGTAGAGAGAGAGGGAGCTAGATGGAAATGGTGTACATGTATGTATATGTATATAATATATAATCAATAATTAAGAAACAAGATCCACAAAATGTGGATCTTGTTTGGGGCTGGAAAAACTGACCCGTGTGGGTCCCACTAGAGTGTGATTGTCTATAATTTGTATTCCCCCAAGTTTACGCTCCGTGCGGTGTTCGTTTCTCCGGTCGTTTAAATTTCGTATACATTATACGTATATATATAATACGTTTCGTTAACGTTTTAAAACTCGATATTTTAAATAAAAGTTATGTCCAAGTAAATATATTTGAGTTGTGAAAATATTAATTGGTTCCGTTTGGTTGTCGGTTGCGAGTTATACGTTTGTTTGAATAATGTAACGTTTTTAAATGTTATAATTATACGCGTGTAATCGCATTATTTTTACTTGAAGTATTTTATCAAAATACTTACTTTTGAGTTATAAAAATATAACTTTAATATATTTCGTCTGTCGGGCGCGATTCGCGCATTTTCGTCACGTTCGGTGACGTTTTAAGCAAAACGTACGTTTTGTTATATTATAAACATAATATAAAGTAATAATAAATGTTATTAAATAATTTCATATTATTTATTAATAGTTTCACCAACGTCCACATTTTGTGTTGTCAGATATTTATCTGATACGAATTGGTACGATTTGGACGAATCATATAAGTGTGTATATATATATATATATATATATCCAATAGTTATTACTGTACTTAGTCCTATTTCGTACTAAATACATATATTAATGATTTAATTAGGCGTAATAATGATGGTCTAAAATGCCGAGTGTCACATTTTCTCTTCGATTATAGATCTCACAAACTATACTTTCGGTAAAGTTTTTTTGTTTCATTTTTTATTGAGATTTAAAATTTTGTAATGTGGAATCACATGTGATTTAACAAGAAAAATTAATTACACATGCTTATATATCCAATTAAACTTTATATTCAAATAATTAATGATTTAAAAAGATTTAAACATAAAAAAAAAAACTAAGTTGTAATCACATGCGATTGAACATCAAATTATCAATCACATGTGATTAAAGAGTAATCAAATACGAATTTTCAAATCATTGACTATAATTATACAACTAAGTAAAAATCAAGTTAAAATCACATATGAATTATCATATATCGGTAAATTGCTATTAAATATCAATTTTTATTTGAAAATCATATGTAATTATACAAAAAAATGTATGTGATTATACAAAAAGTCTCATGTGATTAAATATATAATTAACAATTACATGTGACTTTTAATGAAAACAAATGTGGTTTTTAAAATTCTATTTATAATTATTAATGTATATGAATATCAGATTGTAATCAAGTGTTAATCAACATATTGATGGGTTTCTATTCCCTAATTTCATAACTTGATTAACAGCGGAAATTAAATAATTTAATCTAGGCAAAAGGAAATTAAAACCCTAAATAAAGCAATAAAGCAATAAACAAACCACATAAAAAGAGAAACACTAACCTTAGAAAAAATCGAATTTCTCGCACACAGATCACCTTGCAGGACTTCCTTACCTGGAGGCAAGTACCCAAACCAGAGTACTTCTAATGGTTAACACCCAAGAACCCCAAAGAAATAATAATTTTCGTATCAATACAGAAAATTCGTATATTTTCACGAATAGGCATGCCCCCTATTTATATAGGGAGAGAAAACTTGGAGGTCTGCAGATTTTGACATCCAACCGCCGGTTGGATTCTTCAGCCGATGGTTAGGCTTGCTTTCTGCCTAAGAATCCGAGATCTGACCCGCGTGTTCCACCGTTTTCCAAACCCTAATCCCAACCTTCAGCTGGACCTTCCAACCGGCGGTTGGAATGGCTTTCCAAAATCTTCCGCCTATTACTTTAAATAAATCAATTTATTAAATATAATATTAATACCAATTAATATTATTCCTTATTTATTTCTCTTAATGGTTCACTTTGGGCGACCCAAAAAGGATTCTACTTTTAATAATACTACCACCAATTAGTTATGAACTTGGACACTATATCTGTGACACCCGTCAAATTAGGGCTAGTACTAATCGTTGTATTAATATATGTAATTAGTTGGAATTCGACGTCTAAAACTATGTGTATCATTTTGTGTATTGTATATATACACACATACGCGATTTATTTAAATCGTGCATTTCATCATCGGATGGAATTCGACGCAATCACAAATACGGACAATTTATTAAATAATGGGAATTTATTTAATTAACTCATTTTACTTATATATTATTTGGATAAAATATACAAACGTATTTCGTATCGTCTAAAACTAACTGTACGCGACAGAAACGCGCGAAATGCTCCCGACAAACGAAATAAACCCGAATCATATTTTTATAATTCACCATTAAGTATTTTGACAAAATACTTCGAGTAAAAATATTACGCTTACACGCGCGCGAATAAAACGTTCAAAAACGTTACACGAGTTAAACAAATGTACAATTACGTAACGAACGCGCAAATCGAGACCTGACAACATTTAAGTAACTTAAAATAAAGTATTTATAATAATACTTTCGTTAAAAGTATCATGATTTAAAACGTTAACGAGAAACACGTATTAAAACGTATAACGATAATTAAGCGTTTAAACGATCGGAGAAACGAACACCGCACAAAGCGTGAATACAGGAGACAAAAATTTGGAGCCAACCACACATGGGTAGGGCCCATGTGGGCCGGCCCCCATTCCCCCATCTCTTTCCCTCCTCTTTCCCTTTGACCAAACACACACACCACACATCATCATCACTTTACCACCTCTTTCTTTCTCTCAAACTCTCTCTCCCTCTCTATAAATTTTTTGCCCTCTCTTTCTCTACAAATAACCATCAAAACCTCCTTAAATCACTTGAAGACAAGAAGAAAAAATGATCACCACGCAAAGAGCTACACAACAGAAGTAGGACTAGTAAGATTCCAACACTTTCGAAAACTCTTGTATTTCGTTTATTTTGCTTGTATATTGTAGATCTAACTTTGTAATGTCCAAATATGTGTTAAAAACTTGATTTCGAAACATTTTCGAAAAATATCGGTTTTGGCCGTTTTATAAAATCGACACCTAGAATGACTCTCGACACAAACCGATAATTTTTACAAACTCTACTAACTGTTTTAAGCATTGTATAAAAGTTTCGGGTCAAACCGAGGTCGTTTGACCACAAACCCGAGCCTTGGAATCCGATCAGACCCTTTGTGCCGCACCAGGCCTGGAGCCTTTGCGACACAAAGCCCTATGTCGCAGAACCATTTCTTATGTCGCATATAGCGACACAAATGTTTATGTCCCAACACTTTCAGATGTCGCATATAGTGATACAACACCTTATGTCGCATCAAATTACGGATGTCGCACATAGCGACACAAATACCTATGTCACAGTTATGACCTGCGACACAACTACAATGTCGCATATAGCGACACAAAGCCTTATGTCGCACCCAGTGTCGTACAAATCAGAACGTTGAAAACACAGATTTTTACTAAGTGTCAAGACTTGAAATTTTATCACCTGTGTTACCCAAATTCCGATTTTAAGTGCGTTTTTCACTAAAGCAATATAGTAGAAATAAAAACAATATTCGAGCTGACCTGGCACCTCGACCCCAGCTAGGGGCTCTGCCCCTTGGACCCCGCCAGGGGTTGCCACCCCTGGAACCCCGCTAACCAGGGGCGCTGCCCCCGGACCCCTGTCATTTAAAGTTTGTAAATACTCTATACACTAAGTGTCATACATTTACAATAACCAAACCACATACGATGTACTCGTACATGAAACACATATACTTCAACACTTATATATGATACAACATATAATAATAAGGATGTAAGATGATTATTACAAACCGTCACCAACGAGCCGTACATGTTTTCAAAACACAAACAAATAATCAAACAAACCAATGTATTTGGACATAACTAGTTGGATGAACAACTAGCATAGGTGATCTTTTGAAATACCTACTCATGTATTAACCAACGCGCATCTTGGACGCCCCCAGGTTACAGTCTTCGAACATCGCTGCTGGGTTTAGCAACGCACGTTTATTGAGATAAACGCATCAGACTCAGGTGAGTCTCATAGCTCCGCATTTTACTGTTTTTACTCCCGGGGTGGGAATACATGCTCAAATTTGTTTTACATGTGAACACAAGTACAAAACATGATATATTGACTGCATGAGTTTGTTCTCACTAATCATAAAGTCCTCCACCACATAGTTTGTTAATATGGATTTAGCGTGAATGTTAGTGTATGGTACCATAAGGGATTGACAATCCCTATCCGGGGTAGTCGCGATACCTTGACTGTGATGTCAAACGGACACATTATCATTTGTTCACACGAGTGTAGATTAGGCACTCGCTGGGAGGCACCTCGCTCAGGTCCTTAAAGGCGGATCCTGACCCCTCAGTTAAGCTCAAACTATTGATTCATGGCAGTAATATACATATTTATTTGATTAAATTCAAACATATCATTAAATCTTGTGGTTCATACATTGTGGTTATATCATATACACCTGTGAGCTCACCAGCTTTTAGCCGACCCTTTTAGCATGTATTCTCAGGTACACAACAGTAGTAGGACTGCTCAGGATATTACTTAGCTCGAGTCGCATGGAAACATGAACATCGAGAGATTTTCTACATTATTATATTTTGTATAAGTAGTAATGCTATAGAATCTTTCAGATCAGAGTACCGAGCTTGTGTAAACATTATAACTATTGTAAACTTTTATTACAATCAATGTATTTTGTTAAAACGACGCATATAGAGTCGTTCATTATATCTTTGTGCTGTGATTATTGATTAGTCGTGCCCTGACCCGATTCACTTCCTCAACCCGAATTTGGGGGTGCGACAATATCCAACAGTCTCCCACTTGGACAAGTCATCAACAATTATTAGTCTAAGTCTATCCATCAACTAAGTAGAGAGTTTCATCCAACGCAACTGCCGAACTCTGAATCATTATCTTTAGAGTTAGCCCTTAGATAAGTGCTTTATTATTCATTTGTTCTACTAATATCGTATGAATCAAAACATGGATTTTAATCGATCTCAAGATTCAGAATTATGTATTATGATTTCCGATTATTTTGAATATATGAGACTATTTACAGGAGATTGGTTGGAAGACTTTTATATCTTACAATGACTCGACCAGACATATCATATGCGGTACAACATTTGAGTCAATTTGTGTCTAGCCTAAAAGAACCTCATATGCAAGCAGCACTTCATTTACTCAAGTATTTGAATGGAACGGTTTCTAAGGGTCTTTTCTACCCAGTTCAACCTCTTTTGAAGGTCACTGGATTTTCAGATGCAGATTGGGCTTCATGCCTTATGACCAGAAGATCTTTGACTGGTTTTTGTATCTTTTTGGGTCATTCTTCTTGAAAAACAAAAAAGCAACCTACTATTTTTAGATCCTCTACAGAGGCAGAGTATAGGAGCATGACAACTACCACTTGTGAGCTCATTTGGCTTTCATATATGCTCAAAGATTTACATATTTCCGTACAAGTCCCTATTACACTTTTCTGTGATAATAAAGCAGCTCAGCAAATAGCAACAAATCCTTACTATCATGATCGAACAAAGAATTTGGATATAGATTGTCATTTTACTCGTGACAAGATTCAAGATGGCTTCCTAAAGACTGCTTATATACCTACTCATCTTCAGTTAGCTGATATAATGACTAAAGCACTTGGCAGAGATCAACATTCCTTTCTTTCCAACAAGTTAGGAGTGTCAGACCCTCCAACTTAAGGGGGGTATATGGACGTATAAGGTCAAAATGTATATTGTACATAGTATAAGGGTGTAAAGTGTAAATAGCTTAAGTCAATTAGCTTTCTTAATCGTTATCTGTATATAGATAGTTATTAGATTTATTTGTATCTTAACACTTTAATAATATTTTCTCTCAATTTGAGTATGATAATCTCCTGCTTCTAGATTGATCACCCTATGTTTACATTATGATGGGCAGATGTTTTGTTCGACGATTCAATATTGTTAGAAGTATTTTAGAATTTGATTATTTATGTGGTGATTAAATATTAGTTTAAATGTGAAGTGATGAGGGGAATTCTAGCAAATAGAATGTGAAATGTAGGATTCTTAATGGAAGAACAAACTTAAAATTTTATTAATGTGAATTGTTGTTGTTGTACCACATTTGTAATACACTTGAGCCTATTTATAGGCTTGGTTAGAACAATCTAGTTATCTCTAGTTAATTACATTTAGTTAAATATCTAATAGCACTAGTTATTTCTAATTATTTCTAGTAATCTCTAGAAATACATTAATATTTTAACACTCCTCAATGTATTTCGATGTTACTCCAAGCATGTTGCGTAGAAACTCGAACTTTGGTCTTGGCAACGCTTTCGTGAAAATATTTGCTATTTGTTCATCTGACTTGTAGTAGTGTAGTTTAATCTCTTTTTTTGTCAAAACTTCACATAAGTGATACTTGATGGCAATATGTTTTGTTCTTCCGTGAAACACTAGATTCTTCGCCATTGCAATTGCAGACTTGTTGTCGCAAAAATTTTTTGTAGCTTCATCTTGTTTTTCACTCATGTCTTCTAGATTTCTCCTTAGCCATATTGCTTGATTGACTGTATTTGAGGCTGCTACGTACTCAGCTTCAGCTGATGACTGTGCTACCGTATCTTATTTTTTAGATACCCAAGAGAATATACCAGATCCAAGTGTGAATGCATATCCTGAAGTACTTTTCATATCATCCACTGATCCGGCCCAATCACTATCTGTATAACCATGAAGCTTCGAGTCTGTAGTGGGGTTGTACCATATGCCATAGTCTATGGTACCTTGCAAGTATCTTAATATTCTCTTTGCAGCTCCATAGTGTATTTGAGTAGGGTTTTGCATGTACCTGGATAGCAGACTAGTTGTGTACATTATGTCTGGTCTTGTTGATGTTAGATAGAGCAAACTTCCAATGAGACTTCTGTATCTTTGTGACAACCCGTACTTAGGCGTATTAATTTACTCTAAGCTTGCTTGTAATTACTTGCGATTAGTTTGAAATAGAACTAAGCTGCTTGTAATATAACGTATATTGAATATACACACGTGCGTAATAAATTGATATTACACGATTTGCTCGGATGGATTCCGACTTAACTGGACGTTGGTGAATGCAATTTATTAAATAATATGAAATTATTTGATAAACATACTTCTTTCCAAATATTATTGTGATACTATCTCATAAGCATTTCGTATCGTATATAATGCCCAGAAACGACCAAAAACGCGCAAAACGCGCCCGACAATCAAATAAACGACAAAATATATTTTATAAATTAAAATACATCATCTTGAATGGTAAGTATTTATTTGAAGTATCGTATTTCAACCCAATAACAAAAACGTTTAATTTAAACGTCACGCGATTTATTAATCGTAACACGACCCCGCGAATCACTACCGACACATCACAATAACATTTTTATAAATGTTTCTAAGTAATAATAAGTATTACCTCAAGTTAAAATATCGGGTTTTAAAATCATTAGTTAAATACGCGTAACAAATGTTTAACGCCTAAATAAATGTCGAAACGAACGGGTAAACGAACACCACACGAGACACAACTTTGGGGGAATGATTTAAACACCCACCTAGTGGGTGGGACCTATGAAAATCTGCAGCATTATGGGAGCCCATGCCCCATTTCCCTTACTTATGAATTACACCAAACACACACCTCACTCTTTCACCCCATACTTCACCATTTTCACTCAACTCTCTCCATTTCTCTCTCCCTCTCCCCCCTTGCACGAAATTCTGCAGCCTCCCCACCCCCATAACACCACCACGATCCACCATTGGCCACCACCTCATTCTTGAAGGAACAACGAAGTCGAAGACACCAAAACGACCGCCTACGCGTGTACATCACTCCTACCGTCTCCGTTTCTTCATACACCATTGTGAGACTTCAAAACTCTAGTGTTTTACTTATAATATGTATATTATCATGTTATGTTGCTTATTTAACTTGTTAATGTCCAAATAAGTAATCAAAACGCAATTTAAATCTCAAAACTATGAGCTTATGTTCCTGTCCAGATTCTGTTTCCACTTCCATGAATTTTATAAAAATCATTACAACACCAAAATGGACGTTTCTTAAGCCTAAAATATAGTACAATAAGTTATCTTTCCAAAAACATTAGTCTCGTGACTTTTTGACCCTGTTTGCTACTCGAAAACATTTTTCTCCGGTAACATAGGTTTACTGTTCCGGCGAGCAGTAAAAACCGCCTACTTCTCGAGACCATATCTCGAGTTCTAGACCTCAAAAATGTATGAGACCACTTAGGAAATCTTGATAATTTTGTTATGTACAAAAAGTTCTGCTTTGTCTCATTCCAGAAATACACCCATTTCTCCAGAAAATTAGATTTGTGAGAAGTGGTCTAATCTCAGATTAAACTGAATACTGACACTTTGTGAATTTTTATAAAATAACAAACGACCTCCAAAAATAATAAAAAAATTACAGAAAGTACATAACATATGTAAGAACTTTGTGTAAAAATTTCAGAACGATTTGATAACGTTTACTCTTTTAGATAAAAATCACAAATAATCCGTGAATGTATTGTCGCATAAAAACTAAATTCCGTGAATACATACTCATTGTCGCATAAAAACTAACACTTGAAAAAAAATTCCGTCAATCCTTATTGACGCATGAACAAAATTCCGTGAATACCATTGTCGCAGGAACAAAATCCGTGAATATCATTCACGCACAAACAAAATCCGTGAATATCATTAACGCATAAACAAAGTCCATGAATTACTATTCTCGCATGAACAGTGTCCGTGAATTCCCATTGTCGCATGAACAGTACCCGAGAATCCTATTGACGCAGTACCCTATTGTCGGATTAATTGTGGCCTTTGACTTTCTTTGACTCACGGACCAAATGTATTGTCGGATCCTTTGGACTGTCGGACTCACTTTTGGAAAATTTCACTTTTATAATTCTAAGTTTCGAGACTCTACACTTTCGGACGATAAAATTTTCACACACACACACACACACATATATATATATATATATATATATATATATATATATGTATATGTATATATATATATACCTTAGTGAATCCTAAAGCTTAAACGCCGAGAACAATAATATTACAAGGGTATTATGAATCAACTTGACATAAGACAACTAAAATGATATTTGCGAAACATTATTATAAACCATCACCAACGGGTCGTACATATTTTCAAAAACTCAAACTAATCAATCAAACAACCAAATTATTTGGACATAACTAGTTGAGTGGACAACTAGCATGAATGATCTTTTGAGACATTCACTTATACATACAACCTTATATGCTTAGGGCATTAGAAGGTTGCGGGTTCGCGGAACCTACGGATTACTACTGCTTTCATACTTTACGTTTATTAAGTTAAACGCTTTCTTGCTTGACTCAAGTGAGTCTTACAGCCCCACTTTTACTGTTTTACTTATGGGGTGAGATGCATTGCTTACGTTTTCTTGAACACAAGTGCTAAATTACTTACTTTTCATTTATGGGCTTGCATGAGTTACTTACTAATCCACTGAAGTCCCTCCATCATAGTTTCGTTAGTTATGGACTTAAGCGCGAATATTAGTTAATGGATCCATTAGGGACTGACCCTCCCCGCCCGGGGTAGTAGCACTACCACGAACCGTTATGTATAAACGGGCGACTTTTATTTGTTTCGTATGAGTGTTTGGATTGGGCACTCGCGTGGGCACTATACGGTACTTGGTTGTACCACCGATTTGCGGGTTAAGCTTCGACTATGAGCTCATGGCAACGGTATACACATATTTACTTATTATTTGCTTGGTTGCAGATACTTGATTTACACCTGCGGGCACAACTGATAAAAATCTTGTGTTCAAACTATTACTTACTTACAAACCTGTGAGATTCACCAACATTCGTGTTGACCCTTTTTAGCATGTATTCTCAGGTACATATACGGAGTAGGATTACTTCAGGATTACTAGCTAGAGTCGCATGATTTCCAAACTGCATTAATGGAGATTCTTTAGCATTATCTTTTGTAACTTTGGTTATGTAACAGAATCTCCCGTTACGTACGCGGACTCTAGAGGACCTTACTTTTGTAACGAAAACATTATGTTTTCAAACCCTATTTTATAATGGTATGTAACTATTTTACAAACGTCTCATTTAGAAGTCGTTTGCTATACTTTGGTGCTTGATTATTGATTAGTAACACCCAAAGCTTGCTTCCGCGCAACATTAAATTTGGGGGTATTACAATCTTGAAGCGTCTGCCTTCTCAAATCCATCTTCTTTTCTCATCTTCTCGTTAATAACAAGTGGTGTAGGTAAAGTTTTGCAACCGTATAACTTATATTTTTTCAGGAGGTTTTCGGTGTATTTTTTTGACATATGAATATACCTTCATTTTCTTGACTAATTTCTATGCCAAGAAAATAGTGCATTAATCCAAGGTCGCTCATCTCGAATGTCTTCATCATGTCTTGTTTAAACTCTTTAATCATCTTCTCATTATTTCCTGTATATATAAGATCATCGACATACAAGGAAAGTATGAGAGTGTCGGAGTTACCTTGGGTTTTGATGTAGAGCGTTGGCTCACTTTGGCTCCTCCTGAATCCTGAACTCATGAAGTAGCTATCAATACGGCTGTACCATGCTCGTGGTGCTTGTTTAAGTCCGTATACAGCTTCTTTAGCTTGAGGACTTTATCTTCTTTTCCTTTCTTGACGAACCCTTGGGGTTGCTCCACGTATATCTCTTCTTCAAGAAACCCATTTAGGAAGGCTGATTTCAAGTCAAGTTGGTGAATTTTCCACCTTCGTTGAGCTGCTAGCACCACAAGTGCTCTTATAGTATCAAGTCGTGCAACAGGTGCAAACGTTTCTGTATAGTCAACTCCAGGTTGTTGTGAGTAGCCTTTTGCTACTAGTCTTGCTTTGTGTTTTTGAATAGAACCGTCCGGGTTAAGTTTCGTTTTGTAAACCCACTTAACTCCTATAATTTCTTTATCTTTAGGGTGATCAACTAGCTCCCATGTGTTGTTCTTCTCGATCATTTTTATTTCTTCATTCATAGCAATCACCCAATTTTTGTCTTTAGCTGCAACTTCATAGCTTTCAGGTTCTATCGTTGTGAAGTTGCAAGTTTCGTATACTTCTGTTAATGTTTTAACTCTTCCCGGTGTTGACTCTGGACTTGAGTCATCTTGTATGGGTAAGGTTGTTGACGGAGAAGTTGATGTAGTAGGACTTCCCTCGCTTGTACTTTGATCTCCTTCAGAGTGCTCAATTTGTGGTGATTGTTGAGCTGGATCTTCCATCGATATCCTTGGTAGATATGTCTGTTTATCGACTTTTTCTTTTTCCCAGTTCCAGGAAGCATCTTCGTCAAACTCCACATCTCGGTTAATCACTACCTTATTAGTTTTAATATTAAAGACTCGGTAGCCTTTTGACTGTGTGCTGTAGCCCAAGAATATTCCCTTTTCTGATTTTTCTTGGAGTTTGTGGCATTTCTCTTTCAAAACGTGGATATAGCAAATGCTTCCAAATACTCTTAGATGTTTTGCCGATGGCTTCTTTCCACTCCATGCCTCGATTGGAGTCTTATTTTCAACGGCTTTAGTTGGACATCGATTTAAAAGATATACTACCGTGTATACGGCTTTAGCCCATAAACTGTTTGGAAGGCCTTTTTCATGTATCATTGTTTTGGCCATTTCCATCACAGTTCTGTTTTTACGTTCAGAGACGCCGTTTTGTTCAGGAGCGTAACCAACTGTAAGTTGGCGATAAACTCCTTCATCTTCACAGAATTTAATAGATTGCATAGAGGCGTATTCTTTTCCTCTATCATTTCTTAGTGTTTTTATGTAATGACCACTTTTCTTTTCTACGAAATTCTTGAATTTCTTAAATATTGTGAAAACTTCTGATTTTTCATGCATGAAATACACCTAGGTCATTCTAGAGTAGTCATCGATAAAGAGAATAAAGTACCTGGATTGATTGTGAGACGGAGTCCTCATAGGTCCACATACGTCTGTGTGAACTAGCTCCAATATGCCATTTGCTCTCCAGGCTTTGTCACGAGGGAAAGGTTTTCGATGTTGTTTGCCCATCATACAACTTTCACATGTGTCAGTGATCTCTTGTATGTTTGGCAAGTCCCTCATCAGATTTTTCTGGGGGAAAATTTTTAGTGCTTGAAAGTTGAAGTGGCCGAATCTTCGATGCCATAGCCATGATTCTTCAACTTGAGCTTTCATGGCCGTGTCTCTGATATAATTCCAACAAAGTGGAAAATTCCGATTTACCATTCGTACTTCGGCAATCAATCTATTGTTATTTTTCTTGTCACGAATTACACATGAATCGTCTTCAAAGTGTAGAGAGTAACCATGCTCCATCATTTGGCCTACATTTAGCAGGTTACTGAAAAACACCATTAATAGACCGCGTGCCGTTATTAGTCTGAACTGATATCGTACCTTTGCCTTTAGCATCAACGAGTACGCCATTTCCCAACTTGACACGAGATTTTACTGATGAGTTGATGTTGCGGAATAACTTCTCGTCTCCTATCATGTGATTGCTGCAACCACTATCGATGAACCATGTGTCATCTTTTTGCTCGTTTGCAGCATGACACACGTAGAATAACTGATTGTTGTTTTCAGATATATCTTCATTTTCTTTAGTTTAGTTAGCCCGATGATTGCGTTTTGAACGACAATCTTTTTCAAGATGCCCAAATCTTTTGCAGTTGTTGCATTGTGGCTTTCCTTTGTGAAAACAATCTTTTTCCAAGTGGTTTTTCTTTTTACAAATACCACATGGAGGGTAGCTTTTACATCTCTTGTCAAACCTGAATCTGGGTTTTTCTCCTCCTTTTGAATTTTCTTCAAAATTTCTTTTCCCCTCGTTGTTAGATTTTTGAGACCTTAATTTGAGTTTAGACTGAAAGGCACTTTCAAGTGAGTTTTCACTTCGCCGACTCAGTCTAGCCTCATATGCTTCAAGAGAGCCAACTAATTCTGTTACTGAAAGAGTCTCGATGTCTTTGGACTCTTCAATAGCAGTAATCACATGATCGTATTTTTTTGTCATACTGATAAGAATTTTTTCAACAATCCTCTTATCAGTTATATAATCTCCATAAGCTCTCATTTGATTTACTATCTCTTTGACTCTAGAGTAGTAATCTTTTACGGTCTCAAAATCTTTCATTTTTAAATTTTCAAAATCCCGTCTTAGAGTTAGAAGCTTGACGGATCGTACCTTCGTGCTTCCTTGAAATTCTTCTTGTAGAGTTCTCCACGCCTCTTTGGCTGTCGTAGCTCCCATGATTCGTGGAAAGATAGATGGTGCCATGGCTTGTTGAATGTAGCCTAGAGCGGCGGCATTTCTTACAACATTTTTGTTATGTTTTTCTTGTTGATCCGGGGGCAGAGTTTCAACATCTTTTGGAGTTGTAAATCCGATAACAATATCCCACAAGCTTTGTGCTTGGAAATATGTCTTCATTCGAATACTCCAATAATCATAGTTGTCACCATCAAAGACGGGCACAGGAATGTTGTATGCACTAATGGTAGTCATGGTGTGCTCGAACAAACGCCCTTAATAGCTCTGATACCAATTGTTAGAAGTGTTTTAGAATTTGATTATTTAAGTGGTGATTAAATATTAGTTTAAATGTGAAGTGATGAGGGGAAATCTAGCAAATAGAATGTGGAATGTAGGATTCTTAATGGAAGAACAAACTTAGAATTTTATTAATGTGAATTGTTATTGTTGTACCACATTTGTAATGCACTTGAGCCTATTTATAGGCTTGGTTAGAACAATCTAGTTAATTACATTTAGTTAAATATCTAATAGCACTAGTTATTTCTAATTATTTATAGTAATCTCTAGAAATACATTAATATTTTAACAAATATCAATAATTAAACGAGAATGAGCAATGATCGATGTGTTCTATTGGGCAAAACGAATTTACAATTGAATATGTCAATCAATGGATCTTTGTAGGTCTTCACTTAATTCAACCTTAACAATGGTACGTAGCGAGTTTGTCATCCACTACGTCGTCTTACCGAGCCTAATTCCCTTATAAGAATGATGAATAATGTTGACCTTCGATAATTATCATGCAGTAATAGATCGATTTTTACATACTACTGCAACGAGAGATACCAAACTTATCACGAATTTAATAAACCAAACTTATGCTTTTGTATTTTGTATTTTGTTTTCATATTTTTTTTTTCACTTTTTATGATTTTAACATCTCTAACAGATCATACTTCATACAATTACAAACTACACGTGTAAAACTACCATTAATTTAAAATCGATAATACAAATGATCGCCTCGATAATACAAACTACACGTGTAAAACTACCATTAATGACCGCAAAATCGTGGGTTATAAACTAGTAACTATACTAATCTAATACAGAAAATTGGCCTCCAAAATGTCGAATAGACACTGGCTTTTTTACTAAAATTTTGTATCTCGTGTACAACCTTGAGAGTTAGACCTGTTTTCATTAAAAAATTTCGAGGTGTTATTATTCGTATTTTGCGCGTACATGCAATGATACGTAGTTCCCTAACTTTGTTAAATAGTTAAATAAACAAGACACGTATTCTAAAATGTAGTAAGTTATATATGACCCGTAAATTCATTGTACGTATGAGTATTCGAAACTTATATATGACGTATATCCAACTTTCATTATTACTATTTGTACGTAATAATCATTTTGATGTGAAATTTGTACAGATGCCATGTGATACATACTACACGTTATCCAATCATTTTGACGTGAAATTTGTACGGATGCCATGTGTATAGTTCATATGTACTATACGTCACCCAAATCATATACGAGTACAATGTAACAATAAAAACTCGAGCAAATCTTAGATCTTTGCCCTATTACTAAATTAAACTTTTATAGAGAATCTCTAAAATATAAAATAGACATCTTCGGTACGTGTTTTTGAACAAAAAACTTGTTTCTCGTACTAGCTAGCTTGAGAGTTAGCTAGATCGGGTTTTCATTAGAAGGTAAGATAGCTTATACACAAGGTAATTTATCATCATAATAAAATTAAAGATTAAAGATCGTTAATTAAAAGATGCATGTTTCCTAAAAGCTATAGTATATAGTATATATATAAGAAGATTCATACAGCCGTACTTTACACAATTAATCAAAAGACGAAAATGACGCTACACTACACAATAAATGATCCGATCCATATACGCAGCTATCAGAAACTGCTAACGAATATGTATACCTTTTTCATAAAAATAAAAAATAAAAAAATGATAACACCTTTTGATCTGATTACTTAATGGGCAGGGTTTGCTTCTGATTTTTAAGATTTTACATATTTTTAGGTATCATAAGTGTAACATGCACCCAACTTTCATATATATATATATATCACGCATAATAATTGTAGTATACTTTAACATTGATGATGCAAATTAAAGCCTTTTCTTTCCCCCCCAATTAACTTTTACTTTTTGTTAAATTTGAGTAAAATGCATTGGACCAACATTCCCCGAACTTGCATTAAACTTTTTTCTTACTCTAAAGTTAGATCGATCTCTTCCCCTCATCATCATATATATAAATGAAGTCATCAATCACATTGTATATTGTTTCACTTACTTGTATAAACACATATATGCTAGTTAAGATCAAGTCTCTTGATCTTTGTTTATCTACTAAATTGCGAAAAATGAAGAAGGGTGCGCCACTTTTTGTGAAGAACATAATATCCTTATTAAGCTCGGTTACGAAATCCAAATCGTTGGCTCTCAAAAGCAAAATGGAGGCGATGAAAGCTAGAGTTATTATTTTCTCGTTGTTGAAGAACAAGAAGCTTCCTCTCACATTGAAGGCGGGTTCAATCTCTCATAAGATTCACGCATTACTACTTGGTGGCACATCATCGCATGAAGATAATGATCGTGAAGTTATGGAGGCGAATCATGTTGATGACCATAAGGAAAACAGTTTGGTAGAGGACTGCAAGTACTGCTACCTTGATGATTATGATGTTGATGATGACAAGTATCCTGATTTGCGACACTGCCTCTTTGACGAAGAGGATTTGGGCAATCCTAATGCTTCTATGATTGATTTGGTGAAGAACTCCATGGAAAATGGTGGTGAAGATTTTAGTCTTGAGGACGAGATCGATAATGTGGCAGATCTTTTCATAATGAACTTTCATAAACGAATGAGGCTTCAGAAGCTCGAGTCGTTTAAAAGGTATCAGGATATGCTTGAGAGAAGCTCGTAACTAATTAATTGATGCACCATCATATATTCGCGCTTATGCATCCTTCTTTTTCATGAATTCTTTTTCAATTCGTTGTCGGTTTAAATGTTTTCGGTCATCTAGTTTCATTAAAAGATTATTAAGTTGTAATTTTGTTGGCGATAATGGAGCTGACGATTCACTACTAGTCGATGATCGTTGCTTCTAGCCTCCTTTAATTCAATTCTTTTTTTCTTTTCTTTTTTTCTAAAATAGCTATTGTTGCACCCAAGATCCAAGCTAGGCTCCTCCTTGTGTGCACCATCCATGTCAACAACTTTTTCTTTTGTCCAATTTCTGTTTCTTGATGATTTCTTAGAATTAGGTTAGAGTTTTCATATATATTAAAATTTGCAGGTACACATACCTCCTCCCAAGTTATAATATTGTGAGGTACGGTAGGGGTAACCTATTAGATAACATTCATATATAGTGCATGGTTTGTAAAGACACAAGTGGATTGTATATGTAAACCTCCATTATATTCGACGAAGTATGTTTATATCTTTATACTAGGAAATTTAACGACCGTGAAAATGCACGGACCACGTAGCAAAATGATGTATAAAATTTCAATTATCTCGGTTTTTTTAGCATTTTGTGGTCATTAAAAGTATAATTGTATTTTTTCAATATACCGTGATAAATAAGAATGAATATAGATAATTTATATATCTATACTACTATCATGGGCGAACCTACATTTAGCTAGGGGTAGCACATGTTACCAGTGAATTAAGCCGACACCATTTCAAAAAATTGATGATTGTCTAAGTGTGTGATCAGTCATTTTATAGTGATGCAACTCATGGTAAAAAAAACAAAAAAAAACTTTCCAATAAATTTAAGTAACACATACCTTAAGTTAAACGTTACAAATTTAATTGTTAGAGCATACGGTGTGGGCGGGGTTTTTTCGGTGTTTTTCGTCCAGAACGCTGTCGAACGGCGTTTTGCCACCCCGACACGGCATTTTGGACGGCGTTTTTCGTTCAACGTTTGAAATCCCACGTTGCAACCGCACGACATTTAGCATTTTTTTATTGTTTTTATATTACTTTTCCCCATTTAACATAATTAAAAAAAATTGGATTTAAAATGTATCCGTTGATGTTGCAAGTTGTAGTCAAAATCAATTTTTTTTTAAAAAAAAAGGAGCCAACGGCTCTTTCATTTTATGGAAGGAAAAAACAAATTAAACCACACCTCTATCCTATATATTCATACATATATCTCACTACATTTTAACCCAAAAAATACATACACCCCAATCTCATTTTCATCTCAAATTCAACCAAAAAATGTCATCCTCTTCCTCCGATGATGAAGAAACATACAAAATTCTTTTGCAATTAAGTAAGTATCGTAACGAGCAAGAAGATGTCGAAAGTTCCACGGCTCGGTCACGTCGTTTCATACACTGTGATCGAGTAACCGCCGAGCAAATGTTACTAAACGATTACTTTGGCGAAAACGCGAAATATCCTCATGAATATTTCAAACGTCGATTCCGAATGAGTCGTAATTTATTCCTCCGAATTTGTGGGGATATTAGGTTTGACTTTGTTGAAACACTTCCCGGCCATTTTCTGTGGTTTCGTCAACGACCCGATGCACGTGGTGTATTGGGTTTTACTTGTCTACAAAAAGTCACTTCTGCGATTCGTTAATTGGCATACGGTACATGTCCGGATGCCTTTGATAAATACTTGCAAATGTCGGAAAGAGTTTCTCGTGAAACTTTACAACATTTCACAAGATGCATCGTAGACTTATATTCAAATGTCTACATGAGAGAACCAACAACCGAAGACATACATCGTTTGTACGATAAACATCACGAGCTTCATGGTTTTCCCGGCATGCTTGGGAGCATAGATGGTATGCATTGGGCTTAGACACAATGTCCAAATGCATGGAAAAGGAAATACACCCGAGGCGATCATGGGTATCCGACGATTATGCTTGAAGTCGTTGCCTCGTACGACATTTGGATATGGCATGCTTACTTTGGGGTTGCGGGTTCCAACAATGACATAAATGTTCTTAACACGTCTCCTTTGTTTAGGAATTTGCTCAATGACACCGCTCCCCAAGTCCCATATACAGTGGCCGATATGAATTACGATAGAGGCTACTATCTCGCTGATGGGATATACCCGTCATGGTCAGCGTTTGTGAATGGATTTTCAAGCGAGATTGATCACAAGAGGGTTTATTTCAGTAGGAAACAATCGGCTTCCCGAAAGGATGTTAAGCGGACTTTTGATGTTTTACAAGGAAGATGGAATATACTACAACAACCGGCAAGATGTTATACTGTAAACGCTATCCGACGAATCATGTATGCTTGTATTATACTGCATAACATGATAATTGAAGACAACGGTTTCAACTTTGCAGAGAACGAAGAATATTATGTACCTGTTAGGAACATACAGAATTCTTGGATCGAGAGGTGTAATACATACGAGAGGAAAACAAAGGAACTACGTGATGTTGAAACGCACGAGGGACTTCGAGCCGACCTTGTGGAGCATCTTTGGAGGAATCGTGAACAAAGGTAGAATCTAGCGCACACTTCTAGATCGGGAATGCAAGCTGAAGTTGAGGATGAAGATGAAACTCTCCAAATTAGGTATTAATTGAACTTAAGCATGTGCATTCATACGCTAATTCCCTGCACAAAAATCTGAACTAAACTAATGATGTGATGTCAGTCTAGCGAGCCCAAAAATTGTTGAACAAAAAGTATTTCAAAAATTTATAATTTATTATAATTATAAATTAAACGATACGAAATAAGATCAGAGTGAATCCGACAAAATATATACAATAGTTGGTGATACAAGTTTAGAGAAAACGCGAATATATTTTTGAATACTTATTTATTTATAAATATTATGCGAAAAGTTAGAAGTCATAATAAAACGTAAATTATTATACGTTTTATACAAAATGTCCCATACGTGACAAGAACATACGAAACAAATCCGACAACCAAAATAATAAAAATTATTTTTATTATTTCAACTAAGTATTTGGAAATTACTATAAAATAAATTTTATGAATAATTGAGTGGGACACAGGGTACAAATAATTGGACCCGTAACCAAAACTAACGGGCTTAAATAACCCCACCTGACTTGAATTATTGGAGACAAGGTTCTGTTGAACCCCATTCCCTTGAAATATACTCCGTTGCATTTTAACAATATATGCTCATCTCCTTCACCTACTAAAACATCACCATTTCAATTATTGTTATTCTCCTTTCCATTTCAACAACAGCAGCAAGAGTAGTATAAGCAGATAGAGGAAGGAAGCCATAAAAAATAGTAATTAATCTTCACAAAATCTTAACAATAATTATCATCATCATCCGGTCATAATCATCCTCTTCTAAAACCATTGTAAGAAAGCTTCTCCCTTTTCATTTCTCCTTTGAATTATATTATGTATTGTGAATTTGTTGAAGATCATAAATAACTAAGCTTGCAAATATGTTGGTGATGATGATGAAGATAAAATGAAACGTAGAAAACTAAAAGTTCATTTTGTATCAAAAGTAAAAATCATGTTTAAATGTTAGGATCGAAAGTATAAATCTTGTGTTACGATTGTTGAAAACACTTGTAACAATTATAACTCGTAATATAGCTAAAACCCATTTCGATTTCGAGCTAAAAAGTTGAAACCGAAACAGAGGGTAAATTGCATATATCCGTTCCCAGTGATGAAACGTAACCCAGGGGTACCATTTGGATCATGTTTCAAAGGTTCAAAACACATAAAACACATAATTACCATATTATATATATATATATATATATATATATATATATATATATATATATATATATACTTAGATCCAAATATAATCATAAGTTCCACATAGCCTAGTGGTTAAGGCATTACCTTTGAAGCGAAAGGTCAGGGGTTTAACCTCCGTGACCTGTTATGATTTTATCTATTTTTTTTAACAAATGGGCCAAAAGTGTTAATGGGCCAAAATCATAAATGGTTAAACAAACAAAGGTTGGGCCTTTTATATTTTATTTGGGCTGGGTAACGTATTGGCCTAAAACTATTTAAATGGGCCGGTTAAACAATTAGGTCAAACGAGTAAATGGTGCAAACGGATTAGTATGTTATTGGGCCAAAAGATTTTTATATATTAAACGGGTAATTGGGCCAAGTGTATATGGGCTGAAATTACATTGGACTGAACGAGTTAAACATAAATGGACCGGGGCTAAAACCATTAAAATGTAATGGGCCAAGCCCACTTCGACCATGAGATTTAGAAACGTAAATATATATTGGGCCGAGCCCAACGAACCATTAAACCATAAAATATAAAACGACTCGAGTTAGCAATTGGAACGTGTGAATTTAAACGAGAACGGATAATCTATTTTCGTAACAAACAAATTTACGTTTTTGAAACAATATTTGACAACTATATAAATACATACTCACACACACACACACATACACACACACACACATACATATATATATATATATATACGTATGACATTATAACTATATATCTTATTATATACAAATGAAACACGTTTTACAAACATACGGTTTTTAAATATACAACAAGTATATATATATATATATATATATATATATATATGTGTGTGTACAAAGGAAACAAAATGACATTCATATATATATATATATATACAACTACATACATGTATATATATACTTAACGATAACTACGACCCGAGAAATATTATTTATATTTCAACACATCGTCACCAACAACTTCAGCAACTTGTACGATTAAGAAATCAACAATTTCTTCAAAACAACCAAAGTACTTATATAAATACCTATTTTGTATATAGGTTAACTTTTCTTGGACGACACCCTACAGCTGCTAGCATTCACATCATCACGCAAACTACTACAGTGAGTTCACAGCCCCTCTTTTAAACATTTTTATGCTTTTAAACATAGGGGGTGTTAAACATAGAAATTGCATGCTAACACATGCAATCACATTATAAATGCTTTATTGCTTTATACAAACTGTTTGATATGAAATTGCATTTTCACAACTACTTTTGGGAATTAGACAACGTATCCTAGTACGGACCCAGACTCACAATGTATGCATGAAAAGTCCTTATGTCATGCAGACTATAACCATTAGCTAGGTGACTCTAGCCACTGAGTATACGAATAGTACTATTGCCGTGACGACCGTCCCACTGAGTTGGAGCGTATACTTACATGTCCTGTAGGCAAACAACATCTTGTTGGTCGTGGTTTGGTTATAGGGTTAGGTCACGTTACTTTAACCTGCGAGGTTTAGCTCACCTTTCAGGGGATCATAGTCTAAGCTTTCCCACATACTTTAGAAAGAACGTATCTTACAACTATTTTATACCGGAAAACATACCGGTCATTATTTTTATACTGGTGAACAACCAGAATTACATTTTTGGGGTAACATCCCACATAAAACTATACTTTATGGTAACAACCCTACAAAACTTGTAATTTGCAGAACCTGCAAACTGTTTATCATTTCAATAATACAAACCAACTTGATTTAACAAACCACATACTTACATAAAACCTGTGAATTCACTCAACATATTTTGTTGACGATTTTTCTCTATGTTTTACAGGAAATTAGCAACGTAAGTAAGAATTGCATGCATTCAGGATGGACAACCTGGACTACTTAGGATGCCACATACTTTTGGGACAGCTTTTGAGGATTTCCTCTGTATAACTGCAAACTTTGCAGTCATACTCATGAAATCTTGTTTTAAACTTATGTATTATTGTAAAACTTAATGTTTTAAACACTATTACTACTGTCACGACATACATTGTCGTGCTAATTTTGTAACAACTGTTAAACTTGGCATCCTTGATAAATAAAGTTGTGCGATAATCATATGCTCTGAGTTTGTATGTACTACTTGATTGATTTACTATTCGCAGCCCCGCCACGTCATTAAAGCTTCCGCACACTTAATTAGTATTGATTGTAATCACCGTTTGGCGGGGTGTGACAGACTTGGTATCAGAGCCATTGGTTATAGCGAACTAGAAGTCTTTAAGTGACCTAAAACCTTAGAGACCTAGACTATAGCCTTGGCTAGAACATTCATTGCATGCATACATACTTTGCATACATCTAACATACAACTGACACGTCACCTACGACTTCTTTTGTCTCAGCATGTCGAGGCACAGTCCGATCTACTTGTATGCTTCTGATGAGGAGTCGACTGAGGATTCCTACAATAGCGACGCTAGCACCGGAGTTGTGAGCCCACCAGTTCACCTGAGAGCTCTATCTGATGACACCGGTGATGCCTACATCACCCCACCACCGACTGCACCTGTGGTCACACCTACTACTGCTCCCACTGACCCTACCACTCGTATGTTAGGGTCTACCTTTATGGCAACACGCCATATGACTGCTGGACCTTCCAGAGGACCGGTACCTAGGAGGACACCCCAGATGTGTGTCCGAGATTTTCCTAGAGGACCACTTGCGCCCCGTGACAAGGCGCCAATGGCAGAGGAGAGAGAGATACATTGTGATGAGCCGCCACAGAGGGTACGTATGTTTGCTCACTTGGAGTGGATGACTCCTATGTTAGGGCGGTGGAGGTCATTGGAGAATTTTCCCTCTACTTTTGAGACGGGGGAGTCCTCCTGATCCTCCGCACCACTGCCTACTACTGGAGAGCCTGTAGAGTTGACCCTCCCTACCATTGTGGTTGTGATTCGTACCTTGTTTCGTATTTCTGGTGGCAGGGTGTTCACCTTGCAGAGCTACAGAGCGATGTCTCCCGTCTAGATGGAGACATGATAGACATGCATGAGCGTTGCCACTTCTTGTTGGGCAACCTGGTTGCTGCCAAAGAGATAGCTGAGACCGCACGAGCTCATGTCAGGGTACTGGAGAGACGTGCGAGGACAGCAGGGTTGGTGATTGGAGCTTGTGTGATGATAGCTGTGCTGAGGACAGCTATGGGATTGTTTTTACCTTATTTTCATTAGACCTACGTATGGTAGTTTGTGCCTACTAGGTATTAGATTGACTACTTTTGGCAGATGGGTATGTTATGTAACACCCCCAAATTTAATGATTCGCGGAAGCGTACTTTGGGTGTTACTAATCAATAATCAAAGCGCACAGATATATAGCAAACGACTCTATATGCGTCGTTTTAATAAAATATATTAATATTAGAAGGTTTACAACAGTTTGAACTCATACATAGCTCGTGTTCGTAATATGAGAGATTTAAGTACATAATTAGTTATACAAAATCTAATAATGCAATGAAATCTCTGAAGTTTGCATGTAGACTCGAGCTAAGATGCATGCTGATGGGCAGTCCAAATCTACTGCTGAGTACCTGTGATACATGCTAAATTGGGTCAGCTAACGCTGGTGAGCTCACAGGTTTGAGTATCAAATAATATTCTATGAACCGCAAGATTTAAGTATTGATTTGCATCCAGCAAATAAAGTTACAGATAATGTATACAACCATGAGCGCATAGTCTGAGCTTAACTCGAGGGTCGGGTCCCATATAGAGAATTCCGAGCGAGGTGCCTCCACGAGTGCCTAATCCACACTCGTCTTCCCAAATATTAGTACGTCCGTTTACCCGGTTAGTGCTTGCTAACCCGGACGAGGAGGGTCAATCCTATATGGTACCATATACTAATATTCACGCTACTTTCGTATTACCAGACTATACTGACGGAGGACTTTGATTTTGATTAGTTGAAAACAACTCATGTAGTATATTGAAATATGTACTCGCGTTCATGCGTTAAAAACAGAGCAATGTATCACACCCCTAGTAAAACAGTAAAAAGAGGGGCCATGAGACTCACCTGAGCCTGAAGAGTTTATCTAAATAAACTGAGATTGATTAGCCAAGAATCGAAGTCCAAAGACTTGTAACCTGAGGGTGTCCACGACACGCGATGGTTATAAACATGTGAAGGCATCTGATAAGACTACCTTGTAGTTGTTTGTCCAACTAGAATGTCGAAATGATTACAATTTGGTTGATTGTTTAAGTGTTTGAAAAATGTGTATGGCCCGTTGGTGATTGTTGGTAATAATAATATTATCATTATTCTTGAAAAACGTGTTCCAAAGTGTTTTAGAAGTCATGTCGCATTCGTATTTGATGTTATACAAGTTTAACACTTTGTGTGAAAGTTTAGATGTAACACTGTTACTTGTGACCCTAGGGTAAGGGCGAAGCCCGTTAATGACGGGGGTCCGGGGGCAGCGCCCCTGGTAGCGGGGTCCAAGGGGCGGCAGCCCCTGACGGGGTCCAAGGGGCAGAGCCCCTGGCTGGGGTCGAGCATCTGGACCTGAATTTGGGTGAAATGGGGCGTCAAATTTGGGTCTCAAAACTTAGTGTAAAATTAGTTAAAACTTTCTGTTTATGCGTCACTTATAGCGTCACTTAGGGGCTTGGGCGACACTTGGGAAGTGTCGCTAAAAATATTAAATCTGAGCATATGCATCACTTAAGGGAAGTGACGCAAGGTAGGGCGTCACTAAGGTAAGTGTCGCTATAAGTGTCGGGTATAGGTCTAGGCGTCACTCAGGAAGTGTCGCTATAAGTGTCGGTTAACGTTGTTGTGCGTCACTAGTCAAGTGACGGTAGAAGTGTCGGGAAAAAGGGGCTTTATGCGGCACTTATGCAAGTGACGCATGATTAGGGCTTTTAGCGACACTCAATGCGTCACTTAAGTGACGCATGAAGTGACGCTATACTGCACTTCGTTGCGACACTTAGGACTGTCAGCGAATTTTTGAGCCAAAAATGAGTTTTCGGGTTTCCGTTTGGTCCGATTCTTTTACCCAACCCTTATAAGGACAATCTAAGCTTAAAGAAACAACTAAAACTTAAAAACACTTAAAATCGAAAGGTTTCGGGTTTTTGTCGGAAACTTACGAGTCGTCGCGCGGAGAATCCGGAAAGGTGGAAATGTAGATCGCATCGCGGTGAATCTTTTTCTTCAAACGGACGAGATGAGGTGAGGGCGTTTGGATGGTGCTTTTGGTGGTTTTGTGGTGGTGGTGGTGTTGGAGTTTAGAGAGAAAGGAAAGAAGAAAGGAAAAGAGAGAGAAAGAGTTATGTGGATAATGGGGTGGGGAGGTGGTGACCTCACCCCTAATGGTAGATTTTTGGTGGGGGTCCACCAATGTGTGGGTCTCCACTTTTTAGCTCCGTGCATTTGCGCTCCGTGCGGTGTTCGTTTCTCGATTGTTTAAACGTTTAATATTTATTTTAATTGTTTAAAATGTAAGTTTTAAAATACGAAAGCTTATTAAATAAATTTATTAAAGTATTTTATCAAATACTTAACAGTTCAATTGGTTTTGTTTGTTTGCGCGTTAAACATTCTAATCGCGTAGGCTTTTAGTTGTACGATACGAAACATGTATGAATTATCATCAAAATACTATTTTAGATATAATAGCGTTATTAAATAATGTTATCTTATTTAATAATTTTGTTCACCAACGTCCGTATAAAACTGAATCGAATTACATTCGATTTAAATTGCGTACGATTTAATCAAATCGCAAAAATTGTATATATTCATCAATATAAAATCCGATACATTAATTAGCCTAACACAGAACTAATTACATGTATTAACAGTTGATTAGGCACTAATCATTAGTCCTAATTTGGCGGGTATTACATGTTAGGAGACCCATCACGTATTATATGGATGTGTATCAGGTGGGCATGTGTATGTATTTATTAAGTTGGTACTAGGTAAAAACTGATGCTAGAATGGGTGTATGTATAGGAAAACCCATTGTCTTTTGTACAGCGCTAACCGTTGATGGGCGTATTAGGGATCCCATCTTGTTTTGTTCTAAACTATTGTATTAGCGCTACAACTTTTGATATAATATAACTTATGTTTGGTTGTATTTCGTGTTCATTACATTTGACAACGACTATAGTATTATATCTACATTTATATGCGTGTGTGTTAGAAATGATAACCAATCAATAACACTTGAAATCATTCCTTGAAAACCATGAAACATACCACACTTTGATTTTTTATTCTTATCTTGAATTCCTTTGAACCTGATTGTGTTAAATGATGATGAAAAGAAATATGTACTTGGCATTATATAATGACGTCTGGCCAACGTGATTATATTGTACTAAGTACATATGGGCATTTCAAAGTCGTGCGACATTTGATGCAAAATCCTATTCTTCAATCCTTCATACTGTTCCCTTGTTAAACAATGTGACATCTTGTTCATCACATTCATTATCTTGGCATTGACTTCTGCACTTTTTTTCATCGTAAAACGGAATCATGCCACCAAAACGACGAATGACTAAGAACAGTCGACGAACGACTACTTCTTCCATCCCTGAAACTACTCCCCCACCCAACAACGAGGAAACTACTAAACAAATGATCGTGCGTCGAATAGCTGAAGGTATTGCTGAGTATGAAGCAAGCTGAAATCACGAGAATGGAATAAATAACAGCTGATCTACCCCTGTTAACACTGAGACACCTGCGAATACCCACCGAGGGTGTTCATACAAGACATTCCAGGCTTGTAAGCCAATTACTTTTCGTGGCACCGAGGGTGCTATTGGCATTATACACTGGATAGAGAAGACAGAGTCGGTATTGGACATTAGTGACTGTTCACCTGACTGTATGGTGAAGTATGCCACCTGCACCCTTGCTGACAAAGCTCTTACTTGGTGGAACAGTCAAGTCCAATCACTTGGCCGACCAGCTGCCTACTCCATGTCATGGGGAGTACTGAAGGAAGAATTCTGTCCCCGTAGCGAGATGCAGAAAGTTGAAACTGAATTATGGGACATTAAAATGGTTGGTGCTGATGTCACTGGGTATATCACTAAATTTTAAGAGTTAGCACGATTAGTGCCACATATGGTGACACCCGAATTCAAACACATTGAACGTTACATCTGGGGGCTGGCACCTCAGATCCGTAGCCTGGTTACATCATCAGAACCTGCCACATTCAGGAGTGCTGTTACTCTAGCTCAGAGATAGACAGATGAGGCGGTCAGAATGGGGACCTTAACCAAAAAGGTTGTGACAGGAAAGGTTGACCCAAGCAGCACTGAAGCTGGTAGTTCTGGGAGTGCGAAGCGTAAGTGGAACGGCAGAGGGAGTGACCGTCAGGGTCAAACAAATAAGAAAGGATCTGGAAACCTAAAGTCCTATGCTGCCACCACTGTGGAACCAAAGCCATACTTGGGTAACAAACCAAGGTGTGACAAGTGTAACAAACACCACGAGGGTGAATGTTGGTTTTGCAACAGCTGTAGAGGTTGGGGTCACAAAACCCAAAAATGTAAAGTTAACCCTACACCTAAGGAAAATACTGAACGCCAAAATCAAGGGTGTTTTGAATGTGGCAACACGGGGCATTATCGGAACCGTTGCCCTCGACTTAATAACCAAAACCCCAACAATAACAACCGGAATAATCAAAACCGCAACACCAATAACCGCAACAACAATGATAACAACCGCGGTAACAACAACAACAATCAGCCAGCTCGTGGACGTGCGTTTGTGATAGCAGCAGCAGAAGCACGACAGGATCCTAACACAGTTACTGGTACGTTTCTAGTAAATAACCACTTTGCATCTGTGTTATTTGATTCTGATGCTGATTTAAGCTTTGTGTCCACTGAGTTTAGACCACTATTAGAGATCGAATCCCTTAAGTTAGATAACAAATACACTGTAGAGTTAGCCGATGGTAAGTTGATTGAATCAGGAGAAATAGTACCAGGATGCACCTTAATGTTGGAAGGTCATTCTTTCAAAATAGACTTACGACCGGTAGAACTAGGGAGCTTCGATATAGTGGTTGGCATGGACTGGCTGTCAAAAAACCGTGCATAAATTGTACGTTTTGAGAAATTGGTACGTCTACCGTTATCGTCAGGTGAAACCTTGGAAATACAAGGAGAGAAAGGAAACGTGCAGTAAAAATGATTACGTGCATGAAAGCAAATAAATTTCTACGAAAGGGTTACCAAGCATTCTTGGTACATGTGGTTGAAAAAAAAACCCGAGGAGCGACGCATAGATGATGTGCCTATCGTACGGGATTATCCGGGAGTGTTTCCTGATGAGTTACCAGGATTACCACCCCCACGACAGGTTGAGTTTCATATTGATCTAGTGCCTGGAGTAGCACCAATTGCTCGCGCACCTTATCGTCTTGCTCCATCGGAGATGCAGGAGTTGTCTGCACAGTTGCAGGAACTTTTAGACTTAGGATTCATCCGACCGAGCTTTTCACCTTAGGGAGCTCCGATTTTGTTTGTCAAGAAAAAGGATGGATCAATGCGAATGTGTATCGATTATCGAGAACTGAACAAAGTAACTATCAAGAATCGATATCCATTACCACGCATCGATGACTTGTTTGACCAGCTACAAGGATCAAGTTACTACTCGAAGATCGACTTGCGATCTGGTTACCACCAACTGAAGGTTCGGGAGGAGGATATCCCTAAGACTGCGTTCAAAACTCGTTACGGTCATTATGAGTTCTTAGTCATGCCTTTTGGGCTGACAAACGCACCAGCAGTGTTCATGGATCTCATGAATAGAGTATGCAAACCTTATCTTGATAAGTTCGTGATTGTGTTTATCGATGACATATTGATATACTCACGAATGAGGGATAATCACGAGAAACGTCTGAGAATGATCCTTGAATTGCTGGAGAAAGAGAAGCTTTACGCAAAGTTCTCTAAGTGCGAATTTTGGATGCGCGAGGTTCATTTCCTTGGTCATGTGATCAATAACAAAGGAATTCATGTGGACCCATCCAAAATTTAGGCGATTAAGAATTGGGAAGCCCCGAAAACTCCATCTGAGATACGGCAATTTCTTGGGCTAGCCGGCTATTACCGACGATTCATCGAGAACTTCTCGAAAATAGCCCAACCACTTACCTCTCTAACTCAAAAAGATAAGAAATTTGATTGGGGCGAGAAGCAAGAGAATGCTTTCCAACTGTTGAAACAAAAACTAAGCAGCGCACCCATACTATCATTGCCCGAAGGAGTAGAAAACTTTGTTGTCTACTGTGATGCTTCACATCAGGGATTGGGTTGCGTGTTAATGCAAAACGACAAAGTCATTGCTTATGCATCTCGTCAGTTAAAAAGTTCATGAGAAGAACTATACGACACATGACTTAGAATTGGGAGCAGTTGTTTTTGCTCTTAAGATTTGGAGACACTATTTGTACGGTACAAAGTGTACTATCTTCACTGATCACAAAAGTCTCCAACATAGATTTGATCAGAAAGAACTCAACATGAGACAAAGAAGTTGGGTTGAACTACTGAATGATTACGACTGTGAAATCAAGTATCATCCGGGCAAAGCTAATGTAGTAGCGGATGCCTTGAGTCGTAAGGAACGAATTAAACCTCACAGAGTTCGAGCCTTGGGTTTGACAATCCACTCAAATCTCATTACTCAAATTCGTGACGCTCAACAATTAGCTTTCATTCCCGAACGCCTTAAGGAAGAATCCTTGAAGGGAATGAAGAAACAACTTGAAACCAAAGACAACGGAGTGTTGTACTTCATGAACCGAATTTGGGTTCTAGGTGTTGATGAATTGCGCTGATTGATTTTGGAAGAAGCACATAAGTCCAACTACTCGATACATCCTGGTGCAGATAAGATGTATAACGATTTGAAAGGTTTCTATTGGTGGCCTGGCATGATACGAGACATTGCCACCTATGTTAGCAAATGTCTGACTTGTGCGAAAGTCAAGATCGAATATCAAAAGTCTTCTGGGCTTTTGCAACAACCCGAGATGCCCAAATGGAAATGGGAACAAATAACGATGGATTTCATCACTAAATTACCCAGAACGACATCTGGAGCTAACGTGATATGCGTAATTGTCGATCGATTGACGAAATCAGCCCATTTCCTTGCAATCAAGGAAAAGGACAGAATGGAGAAACTGAACAGAATCTATTTGAAAGAGATTGTTTCTCGACATGGTGTGCCATTATCCATCATCTCTGATAGAGATACACGATTCACCTCTCGCTTTTGGCAATCACTTCAACAAGCATTGGGTACTCGACTCGATATGAGTACTGCCTACCACCCTCAAACTGACGGTCAGAGCGAGCGAATGATACAAATGCTCGAAGACCTGTTAAGAGCATGTGTGATAGACTTTGGAGGTAATTGGGATACTCACCTACCTCTAGCCGAATTTTCCTATAACAATAGTTATCACACCAGCATACAGATGGCACCATTTGAGGCGTTGTATGGACGCAAGTGCCGATCTCCACTCTGTTGGGCAGAGTTGGGCGACAGACAATTATCGGGTCCTGAGATAGTCCAAGAAACTACGGATAAGATATCTCAAGTGCTTAACCGATTGAAAACAGCACATGACCGACAAAAGAGTTATGCCGACAACAGACGGAAACGTTTAGAGTTTCAAGTAGGTGACAAAGTCCTACACAAAGTAGCACCCTGGAAAGGGGTTGCACGATTTGGCAAACGAGGAAAACTTAACCCACGGTACATCGGACCGTTCGAAATCCTTGCGAGGGTTGGTTCTGTCGCCTACAAGCTCAAACTACCGCAAGAGCTTAGTAGTATCCATCACACCTTTCATGTATCTAACTTGAAAAAGTGTCTTTCCGATGAAACACTTATCATTCCTCCTGACGAAATCTTCATTGACTCAAAACTAAATTTTGTGGAGGAACCCATCGAAGTAATGGACACGAAAATGCAGAAACTTCGATACAAACGAATCAAACTTGCTAAAGTTCATTGGAACTCGAAACATGGCCCGGAGTTCACCTGGGAACGTGAGGATGAAATGCGCAAGAAGTATCCTCAACTATTTGAAACCGTGACCGAGACTCACGACACGACTTAAATCTCGAGATGAGATTTCCCTAACGGGGGTAGAATGTGACAACTCTCCATATTATGTATTAATTAAACTTAAGCATGTGCATTCTTATGCTAATTCCCTGCACAAAAATCTGAACTAAACTAATGATGTGATGTCAGTCCAGCGAGCCCAAAAATTGTTGAACAAAAAGTATTTCAAAAATTTATAATTTATTATAATTATGAATTAAACGATACGAAATAATATCAGAGTGAATCCGACAAAATATATACAATAGTTGGTGATACAAGTTTAGAGAAAACGTGAAAATATTTTTGAATACTTATTTATTTATAAATATTATGCGAAAAGTTAGAAGTCATAATAAAACGTAAATTATTATACGTTTTATACAAAATGTCTCATACGCGACAAGAACATACAAAACAAATCCGACAACCAAAATAAAAAAAATTAATTTTATTATTTCAACTAAGTATTTGGAAATTACTATAAAATAAATTTTATGAATAATTGAGTGGGACACAGGGTACAAATAATTGGACCCGTAACCGAAACTAACGGGCTTAAATAACTCCACCTGACTTGAATTATTGGAGACAAGGTTCTGTTGAACCCCATTCCCTTGAAATATACTCCGTTGCATTTTAACAATATATGCTCCTCACCTTCACCTACTAAAACATCACCATTTCAATTATTGTTATTCTCCTTTCCATTTCAACAACGGCAGCAAGAGTAGTATAAGCAGATAGAGGAAGGAAGCCATAAAAAAAATTAATCTTCACAAAATCTTAACAATAATTATCATCATCATCCGGTCATAATCATCCTCTTCTAAAACCATTGTAAGAAAGCTTCTCCTTTTCCATTTCTCCTTTGAATTATATTATGTATTGTGAATTTGTTGAAGATCATAAATAACTAAGCTTGCAAATATGTTGGTGATGATGATGAAGATAAAATGAAACGTAGAAAACTAAAAGTTCATTGTGTATCAAAAGTAAAAATCATGTTTAAATGTTAGGATCGAAAGTATAAATATATATTTAACGATACTTACATAAAACCTGTGAATTCACTCAACATATTTTGTTGACGATTTTTCTCTATGTTTTATAGGAAATTAGCAACGTAAGTAAGAATTGCATGCATTCAAGATGGACAACCTGGACTACTTAGGATGCCACATACTTTTGGGACAGCTTTTGAGGATTTCCTCTGTATAACTGCAAACTTTGCAGTCATACTCATGAAATCTTGTTTTAAACTTATGTATTATTGTAAAACTTAATGTTTTAAACACTACTACTACTATCACGACATACATTGTCGTGCTACTTTTGTAACAATTGTTAAACTTGGCATCCTTGATAAATAAAGTTGTGCGATAACCATAAGCTCTGAGTTTGTATGTACTACATGATTGATTTTATAACACACCACATTTTTTTTAACAAAGTCGGAAGCGCAATCCCATTCATTTTATATAATAAATGACGTGACGTCATTTACCCAAAATTATTATACATGTTATAAGTATTATCTGTTAAATTACAAACTATTAAATTGTATCTGGGCAACATAAAGTATCAAAATAATATCAGAGTAGTCATGGTCAACAACTTCCAAGCACTCCTTGCCCAGTCCCATTCAAGTCAAACCTGCAAGGAGTAAACAACGGGATTAGCACGAAGCTAAGTGAATAAACCTGTTACAAGCAGTTTGACTTAGCTCAACATAATTAATTATCAACAATTAACACATAGACTCAACATCACCAAGAGGATCGGTGGTCCTTGTGGCGCCCTCAGACCGCGGTGGCCCACCAAGATACCCTTATGATCACTGCAGACCAATACAGTGATTTACCGATAGCTGGTTACTACCTTTAGTTAATATGTGTTTCATTCTCAACACATGATCACAAATCTCAACATAATTACAAGCAGTTTGACTTAGCTCAACATAATTAATTATCAACAATTAACACATAGACTCAACATCACCAAGAGGATCGGTGGTCCTTGTGGCGCCCTCAGACCGCGGTGGCCCACCAAGATACCCTTATGATCACTGCAGACCAATACAGTAATTTACCGATAGCTGGTTACTACCTTTAGTTAATATGTGTTTCATTCTCAACACATGATCACAAATCTCATATTGACTAACCTGTAGTACCCCAGCCCAACAATCGTTGACCTCCGAATCACCAAATGCCATAAGGCGACTCATCACATATTACACGTGTATTTCACCAATCAATAGTCAACAATTCAACAATCACAATAGCAACTATGTTCACTTGTTGTAACCAAATATGTTACAACCAAATCACACTGAGAGTACAAGTGCACTCACCTGTCAACTTTTGTCCAACTACTCAGCGGACTAAATCACTGAGTCTTCGGCGTGTCTGAAAACACAACAGAATTACAATTAGTAATTCATTCCACAATCGTACATTTTAATCAGATGTAACATTAACTTAATATCAATAAATATATCAGTTATCAAGTACAATGTAGTATTACAGCATTCAATAGTACATATTACATTTATAATGCAATATTAGAATCAACATAAATTATTAATTGTCAAAACACTAATATTCCTGAAAATCTGCTAGTACCCGTCGGGTACTCACATTACCCGTCGGGTAATCCATTCCACCCGCCGGGTTCCCGGGTTATCAACCGGGTAAATTAGTTTGGGTGGTAACAGAACCAAGTCACTTATTAAAGCTTCTGGTAGCAGCCGGGTGGGGAAAACAATCCGCCGGCTCAAGGCTACAAGCCGTCGGCTAGGTTACTTAACCCGCCGGCTAGGTTACACCCACATGACCCGCCGGCTAGGCTCACTGAGCCGCCGACTTGTTCTTCAATTTCACAACAGCAGCAGCAGCAAAACGCTCTGCACGAACATACTCACCAATTTTCAATTTTCCAGCTTACGAAATTAGTTTCAAGCCTCAATTAACTTCAACCAAAACATGTAATAACATCATATAGAAATTACTAACCCCTTGTAACACAATCTAAATATCAATTTCATCTACAATTCAAACAAATCACCTAAAACCTATAATTTGCACATTTTAACTAAATTTCAAAGAATCAATCGATTTCTTCATGTAATCATCATGAAATCAATATATTAAGATCAAGAACCATCATTTCATTATCACACAACTAATTTCTAACTTCAATTTCACATGATTCACTCACTAATCCAATTATTCATATAAATTCATAAAGAACATCAATAAGCTTACTTACTCTTTGAATAGATGAAGAAGATGATAATGAAATCAAAGCTAGAATCAATCAATCACTTGTTATTGTTTCCTAATCTTGAAGTTCTTGATTTGTGGTTTTGTGATTTAAGATTGATGCCTAAATGTTGAAATGAAAAGGAAATGGAAGCTTTCCCTTTTTGGGAAAGTTATAACATGTCGGCCTAATATTAACCGACTCCGTATTTACTTAAACTAGTCCCCTTTTCAATCTATTGTCTGGAACCTAATTATCAATCGCAGAAAACTATTTTATTGTACTGTGAACTAGAACTATTTAAATTGGTCAATAATTCACTAGTCACAATTAATCTTTCAACCGAATTTTCTAAGTTATAATTCAAAACACATAGGACACAATATTTGAAATATAACAATAATAATATCAAAGTTTAAGAAAATTACCAGATTACCCTCAGGCCATAATTGCAGGTGTTACAGATTTACTGTTTGCAGCTCCGCCACGTCATTAAAGCTTCCGCACACTTAATTAGTATTGATTGTAATCACCGTTTGGCGGGGTGTGACAATGACGATGAATGATTAACTTGTATTTGCATTAAATTGTTTTTTGGATTTCTTATATTATGTATTTTATTTAAATTTTTAGGACTTGTAATTTTTATTATTTGTTTTTAATGAATTGAATGTATTTTATTTGATTTATATATTTTTAACTATCAATATTAATCATATAATTACATTAAACAAATAAATAAAATAAATAATAAAATATTCCAGAACACTGTTCACAACACTGTTATCACACCACAAAATTTTAACTCACAACATTCTCGAGAATACTGTGCTAAACACTGTAAACACAATGTTACCACACCCCATGCTCTTAAAGCTAGGTCAAAGTACAAATGTCTTTGTGATATCCATGACCAAACTATAGAGTCTACGACTATAATTCTATTATCTTGTCATAAGTTTTTTAATCTAATCATTAGAGGATAACTCAACAACCAATAAATTATTAATTTGTTCAAGTTTGTAAGTTTATATTATATTAAACATATTATATATATATATATATATATATATATATATAAAAGAAAAGTTGATGCATATTTGTAGGCATACATAATGCATATTTTAGCCTCGGAAATATGTTGATCTTACTAGATAAATAGGTAAACTGGGTCGGATCAGGGTTGTCTTGGGTTAAAATACTCAACCCGTTTATAGAATCCGATGGTATTTGAGTCAACTACTTCTAACCCACCAACTCGATAACCCGAACGGGTCAACTTGACCCAACCCGAATTTTCACCCCTAATCCAAGAAAATAAATGAATATATGTTGGTCTTAGACCCACATGTTGGTGAATATCACACTCTTCCACAAATATTCATGTTCCACCGATGTCACATTTGCCACCACAAAAAAATAATATAAAGCATGTTTTCTTTTAATGTATACTACTCCTGTTTTATATGTCGAAAACTCTCTCCGTCCACTTTTCTTGTAACATAGTAAAACTTTTATTGGATTTAAAAATAGTTAGATAAACGTTGATTTTACCTTTATATTCAAGATAAATTTGACTGAAATTTTTTTTAAAGTAAATTATTAAAAATAGTAAATGAAGGTAAATTAGAGAGATTAACTATTTATAGTTATTTTTGACATTTTTTTTTTTGAGACAAACATAAATTGTAAAGTGGACAATATAAATGAAATGGAGGGGTATACAAATTTCAACGTTCACGAGCCACTAATTAATAAAAGCTAAGTACACTTATATGTTGACATGAAAAAGGTAATAATACTAATTGGCCAACTCAGAGATATAGATTTTGATCGAATATTTCTCAACTAGAACACACATATACGATGATGGTTGTGGTATTATTTAGCAATTTTTTTAAAATATAATACATATACATTGTTAAATAAGTATTACGTGACAAAACAGGTGACTAATTAATACCATTTACAAATCCGTAGTGCTTTACAAGTGAAATTTTATTTGAAATTTCTGATGAATGGTGAAGAAATTTATGTTTTTCCAAGTGTTTAAATTTGGACAGTAATACCGTTCACAAAAGCGTAGTGTTTTCCTTTTACTTCAAACCTTATGTTAAACCGATGGCTATACATAGAAATTGGAAAAAGAAATACAACTACCAAGAGTAGTTGTTATAATCTTGATCTTAATCTTTTAACTTCTTGATGTCTTACCATCTTAATTAATAAAAACATGTCGATTATGTATATGATTTTGGTAATTCTAGAGTCCACATAGGTTCAATATCCACAATAGAATTGTATGACCATATCTTGATCAGATCTCGATCTATCATAACTCAAATTACTCAATAAAAAATCTGTGAAGAGATTAACTTTCTTTGATATAAAATAATGAGATAAGCGCCTATAAACAATTTGATTTTTTGAGTTCAATAGTTTAACAATTTGAAATCTAAATTATATTTAACAATCAGTAACTTATACTAGTGTTATATTTATTTAAATAAAATTAAATTAAACTATTAACCTTTCTTACATATGACCGTTGATATGTGTCACGATCCGCACTAACATCCAAAATTTATCTTAATTACCTTTGCCACCCACACTCAAACCTGTGTTCACAATGAAAACCCCTGCCCAAAACACCGACCCGACCCAAAACAATCAAAAAAATCATTTATTTTTTATATGAAAAATGGTTTAAGGGTTTTTATAATTGTGACTCAAAGCCTCAAACCTAAACCCATATCGCAGCCAGGGAACGACGACCGTACGGACCAGCCAATACAAACCCTAGACTACTCTCACCGGCGATTCATCATTTTCAAACGCTATTTCCGGTTAGGGATGGCAAAAACCACCCGAAACCGATGGGGAAAACCATACCTGAAATAATTGGGTTGGGTACTGAGGCGGGTTTGAATACGGGTTTGGGTAGAAATATTTTTTTTTCACGGGTATGGTTTGGGTATGGGTTTTAGTAATACCCGCCCCGATTACCCGTACCCGTACCCATACCCGTGTACCCGTACCTTACCAGCATTATTATTAATAATATATAATGATTTTTTAATTAGTATTCGTATAATGTATATGCAAATGTAAATGCTTAATCTTTTTACATAATTAAAGTCCAATTGAGTGGTGAATTTTTCCTATACGTTTAAACTCTATGTAACTGAATAACTCTTTTAATTTTACTAGCAAAGTAATTGCAATTAGACGAAAGTTCAAGTTAATATATTGACATTTTGAAAAATGGTGGATGAAGAATAATCATATTATCAATATTATGCATGTATTTCTTACGATTTTCATTATCATGATATTTGAATTTCTACTTTCAAAAAAACATGGAATTCTTCGTATTATGAATGGTCTGAAAGTTTGAGTTATGAAACGGTTTGCTTTTACATTAAGTAATCTTGAATATAATTTAGGGTATCTTGATTTGCTATATTTTCGTCATATTTTAGTTTTAACACAGATTTTTTAATCTCCGTTCTCACTATTTTATTTGGCGAATACTCAAGTGGGGATAAACGAAACCTGTGGCGAAAAACCGATGGGTAATACTAAACGGGTACCCGCAAGGTATTGGATAGGATATGAGTATGGAAATTATAAACGGGTTTGGGTACGGGTTCACTAAAACCCGCTCCGAACCTGACCCATTGCCATCCCTATTTCCGGTATGTGAATGAAATGAACAATAACATCTAAAAGCTTTAATTTTGTATGCCGTATTATTTCCGTATTATATGTCATATGCTTCATAACATTCATTGTAACATACCAAATTTACAATTTAGACAACTGTATTCTGTATTGAAGTGATTGCTAGTGTTTTGAAACAATTTGTAGTGAGGAAAAAATCAATAATTTCTTAGCTCAAGAGCCGTACACTTGTGAATTTACTGATTTTGATGCATTGAAGTTGTATCAAACAGGATTAACGATTGTCTATGTTTGTGAATTTGTTAACTTATGAATTATAATTCAGTTCTGTGTGTTGAGTAGTTCTACGGTTCTTGCTGATAATTAAACTGTTATATACATACATATATGTATGACACACTTGTATATTGTACTGTATATGTGGCACACATATGGGGTTAAGTTAAGTTACAGGAAGTTTATAAATGTACACTAGCCTTGTACCCGCGTAAAGCGGCGGCGCAGCGTGATTTCGTTCGACATTATAGTCGTTGGTAATGGGTATTTGTGACACCCATTGGAGTCACTCCATACTTCAATGGAGCTAGAAGTGTTCAATATTCGGTTTAAAACCGTTTAATCCGAATACCGAACCGAATTTGAATTCGGTTTAATCGAACATCGCCGGATTCAGTTTTCGGTTTTGACTCTTTCGAATTCGGTTAAACCGAATTCGATTTATTATAAAAATATATTTTGAATATTCTTATATATATATATATATATATATATATATATATATAATAAATATTATATTTCGTAGCTTTGTATGTTGAATGTTGTTTTTTTGAAATTATATCTTTTCGGTCAGAAATCGAATAGAATTCGAATTCGGTTTTCGGTTCGGTTCAGTTTTGACATGTGAATTTGGTTTTCGGTTTTGCTCCTAAAAATTTCAAAATCGAATAAACCGAGAAAACCAAACCGATGAACACCCCTAAATGGAGCACGATCGAACCCCATATTTCGTTGGACACTATAGTTTTTAATGTAACAATTAAATTATGTATTCGGAATAGCATGCAAGCATTTGAACACAAACCATTATTGTTAATAATTGTATGTGTTTGTAACTATGAATCACCTTTAAAACACTTTATACACCACATTTGAGGTGTAAAACTCGTCACACTCTATATCCAAAAAAAAAAACGCATCACACTTTTTAGGTGACTTCATTAAACCTTTATATTATTGTGAAATATACCTCTAGACAACGAAACCGTTAACGTAATGGTGACTTAATGTTAAACTTTTGAGTGATGAGAGTTTAAGCAACTATAAACCGAAAACTAAACCGAATAAAATCAACTTCAAATCGAACCAATTTTAAATTCGGTTTCGGGTTCATCATTGACTGAAACTGAATTCGAATCATTATTACGGTTTTCGAAAAAAAACTCATCTTAATTGTTGTTTGTAATGTGTTTTGTTGTTTATATAATTAGTTTAGCTATGTTTTATATGTATGCATATCGAGATGTGAGTACTTGCTTCAAAATTATGTTGGTCTCCAACATTTTGTTTTGGATAGTGAGTTTACAACTATGTCATGTCGCGATCATTCCTTAATCGTACAACTTTTAGTACGGAGCATGACATTGGTTATGCTCATATTTCAAGAGTGAATAGTTTTCGTTTGTACTATCTAACATTTAGTAATGTTATTTTATTATCTGAAACACTCGAGATAGTATTACTTTTCAATTGAGCAGTTAGATTTTGGGTGCATATGCATCTAATACAGATACATTTCAACTAAATTACACAATTGTATTTGGAAATGATTGGTCAGAATTAGTGATTTTGGTTCTTATTGATCCTAACTCTATGTATATCCTGTGGCAGAGCGCCATAATTTTCATTCAATGTTAGTACTAACTTGAAACTAAATTAAGTCGGTTCGAGTAAATAATGTTGATTGAAAATAGGTCGGTTTAGAATAGGATGGTTCACATTATATTTTAATTTTAATATAACAATTCTGAGTAATGTTAAATAGATCTTACATAGACATAAAAGTATGCATAATTTTCTGATTGGTTGAGTTATTTTTCTTTCTTAATCTCATTCAATTAATTTTTCAAACTAACAAATTACAGCTTTAGGTCTATATTTAGTCCTACCAATCATTTTCCAAACCTTGTAGGTGATAATCCTAATAAAATTAGAAAACGTAAGCTAGAAAGTATCTTTATATATATTTGAAAAGTTAGTAAGAACCTTAACTTTTAGCTATAATTGTTTCATTCATTTATACACTAAGTATATGCAACAAACATAAAGCACATTTCTTATACTATATACAAACAATATATAATTACGGACTAATTAATCGCCAAAACTTTTATTTATAGTGTTTCGGACATTTTTCTAATTAGTTATGGGACGCAACCCAAAATTAAGTTATGATGTTTGGCTTAAAACGATACATCAATTTAACAATTCAATAACACTTCGGACTTCTGGTTATCTTCCCCATATGTCACCTCCAACCCTCATTCCTTATTACCGACCTCCATTACTGACCGTAACATTCAAATATTTAAAAAAACTGTTCGACTGGCCCAGTTGGACCAGATTTTTAGAGAACGAGTAAATTTTATCCGCATGTTGCGACGGAACAAAAAGGCTTATACTAATTTATTACATAATTTGGTAATATAATGTTTTTTACCCGCACGTTGCAGCGGGATTAAAAAGATTATTCTTAAACTCCAGTATGAAATATGAAATTTTAATTTTATGTATCGTGCGTTGCGACGGGGTAAAAAATTAAATTTTTAAAACTCTAATATAACAAATATTTTTTTATTATTATACAAATATGTATGTATACAATTAAAAAAATTAAAAGTAGTACAAATTTTTACGATATTTTTGTTAAAAAATTTATTATAAGATAACATAACTTTTTATTAAAATAATTTTATTGAAAAAAAATTTGGAAAAACTTTTTTTTACGGTGGGTAAAAAATTACATTTTAAATTAACATATAAATTTCATAAAAAAATTTAAGTTGACGAAGGTATAATCTCTTTATGGTTGTTTTTATTATACTAATATGTATGTATAATTGGAAAAATATAAATTAATACAAATTTGATAGAATACTACATAAAAATGTTAAGTTAAATTATCACTCGCAATTATTTGTATAATTTTCTCATAATAAAATTCGTATAAAAGTTTGTTGCAAATAAAGGAAAAAAAAATGTTTAAGGTATTAGTAAAAAAAAATGAAAAAAGTAAAGTTAAAATATAAAGGAGGAAAATAGAAAATGTTAAAATCTAAAAGGAAGAAAATGAAAGAGTTGTTAAAGTTGAGAGGAAGAAAATGAAAATTAGTTAAAATTTAAAAGGTAGAAAATAAAAAAATCTTAAAAGTGAAGGGGAAAAATTGGAAAATTACAGAGTAGAAAATAGAAAAGTACAAAAAGTTAAAGGGTAAAAAGTTTAAAAATGTTTAAATATAAAGGGTGTAAAATGAAAAAGTACTAAAAATTAAGGAAAGGAAAATGTAAATAATGTAAATAAGTTTGTACTCCTGCTGATTGTATAGGACTAATTCCTGCTAAAAAATAACCGGTTTGTTCAATAATTTGACCGGTCAGTGGGCTAAACGGTCGGACCAGTTTAGACCGGGAACTGGAAAAGCATGTCGAACCGGTTCACAATTAATTTATTTACTTATTTTACCCAATTACTTCTTTCCCTTTAGTAAACACAAAAAAATTCATACGCCCCCTTCTTGTTTCCAAATCACAAACACAACCACAACCCTAAACTCTTGCTCGTGACTTCATCCTCCGATCGCGGCCAACTCCAGCCACCCGCGGCCAACTCCGGCCACCCGCGGCCTTCTCCGGTCACCCGCGACGTACCTCCGATTCAGGTAGTTGTAACTTACAAACCTCATAGTAATTTCATAACGTCTCCTTCTCCTTCTGATGATGATGATATTCTTACTAGCTTTCTTCTCGAAATCTTCCATGTCTTGCTTCCTTTTTGATAATACTGACACAAACGTTTGATGCAAGTGCAAAATATGGTGGGTGTTTCGTTTAGAGATATAGTCTTGTACGTTTCATTAATTTATTAATTATTATAAATAAGTTACTATTGCTGTAATCAGAAAATAACTTCCGTTAGTATATACATGAACAATAGGTTAAGTATATTTTTTCTGCTTGTACACATAATAAATGCTACTGTAACTATGTATGAATAATTTCAATGTATAAACAAATAGTTAAAATAATTTCAATGTAAAACAGAGAGCTAGAAACCAAGATTCGTTACTGTTAGCAGCTATGTTAGTAATGATTTGGGTTGATGTTTGGTTTGTTTGAACTTTTATGTAGAACTGTTCAATATTTAGATTAAGAATGTTGTTTACTCGTTTGGTTTGGAACATGTATTTATGTTAGATTGTATGACTTTGTTGTTGGATTGTTTAAGCGTGGAGTATTTTCGGAGTTGTTGGATTGTTAAGCTCTGTGGTTGGATTTTGCATGTCTTTACATCATGTATATATTAGGTTTCCAAGGTTTTTAACAGTTCCGGTCCAACCTGAAATCGGCACTAATCCAGTTTAAAACATTGGCAACATCATGTTCTTCAGTTTGATTAATTCATCTACCGGTAACACTACGTAAAGTGGACTGATTTCAAGGTAAAAAGGGTACAAATTTACTCGTCAGTGTGTATACACACACTAGGGCATACATGTAGGGTTTAGGAGTTCATAAACATCATATTTTCTGTTCACTTTTATAGTGAAATTGTTGCTTAATTAACTAAACTATTCATTCTACATGTATACTATGCCTGATTGAATCATACTTATTGAGTTTAATGATTGTTGTTTATGCTATATAGTAGTGCATACTTATATACCAGTTCGTGTAATGGCGTCGATTCAATCGTCATCAAAGAAGCGAAAGAACAAAGTAGGGTTAGAAGAAAACAGTAAGAGGAAGAAGAAACATCAAGATCTTTCAGATGTTAGGGAACTTGGTCAACAGCTACTCACATCCAGAGCTCACATCAACAACCTCCCTATCCTACTCAATATTCTTGATCCTGCATCTTCTTGTCCTCCTGAATTTATTCTTGAGTCGATTATCTCACTCCAGTCCTTCTTCACCCCACTCCTTCCTCAACTCCCTCCGTCTTCTGCTAAACCTACGGAAGATCCCGAATCGATTTACCGCACATGGGTTCGTTCTAAGTTTAATGAATTTGTTGAGTTTTTGATTCAGTTATCAGTATCTCATACGCTTTCTGAAGAAGCTCTCAGAGTAAGTACTTACGATTGACATCATATTTTCTCTAAGCTTCTTTTGGATAAGTTCATATTTTAGTTTATTCACGTATATTGGCTTCATATTTGCTATTTTAGAATCATTTACTGATTTTTTTTTATCTATGTGAAAATACAGGAAGTTGTGATAGATACTTTGATGGAGTGTGTGAAGGATGGAAATGCAGGGAAGTTTCATTCTTCTAAATATAATAAGTTTATTCACAGCATGGTAAGCTTACTACTTCTTTTTGAGTGCTCATTTAGTGTTTATGTAAGACACAATTAACTAACGACTGTTCTTCAGGTTCATTCTGTTGAGGAGGCTGATACTTTGTTAAATTTGCTCGTATCAAAGTATTTCAAATACGTTGATATCCGGTAAAAACATCTAAGGATTCATGAACAAACTTGATTCTTTTCATCTTTCTACTATTTATGCCATAACATGTGTCTCATAATGTGTCACACTTTTTATCTTTGCAGCTATTATACTTATATAAGCCTGGAGAAGCTAATTCGAACACTTGATGTCAAAGAAAACTGTGGTACATGCAATTTTAATGGATTAAAAAAAAAGATAATGTTGCAAAGTTGATGTATTTTTCAATTATTGTCACTGCTTTTATGATTATCATAGTCTAATCACCTTTTCACCAGATGCCAGATCTGAGGGTGCCAATTCTGAAAACGGAAGTCCGTCAAGTGCTAGGTTAGTGTTTGTTTTCTAGCTGAGCTTTTCAATCCCAACTAGCACGATCCTGTTTGTAAATACTTGTGCGTGAGCATAGTTTGATGAGCTAATATAGGAACAAAGGATCTGGCTATTATGTTAATTACAATATACACATTCATACGTTTGTGGTTATAACGGAGCCCTGTCATTTTGATTGTCATGTGGTTATAATATAAGATTCATGAACCATTTCCTTCAAAGTATTGTTGAATAGAAACATATAAAGCCACTGTTTATTTGGCACTGTTGGTTTGGTATTTTATGCTGAGCACTTGAGCAGATACTGTAACGAGTGAATGACACCTAGATCTTTAAGCCGGTAGCTCGGTAGGCAACTGCCCCTTTCGGTATTGTTTTCAGTGTAATAAAATGGTTCTGTTTCCTTCAAATGCATATTATTGCTTTTTGGTGTTAACTAAACAAAACAGGGTTTACCAGAGTACCATGATTTGAAAAGCATGTTCATATTTTCTATTCCCGAGGACTGTATTCTGAATGTAATTTTCTCTTTGGTCAAGTTTGCTCATGTAATGGTGTTGCATGACATGAAGCTAACAATCTTCTTATTGCAGTGGGCAGCTATTAATCCGTAATATACATCATGTCATATCTAAGATCCCACTTCTTGAACAACTTGGTGAAAACTCAGAAATTGAAATGTGGAATGCATTAGGTGAGAATTCTAACATTACTTATGGATACTGTTCAATCACTCTAAATTATAAATCAAAAATAATAATTTGGTAAAATTAATACCTAAATAAACATACTTTCATCCATCCCATCATCTATTACATTTTTGCTATGATATAAAAACTGTTGGTTTACTTTTTCTGTATGTTATCTTTAGGCGTTTTCACCAAAGAAGGGAAATCAGAGTTGAAGAAAGTTAAGGGAAAAGAAGGAAAGGGCAACAAGTCTAGCAAAGACGTAAGTGCTTGATTCTTATCAAGTTTCTTTTCTGTATGGCCATGTGTTTTTTTTCTATACGCACATGTGCTCTATACAATATACAATGCATCATGCTTGTTTTGTTGATGAATTCCAGGTTCCATCTTCAGCTGTTATATCCAAAAAGATGAAGTTGAAGTTCTCTAAAGCATGGATGTCATTTCTTACATTGCCACTTCCAATTGATGTGTACAAGGAGGTATTATGTGCTGATTTAGTCATTATGTGTGAGATATTATCCACCTGTACTCGGATGTATAAAAAATGGTGTTAAAACCCAGTAGCACGAGCATACAACTTCCTTTGATATGTAACTAATACGTCACATACATTCTTGCTTAGGTTCTTGTTACCCTTCATCAGACGGTGATCCCTTACTTGTCTAATCCAATTCTTTTGTGGTGAGTCCCATACGAAGATGTAGTTTTTGTTAAATATATTGCTATTATAATTTCTTATAATTTAACAAGATGGTTAAGTTACTTTTTAATTGAATCATGTGCAGTGATTTTTTGACAAGATCTTATGATATTGGAGGCGTTATAAGTGTTATGGCTCTTAGCAGCCTGTTCATTCTTATGACAGAACATGGTCTAGAGTACCCCAATCTATACGAGAAGCTTTATTCACTCCTTGAGCCCTCTATTTTTATTGCAAAACACAGAGCAAAATTCTTCCAGGTGAGTTTTTTTTATAATCATGCTATTTGCTTACAACTTTTGTTTCAATGTCACTCTTTTTTGAATCTAGAGCTCTATCTATAGCATATATTTCACACGCGCGCACACACACACACATATACACACACGCGCGTACACACATGTAGATCAAATAAAACAAACATCATGGTAAAAAAAGGTAGAAAAGGAGACTGTGATATGTGGCAGCTGTTCATCAAATTTTGGGTCAATATACATCATTTTACTAAACAGTTGATGCACAACCACCAAGTGTCACTCTCTCATTCTTTATCACCTTTCTTACCATTAGCTTTGTTTTACAATTACCATCTCCTATTCAGGCAGGATCCGGGGATTAAAGTGGGATCAAGTTTCACATGATGTTTTACATGTTAGTGTTTTTTTCCCGCTCTAAATCTTTATGTTATAAGTTTCTCTGAAGATGATGTGTAAATTCATTTCATATAAAAATAGTGACCATGAGAACTCTAATGTGAAGGTATGTATTGTGAAGGTTTTGACCTCACATAAGGTCCAAATTTTCATGTTTTTTTTAACATAAATCTTCACAGTAAAAGTTTCAGAGTATGACGTATAGATGGCCAAAAAATGGGAATTTTAAGGAGTTACTTTTATCGTGTAAAATATAATTTGAAGTTTGATCCTACTGATCCTAATTCATAGGTCTGATCCCAGCTGGAACTGGATTTATATTTATTTTTTACAGTATAATTTGCAATTACTATTTTACTAATGTCAATGTTGTATATGTAGCTACTTGATTCATGCCTGAAATCACCTCTTCTTCCAGCTTATCTGGCTGCTTCATTTGCTAAAAGATTAAGTAGGCTATCTCTTACGGTCCCTCCTTCTGGAAGCCTTGTCATTATTGCTTTAATCCATAATCTCCTGCGAAGACATCCTTCAATCAACTGCTTGGTGCACCAGGTAAGTAGCACGAGATCTTAATTAATATTTGAAGTTTTTAAATCTCTTTCAAATTATACAAATCTTCCATTCAACCTGATTTCATGATGTGTTTTTACAGGAGGATAGTGATGAAAAGGCCAACGATGTGTCCAACATCAAAGTAGGCATTGATCAATTTAAAAGCGTGGAAACTGATCTTAAAAAAACCAATGCTATGAGTAAGTTTTTGCTCATCATCACTCAAAATAGTTACTTAAGTGTTCATAAATTATTGTAAGTGGTCAGTATGATTTGCAGTTGCATATTATCTGTAAGAATCCTTCATTTTGTCCTTGATAGAAGCTCAAATAAGTTTCCTACTTGTGCATTGTCAATTTTACATAGGGCCAAGATTTAAGAGTTATGAAAATATATTAAACTTTACGCAAAATTGAATTGCATATATCCAACTTTAAAAGTTTCTATATTGTATATCAAACTTTCACTTTTTCCGATGACATGTTCATCAGGTAACCGGTATTCTTTTGCCCATGTGACAGATATATGAGTTGCCATCTCATCAAAAGCGGTGACACATCACCAGTTCACAAGTTCTAAGTGGTCTAATACATATAATAGCAATAATTGAGAGTTACTGTGTAATTATATATCATCACTATAAAACACTTGTGAACATCTTGCAGGAAGTTCTCTGTGGGAAATTGATACCCTGCGTCATCACTACTGTCCCCCAGTATCTAGGTATGCATGAACCCCTGGCCGTATATGTGTGTTAATTTTTATGTATGTACTCACGTACAGTATTTGTAGGTTTGTTATATCATTGGAGAATGATTTGACAGTTAGATCCAAGACAACTGAAGTTGCCGTAAAGGACTTCAGTTCAGGTTCATATGCAACAATATTTAGAGAGGAGGTAATAGATCTTTATGTTGTAGATTTGATAACCATGATATATAAGTTTGTGCATGTAAAATAAGTAGCACGTTTTGTTCATATGTTAATGCAGACAAGACGACGAGTTAAACAAGTTCCATTGGCTTTCTACAAGTCAATGCCTACTTCATTATTTTCAGAGGCTGATTTCACTGGCTGGACTTTTCAGTCCGATAATAGCAACTTAGAAATTGCTACAAAATGAACAATGTGAAGAGACCTCAGTTTTGACTGATGAACTAAGTTTTTACAAGAGGAAAGGGATACTTTGCCAACCATCAATCTTGCTTGTATTATGAATTTATTGTAGTATTTTGCCAATTAAATATATATCATTTTTTTGTTCTTTTTATTTTCTACGTCGGCTTATTTGTTTCTATTTTGATCCCAAAGAGGTAAATACCGTCCTCACCTTGATATTAAGCTTCTTATTTGGTTTGTTGTTCAATCTGGTTAGCATGAATTTTGATGTGATAATTACTAGTTTAACTGTTTCAAATCTACACCCAAGTAAAATCCAACTTCTTTAAAATTCAACGGTTAAAACGACGGGCATTTATCCGCTCAACAATGCTAGAAAAATCTAGTGTTCTTTTTTTTAAACATATAATTATAGAATATAAACACAAAACAAGCTTTACACATTAGGTTTACAGAATTGGTTTGTTTGGAAAAACTTGTAAACCAATTTCTGTTACACTGGATATTAAAATATTAGCATGTAAAGATCTCTGTTATGTTTTACATTTTTAAACGAAATAGCCACTGAACAATAAATTCGACGGCTAAAACCGTTCAAGCATAGCACATTCACTAGGCCAATCTCTGTTAAGTGTAAACAAACTCTGATTGCAAGTCCCATCAGCTGAGTCACTGTTTTTGATCACACAGGACCTTCATCTATCACTCCACTTGCGTTGTCTACACAGTCGTGGTTGACATATGAACTTTGAGCAAGTCTTTTTCTTCAAGTTCCACTTTGGGCTAAGAAAAATCAGGCCATGATTACTGAGTTCAATGCTCAGTCCACCCAATAAGCACATTCAAAGTTGTGTAGAAATGGAGTCTAATTGAGCGATTAGCTTAAATATGTGCCCATCTCTTCCTATAGAAAAGGAGAAAAGGCAATGCTATATATTAATGAGATCAATGTGTGGATTGGGTAACATGTCAAAATAGGTATATGGGTCAAAAGTCAAAACACTCAGGTAAGGTTCCGCTAGCCCACAATACTTTTGTTGTCTCTTTTTTTGATTTTATGATTATTTAATGGGTTAAATTGTGATCATAATACTATATTGGCAACTTACAACTCGCCTGACCCGTTTCCATCTTAGCAAATTTTGAAATTTTACCCAATTGACTCAAGAGTCAAGACAACCCATTTACCCATAAACGGATCAAAGTTCTCATCTAAAGTATAACTGTAAAAGAAAAACATGCAGTAGAGATTGTAAAACGAGAAGACAATACATACATGATACACGAACACCGTATAGAAATCATTTAAAGCAAATGCATATTATATAAACCTGCAACTCATGAGAATTTTCGGTGGAGATGATTATGGTTCACAATGAGAATAGAATAAGTGAACGAGCTAGGGACAATCCCATTCTTCTTCATTTTCTCAAATAACAAAGAAGCTGCATAAGACAGATTTTTGGGACAAAAAGAGCCTTAATCATAGGGTTGTATGTCACTACATTTGGTTATAAGAACAACATCCGAGCCGCCCGACCCAATATGGTAATCCCATTGTTTATAAGAACAACATCCAACTTACAACCTTGTTTTAGCATATCGACATAGATCCTGTACGCTTCTTCTACCTTTCCGGTTTTCCCGAGCCCTCTTATTAACTCCGTATAAGTATATACGGTGGGTGCACAACCCTTATCTTTCATCTCTCTGCTACTAAATCTAACGCCTTTTCTACCCTACCTGCTTTATAACGTATACCTAATAACGTTGTGTAAATTTTAGCATTAGGATGAAATCCATTTTCCTTCATTTCATCAAATAATCTTATAGCAGGGTTATCATGACCTGATTAATCTTATACATACGGTGGGTTATCAAATATTCTTATAGCAGGGTCACCGGATCAGGATAGCAATTGCCTTCATTACTCATCTCATTATAAAGATGGTACACTTTATCAGGATGATTCTCTTTCATTAACATCAAAATAACTGAGTTATACGTACTGGCAGTCGGCTCATTTCCGACCTTTAACTTGATAAAACAACGAAAGGGCTTTGTTAACCATTTTAGGATTGATAACAACCGACTGCCGTTTTAGTTCTTCAATGATCTTCCACATTTCCCCAAACGATCCACAATCCGCCAAACAACAAATTAAAGCCATATAAGTAGTTGCATAACCTCACGAACTAACCGATGATCAACTCTTAATTTGAAAAACTGTATTTTGACATTAAAAGCCTTTTCTGCATCAGGCCCCCCCACTTAAATATCTTCAAAATCCTGATAAACTCGTATCGATGTTACCATTTAATTGTAACTAACGTATTTTCTAAACAAGGTTTTTTCTTTTTTCTTTTTCTTTTTAACAAAATAAATGAAGTTATAAAATATGCGTTGTAAAATCTCTGGAAGTCTATTTATTTTGTGTTTAGAAAAAAGATGATCATTTGTAAACTATTGAAAACACAACATTTCTGTATTAAATTACCTATGTTTAATTGGGTCCAACCTTAGTAGTCAAATCAAATTTCCACGTTATATCCATGAACCCAAATATCACTTATGAGTTATGACGGATACACTACCATTGCGAAATGTAATAGTAACAAATAATTATCAGCATAAGATCATAATCTATATGGTGCAATATTGAGATTACTTTTTAACCATTAGATTGCGGTTAAAGTCTTGATATTAAAATAAAATAAGATGCACATATTCATAGATAACTAAATCATTACCTGTGTAAAATGATGTGTCATGAAAATGGTGATGTGGTGGATGCTGATGTTAACGGAATACAAAAAGAATGACTGGTTATCTATCGTCTAGGTTACCTTATACACGTACACAATGGTAAAATGTAGGAGTTATGTACATACAATGACGGTTAAAATAGTTTTGTACACACTAAAAAAGTCAACGTATAGTTATATACATTTATAAACACTTAACTCTTCTAAATACTATAATAATATACAAAGACATTATCACCTAGTTATATCACTCCAATAACGCAAACATCTTCTTAGGTTGTGAAAGGAAGGACTTTTGAGAAATAGATCATGTGTTCAATTTGAACTTTATGTGAGGGTCTGTCCTTGTAGAAGGTCGCCTCAAATCCTAAAGTTCTCGGGTTAAGGTTGCTTGTCAAAACAACCTTTTGTGAGCAATAATAGCAACGAAGGTATGCTTAAAGTATACATTCAATATTATTTTTCTAGATGCCCTACTGATAAAAGTAAGCAATATAGATTTTCCATGTAATTAGGCTTCTAAGATCATAAATTGATGCAAACAAGTATTATCATGCCCATGCGTTACGTCGGGACTTTCAAACAATGTCATTAAATACTTGTAAATTTTGTTTTATAGCAATTTCTTTTAGATCTCTTTGATATATATAACATAAATCCAATAATAAAAGTTTTAATACCTTAAACAAAACATATATACTTATTTTACAATTTATAATAAGATTTTTTTACCTTAAATCCTATATTAATTAGCAATTACAAAATAAGTATACATAATACTATATAAACTACTGTACACACCACTAAATTATCCTTTTTATGTGTTATTTATTAGTTAACATCTGAACAATACAATTCACCAATTCTAGCTGAAACTAAAACTGCGAATTATTACATACACAACCTATTATATCTATTACGTATTAGTACATACAAATTATACATATTATCTTCGATGAGACTTAAATTCACATCCTTTTAGTTAAAAGGTTACTTACATACCGCTAAAAAGTATGTCGTTTATCATATATTTCATAATATTTTACTTAATAAACTTAGTTAATGCCCGAGTCAATAATCTAATCTAATAAGTGTATTAAAAAGGACCTGCTGACCTGTGACATTGGGTGAGTTGAAAATGTATTCTTTCAAATTGGGGGATGAGGGGTCTTAATGTTGGGAGTCTTTTGGCTTCTAATTGAGGTTTGCTTGGTAAATGGTGGTGGCGTTTTCAACATGTAAAGAAAGCTTTTTGGGTTCGGGTTATTTGTGCAATATATGGGAGGGATAGGGGGTTTAGGGGTAGCTCAAAGTAATAAAGTTAAAATGGAGCGGGTTTGGGGTAACATAATTAAAGTGGGGAAGGATATTGATGGGTTGGAGTTGCATTTTACAAAGTAGTTTGGCAAAGAGGTGAAGAATGGGGCACACACGTTATTTTGGAAAGATAGTTGGGTGGCAGGGGGTGAGCGGCTTTGTTATAAATATCCTAGAATTTTTAGGCTCGAAAAAGATAAAGATTGCAAAGAGGGTGATAAAGTTGAGTGGGATGGAGACAACATGAAATGGAAGTGGGATTGGGAGAGAGAGCCGAGGGGAAGGGCGTTAGGAGAACTGGAAGATCTTATGAGATTGTTGAATGGGTGTTCTTTGTCTAAGGAATCTTGTGATCAATGTAGCTTTTAGATAAAGATGGAAAATTTACAAGTAAAAGGTTGAAAGTTTTAGTAGATGATAAAAAACTGGTTGAGAATAGGTGTCGTAAAGAAACTTTATGGTGTAAGGGTGTCCCAAGGAAGGTGACTATCTTTATGTGGAGACTTAGAAATGATAGACTTCTAGTTCGAGGAGTTCTTGATAAGATGGGTATTGACCTACATAGTGTGTTATGTTTGTTATGTGAGGAAGATATTGAATCGGTGGAGCATAGTTTTTTGACGTGTAGACATAGTAGAGAGTTATGGAATAAGAATTTTGAGTGGTGGAGATTGGGTAGCTTTGTAACAGCCCCTTTGCCACGACACAATATTGTCCGCTTTGCCCGCAGGCACACGACTTTGTTTTTGGCGACCACCACTTCCACTTCCCAGGAGGTCACCCATCCTGGACATTTCCTCCACACGAGCACGCTTAACCACGACATTCTCGTGAGATCTACTTCCACTGTGGTCCCAAAACGCGTTGTGCCATATAAGCGGAATACTACCCTTATAAGTCCTCAGATCCCCCATGTCCATGGCCGATGTGGGATTTGCCTAGGGTGTTACAACTCACCCCCCATAGGGACTCATCGTCCTCGATGAGGTTTGCCCCACCATCCCGAACAGCACATGAGTTGCTCTGATACCATCATTGTAACAGCCTCTTTACCACGATACAATATTGTCCGGTTTGCCCGCAGGCGCACGACTTTGTTCTTGGCGACCACCACTTCCACTTCCAGGAGGTCACCCATCCTGGACACTTCCCCCACACGAGCATGCTTAACCACAACGTTCTCGTGGGATCTACTTCCACTGTGGTCCCAAAACGCGTTGTGTCGTATAAGTGGAATACTACCCTTATAAGTCCTCAGAGCCCCATGTCCACGACCGATGTGGGATTTTCCTAGGGTGTTACAAGCTTGGATGTTGGTTCAATTGAAGAGTTAGTTAAGCATCAAGGTAATGGGTTGTTTTCTAGTGCTAAGAAGGATGCTTGGACATGCACGATTTGGACTGCTTTGTACGTGTTATGGAATAATCAAAATAATAAAATATTTAGAAACCATAATGCAATTGTTACTGATTTGTTGTTAAAAACTAAAGTTTGTTCATTTGAGTGGCTTGCTGCTCGGGATAAAGCTTTTAACTGCTCGTGGAATCAGTTGAGGAATATCACAGCTGGTCTCGGCCTCGGGTTGCTTTTTATTTTCATGTTTTTGGTTGCTGATATTGGTAGCTGCAGTGTATTTCATGGATCTCAATTTACTGGACAGGCTTGATGTTGGGTCTCATTGGTCTATTTTTATGATTTTGTGTTCTCAGTTTTGTGTCATGTATGGTATTGGTCTAGTTTGTGATTTGGTTCATGTCTTCTTATTGATGTATAGTTATAGGCAGTAGGCTTGGGTTTGGCTCCTTTTTCCAGATTACTGCTTGTAATTTTGGTGTTGGGTTTTGGTCGTTTTTTTGCTTTTCATCTTGTAGACTTCTGTTGCTTTTGTGGTAATATATCTATCCTTTTCTTCCATAAAAAATAATTAAATAAACTATGTGAATCTATATAATAATACGTACACACTTGTAATCCACATATTATATTATTTGCATTTCATAAATTAAATAATTTTTTTATGTTGTATATAAATCCTATAATTTGTTACTTCCTTTGTATTTAAACTTTTGAACCACATTTTCATAGATACTAAATCATTAGTTTAATGTAAGTAATGACAACGTATTATAATTATAGTTGACAAAATAATTAGGGTAGAAAAGATGTTGAATAGGGGAACAAATATTAAAGGATAAGACCTCTTAGGCTCCAAGCTACATAAAATTTATTTTACTGAATTTATGCAAATAAATACTTATTAAGACAAATAAAATTGGGTTTGAAAAGGGAGAAACAACATATTATTCATAACTAGTTTACAATTGATATTAGTTAAAACCACTTTCGTTGTTCTTACCTCCTTCATTATTCATATCAAAATCATCAACGGTTTGTATAGAGGCACATCCATGTCGTCCTCTACTTTAAAACTCATAATCATATAATGATCCCAAGCATTGCTCACCCATAAATGTAACGTGTCATTCTGACATACAAAATTTATAATGCAATTGGGACATACATGAGATAGTTACACCTTACATTGAATTCATTGTTTAATTAAGTTCCCATAATTAACAGTTGTGGAAACAAGTGACTTGTATTAATTTGGATCTTTTAACCAAGTTCAAAAGAGTAAAACAAAAAACATTTGATAAAAAGCATAGTAATAATTTAGAGTAACATTTAATCTAAAAACATGTGTCATAAAATAAATCACGAGTAATTGTTCCGATAGCAGGGGACTTTCACTCGATCTTTCAACATGCCGATGTTCTTGTTTCTCTATTGAGCTATAGCACACTTTTGAGCAGAATGAAAAACCTCATTTGTCTGAAAAGGCACGTGTATGCAAAGAGCCCAAAAAACAATAGAAAGTCATTCATGGATTCCTTCCAACTTACTTATTTTATGATGTCATTGGAAATAAAGGCGGATCCAAGGTATAAGAAGGTAGGTCACATGACCCACCTTAGCTTTTTGGGAACTTTGAACAATTTTTATATGAACCACCTTGTATTAATATTATGAACTACCTTAGATAAACATTAAGTTAGGTTTGGCCTAGTGGTCAAATATCAGTAACGTTTGTCTTGTTATCTTTAGAGATCAGTACGTAAGGTGTTCAACTCCACCTGCAATTAAATCTTTACACTATTTGCCTTTTATAGGTTTGTGTGGGTTACAAACAGCTACTGAAACCTTTTGTTAAATTGCTACTAATAACCACTTTTTTGCTTTCTATTACCAATACACATTTATATTAGATAAAAGGGTTATCTTTATTTTTATCATCTATCCTTCGATCATGCAAATAAGAGGCAACAATCAATATATACTAGGTCTATATATATTACTTGTAACTCATTATTTATCAAGTGGATTAGCGAGACACAACAAACATTGATTTTGTTAAGTGCTACAAGAGAGATATATACACATTTTTAACAATAGAGTAAACAAAGATTGATTTGTATTTCAAATTTTAGTGATTTATTGTTAAATGGTTGTTTTATATCAAAATAATGATATTACTAGTGATACATTTACAGAATAACCGAGTATTTTGAGTATTGAAAACTTCGTTAGGAATAATTTGTTTACCTATAATACTATCACTGAACACCACTGAACACGTGATTTGTGCTATGTATAAAAGATTACCGACCCGAACCAACCGGACTCCACTCGATCAAATGTTCTATCCGAGCTAGGCTAATAATGAACCACTTGGTTTTCAGTTCTGGATCCGCCACCAATTTGAAAATCATATAAAGACAATTCCTATTTGAGATAAGCTATTTGTGCAAGTATATTACGATTAAGAAGCAACTGTCTTTTGTACAGATCATTTATTAACCTACTATAACTATAGCATACCCCCTTTCACGAATTTCTACATTTATTTGAGTGATCCACAAACGACAAAAATTAATTTTTTGCTTATCCCTATCCCGATGAGCAGACACCAACGCTCTCATTTTTTGTTGAGTAATAGTTCGAGTAAGTCTTGAATGAGACCCCTAAAACTTGATGCAAGTAAATGAATTTTCATTCTACGTCTCTGAGCGATACATCCCCGTCTAATTCTGGTCATTGAATAAATGGAACTCAAACGAATAACTAATAGATTTCCTTTCTTTCAATTATTTTTTTGCCCATTTTCTAGTATATTAATAACAAAACGGATTTTTCCAATGTATAAACTAAAAATTCCAATGGCTTTGGCTACTATAACCTTCTCAACCACGATTTTTTCTAAGGGTGAGCATGGGGTGGTTAGGTGCGGATAGGTTGAAAACCACCCCCATAACCAAAACTTTGGTTAATCAAAATTTTTAACCGTTTGGTTCGGTTAAAAACGGATTGGTTAATTCGGTTAATTTGGTTAACGTCTAGATATAAAGCGGTTAATTCGGTTAACTGTTTATGAACTTGTGCTTGTATCAAAATTAAAGCTACATGTATATATTATCTTTCTTTAGAAAAAGTAGACATTGAATAAATTCCAACAAAAACATCAATACAGGGACAATCAAACAATCATTAAGCAGCTGCCATATATACAACAACATAAGTTCGTATCATACACTTATATGATCTACACATATCAAAAGGTGAATAATAATATAATATATACAATGGAACACTCGTGCATATATAATACATATGTTGTCATTACAATATGAAACATCAAACGATATTGGAATAGTAAACTTACTATAATGATCGCGGAATTGTCAAGAACTCGGAATCGTGAAGTGGCAGTCAGATTATACGTGAAGAGAGGGAGATGCTAGGGTTTAATCTTTGAATAATGGTGATGAGAGGGATATCCGATATATACAGGGTCGATCGTATCATTTTGCTCCATGTTTTTAGTGATTTAAGTTTCATTTCCTAACAAAATCAGTTTCTAAAGATAATTTCATTAATTGCAAATCTATTATAATATATTAATATAATTATCGATTTATTAATATTGTTTATATTCAAATATATAAATATAATATATTTAATTATTTTTAATGTCTAAGTTTGTGGGGCGGTGCGGTTAAAACCGTGACGGATAGCCTCTACTTTCATAACCAAATCGCAAACCGTGATTAATCCAAAAACGTTAACCAAATCCACGGTTACATTTTCGGTTTGGTTAATTCGGTTCGGTTTTGACGGTTAAAACGGTTATGATTTGGTTAATTTGATTTTTTGCTCGGCCCTAATTTTTTCTAGGCATTTCACCTCGAAATATGAAATACTAGGCATTTAAAAAACTAGCAGGATAAATAAATAGTGGATTTCATCGTTTCTATGGTTACTTCTTAAACGATCTTCTCTATACACCGGAGCCTTTACTTCATTTAATCAATGATATTGCTAACAAGTATAGTTCACATTCTTCGGCTCTATCAAAAAATTCTCATGTAATAGGTCTTTCACAACGAGCTCTACCTATACATAAACTATATTTAATTATGAAAGTTGGCTGGGTAGCTGACCTTGTTAGTCCGTTCTTGCAAGAGGGGTCTATGTTAACTAAGATTTTCTCCGCTTAATGGATAGCCATTTGCTACCAAAGGATAATTGCTTCTCATCTTAAATTGAGGTGAGTGGTTTTACACCAATAGAAACCATAAATTTCATACAAAATAAAAGGAATATGATCAATTATCTTTCTTTTTAGATAATAAAAAAGAAATGTAGTTCATTTTCCCCTTTTATCCTATTTAATCATTTTTATTTGAACATTGTTCTCTTTCCTTTATTCTAGTTCATGATCTGAACGAGTCGCATATACACCCTAGTACATGTTCTTTGAAGTTGAGGGCATCCCCGAAGCACGGGGGATTTTGTGACATTTCAAACTGGCTGTCTTGTATTTCTAGTAAGTTGTTTAATCGTTGGCATGTTGAATCATATACATATTGGGCTGGTTTAGATCGATCCTAACCGGATAATTATGAAGTACTTTTATTTAATAGAATAGGAAAGAAAAATCATTCATGGCCTTTTTCGTGCAACTATTATAGTTACACAGGCATGGGCCTTCACTAAAAGTAAGGTCCGATCTTCCACACTTGGGCCCCATCACCCGACAACCCGCATAAATCTTAAATGTAATTAAAATTTTTGACTTTTTACTTTAATATAATAATTTGAAGTGTTTAACGATATTTTAATATTAAATTGTGATGAACATACTAGGTGATATCAGTTTTTTGAAGTTTATAACCAATTTGATGCTTATAAATGTAATCTATTTGAACCGAAATTGATCAATCAACGGAAAATGACCTGGAAATATGTTGATATCACTAGATAAATGGGCAATCTGAGTCAGGGTTGGGTTGAGTTAAAATACTCAGCCCATTTATGAAATCGGATCGGATTTGAGTCGACTATTTCTGACCCACCAACTCGATAACCCGAGCGGGTCAACTCGACCCGGTGGCAGATCTAGGAATCCGAATAAGGATATGCACTATTTAACAGAATTATTGATTTAATGGAGAATTTTCTATTTTTTTTGTGTGGTAAGATTCGGGTTAAATTGACCATTTTAGGTTATTTAAGCGTATATTGTCTCAAAATCACCCAGTCGGTTCGGGTGAAGTTTGCTTGGGTTTGAAATTAATTGAACAACATCATTTGAATAGAAAGTTAATTTTAAAAAATGTGATCCCTTTAGTGCATCGACAAAAGTCGTATTTCTTTTATTGTCAAGTTTTGACAAATAAGTTACTTTTTTATAACCCTCGCTTATTCATCACTCTCTAACAAGCAAAACTGATAAATCAAAAGGTCTTGCCACTTACAAGTTATGGGATTGGGTTGCGTTTTAATAAAAGTTACCTCTTCCAAAACAATGAAAAAAGTAAATAATATGTAATAAATTATGGATAGTGTCCAAAACGAATCTTAAATGTTATAAACAAAATTGATACACGTTTAGACTTATAAATAAAACTGATACATTGTATGTGCACATTAACAATTTCATAAGACATAAAATATTGAAATTAACTTAATATAGTTCTCCATCTTCATTTCACTTCATTGTTTACTTGTATTGAAAACATAAAATGTATACTAAGACTAGATGAATTAAAAAACATATTAATAAATCAATATTCATTTAATACTTATAGTTTTCTTGATAATAATTGGGAATTAAAATGTTATAGATGGTACTGGGGGTTTAACATTAATCACGTAGGTGATAACTCACCATCTTCTTTTTCACAGGTATTAAGTGGAACATAGAATTTGAAGCATTTATTCTCGTCATTCTCTATGTTCATAACAAAAACGATGTTAATTTAATTCTTCTGTCATCAACTTTTGTCATCATCTTTTTCAAGAACGTAACAGGGTGTTCACCTTAATTTTACAGGGTATGCACTCTTAAGAAATTCATCAAAACCTCTTGTAAATAGATCCGCCTCTGACTCGACCCAACCCAAATTGTTACCTCTAATGCAAGCAAATAGATGGATGTTGGTCTTAGACCCACATGTCGATGAATATCACACGCTTCTAAAAGTATTCATGTTCCACTAATGTCACATTTTTCAACAAAAAAACTAATATAAAACATGTTTTCTTTTATTGTATATTACTCCTATTGTTTTGTATTCGTAATTTATGCTTTCTCCGTCCACTTCTCTTGTAACATAGTAAAAATTTTATTGGATTTAAGATAAGTTAGATATATGTTGATTTTACCTTTATATTCAACACAAATTTGACCGGAAATTTTTCTAAACTAAATTATTAAAAATAATAAATGAAGGTAAATTAGAGAGTTTAACTATTTTAATAGTTATTTTCGACAACTAAATAAATTTTTTGAGACAAACATAAATTGTAAAGTGGACAATAAAAATGAAATGGAGGGGTACACAAATTTTACATTCACGAGCCACTAATCAGTAAAAGCTAAGTACACTTATGTGCTGACATGAAAAGGTTAATGATACTAATTGGGAAACTTACAAATATAGATTTCAATCGTATATTTCTTAACTAAAACACACATATACAATGATGGTTGTGGTATTGATGTGTGCTAAGTATAGGCAATTATAATCACAAGTATAATTAAGGAAATACTAAATAATACTATCACACAATTCAGGCAAGTGTTATCCTGATCATAGAATATAGTTTTATAAGTAAGTCCAGATTCGAACACAGGGAACGTGATTTAATATATAACTAACTATTTATTTATCCTAATTACAATTATTACAATCAATATACAATTTAACAATAATGTACAATAATATATAAGATAGGGGGGACGTTTTAGTTCCGATCGAACATATTTATAATTGATACCAATTCTTTAATAGATAAGTTTAAAGGAACAACTTAAGAATACTCAATTGGATAGAAGATTATGACTATTTAAACTATTATTTATTAAACTTATTATATTAACTTATGTCTATTTACGTGTTGGCTATTATTATTGTGATTTATTAATGTAGAAAACCTCAAAGGTTATGACAATTCTCATATAGCAATACAGTCAAAGGTTATGTAAAGTATCACTATTTATTAAGATCTATCAACATATTATTAATGCAATTCCAGGGTCGGTTGAATCATAATGTTACTTAACATCTAATGAAACATAATCACTTAATTTAAAAACCCAAAATGTTAGTGAGTTTATCTATAAATCAGTTAATTATGATCATTAACATAATATAACACATAATTCTTGCATAATAATATTCAATAATATAGTTCCAACATAAACATATAATTCATGTAATAAACCTAATAAACATACATTTAAACATTCATAACGAAAATGTAACAAGTAATTAATACAAATAAACAATATCCATAGTAACCCAAAAGGTTAGTGAAGCTACAAGGATAAAGAAACCGAACCAATTGACGAACTAGCTTTTCCTAAGGTTGAAAACCTTCAAACCCTAGCTCCTTAGCCTTCAAATTCGCACCTAAAGTCGACCTTAAACCTTAATATTCGACTTTGTATTCTAAGAATCGTATATGGTATATTCAAAACTAAGCCTCTATTTATAATACTCCTGGCCGACCCTCCAACCGCCGGTTGGGACCTCCAACCGCCAGTTGGAGTTACTTGAACATTACTCCAACTCTGCGCTTTCTCCACCGCCTTGAACCTGGCGGTTGGGGCTTCCAACCGCCGGTTGGACTTAAATTTCAGAATTTTCCATAAACGGCTTGGGCTTCAAATTGGGCTTTTCTTTCTTCTTTAAACGGATTCACATGTTTTCTTGGCCCAAATATTTAATATTATCATTTTAGTCTTCATTTCTTTAAGGTTTAGATCTTCTTTTCTTCAATTACTTTAATCTCTTCAGTTTCGGTCTTATTTTCGTTCTTTTTCTCCAATCTTCATTTAAAATATATTTCTGCAAATATTAACAAAATAAGTATCTAAAATCATATAAATGCATAAAATGTATACAAATATAGGGATAAATAATATAAAATATAGTATCTATTTGATGCTTATCAAATATCCCCACACTTAAGTTCTGCTTGTCCTCAAGTAGAATACCGAATAAAATTCAAAAATAAGCATCAACTTAATATTTAATCATCAGTGTACCAAAACTAAAAACCTGTTTTATAAATTAAAATTTTAAACAATTTAATTAACATGGATAACTATGATGTACAAATAAAAATTATTATTATTCGTGCAATATATAGATCATGAATGATTACTAATATATTTATCCACTTTAAACAATCTATATTTATACTTCTGAATACATCTTTATTATTAGAATGTATATTACTTATGATTTCCATATATGATATACTCTTAAACTTAATCATGCAATTTACTTTTATATTCTAAATAAGTATATAAAATCCATTTTTAAGAATCAAGACATTGGTGACAGGTCTGCATTTACATGCAACAAAGCGACATAACTTGATTCAGGTAAAGTAAATTTTTAAATCAAACCAGCGGTGACAGGTCTGTACAGCCGTACAACAAAGCGACATAGTTTTATTTTTATTTTTATTCATTTTTTTTATCAAGAATTTCTTCTTTCTTCTACTTTATTTAAGAATACTAATTAGAAACCAGGTCTGTACTTACGTACAACAGAGGAAACAATTAGTAGACTCCCAAATGTTTTTTATATAAATATAAAGATATATAAAATTATCGCATGATAAATCTAAGAATTAAGACTTTTATGTCATACATCATATTATGTACCATAAAATAATATACAATTATTTTTATTAATTTCTTAAAATCCAGAAATCTTCATATAGATTGCCTATTAGTACATCATATCATGTAACTATATATCACTTATTATTAAGTAGCTTACGTTATATATACAAAACAGTTAATCCACATTAAAGTCTAAGCTTCTAAATACAAAACAAAACTTTTAACAAAAGTATTCTAACTAATAAATACTTAGTTATTCACTTAAAATTTTTAAATTTTTAATAAAATTTAAGAACAATAGAAACTTAAATAATTAATTAAAGAAATTCTTTTTCTTACGAACCCTATCCCCACACTTAAATTATACAATGCCCTCATTGTATAAAAATTGATAAACAAAAGTGAGCAAGGGAAAGAAAAAGTAGAACAGAAAAACTCCCCTGACTGTAGAAGCAATCATCGTCGGCTAGGGCAATACTGTTGTTGAATTCATCATCGGCTAAAATAAATTGGTTGTCTCCTTGATCTTTGAAAATAATATACAACATCCACACTTTCGTAGTTAATCACGATTGCATTTAGCGTATGCAATAAGCCTTTAAACCCCTCGGTATCCCAAGTGGACGAGTTATAGTCTCGTGAGGGTTTCCAGGGAACACACCCACAAAGTTCATAATTAATAAGATAAACTTATTAAATTTCCAAAAATTTCAATGCATTGTTCAGCCATACTAGTTGCAATGCACTGTTCAGTTCTACTATTCGCCAACTTCGAAAAGTGGCAATGATATTCTAAAATAAAAACAAACAAATTAAACGTACCAGATAAAAATAAAATAATAAAAATAAAAATTAAAGTAAGAACAAAAAATTAAAATATTAAAAATAGGAAAGAAACACATAATTATATACTATTAAGTACTGTCACTATCGTCATTCCACTTAGGCTAATTATGTATCTAAACCATTGTTGTTCGTAGGTTATCCTCAAATAAAGCTAACCGCTGGCTGAAATAATCAACTATCGATTGAACAAGTCCATCTATATCCCAAACCACAAATAGTCTATATATTTTAATCTTAATAGCCTATAGTAACTACTAATTTACTAGCACCTCTATTTTATAGCCTAATATCCTTGAAGCTATGTGTTTCAATTTAATCATCTAGTGCTTAAAATCAAATAACCTAATAAAATCTAATCATTATTTGGATCCTCAAATAAAAATATAGTTTTACCTCTTAGTGTTTTTAAAGATCTAAAGATATATTTAACATGTTAATCCAACAATTTGAAAGTCTATATCTCATGATTATAATGAAGCTCCTAATTTGTTAAGAATCCATCTTGTAACAAGCTCAATTTAAAAATCAAAACCCAAATTAGTAAGCTTATTTAAAAATCTACCCCAACATTTTAAAATCATATAATCTTTTTAGCACATTGTTTGATTAAAATAGTAGTTGGCAAATTCTTTTAAATGATGAATTTAAAAATTTAATCTTTTGGCCCAATTGTAATTAATCAATGTAGTCCAAAAACTTAATTGGTCCAAATCTTCATCTTTTAAATCTCAATTTATTATAAAAGTCCATCCATTATTCCATAAAATAGGCCTAAGTAATTGTAGCTAAAAATCTTTCAATTTAAAAGCACATGTGAATCAGCCTAATTTAAAAGTAATTTAGCCGAAACCTTGAGAAACCAGCCCAACCGCCGGTTAACTAAGTCAACCGCCGGTTGGTTGCTAGCAATAGTTTTCCAAAATAACGACCTTTATATCATATTTTGTTTACGTAGCCTTATCTAATTCCAATAGTGTTTTCTAATAATTATGGTTTCTTATTCCTATTCTTAAGAACAAACTAAAAATAAAAACTAATCTAAATTAAACCACACTAAAAATTAAACTAAATCTACCTAATGATTATACATAAATATACAAGCACGGGTTGCCTCCCGAGAAGCGCTTGTTTTTGTTCGAGTCACTAGCTTGACTCCAACCTTACTTACCTAAAAATCTGGTGACTTTCCCCACACTTAGTGTAAAGCATGGATGGTAATATCGATAAATATCATTTAAATGTAAATTTATTAAAAGTAAAGTTCGAAGATACTTATCATTTATTGCAGGTAAATGTCCATTCTGAGATGCTCCATAATATTCCAAAAATTGCGAAAAACTTTCTTTTCGATCGAAGTGCCAAAAAGGATCTTCATATTGGTAAAACAATGAACTTGTGCTTATAGATACTTCAATCGTTGGTTGCGTCAACTCAACCACCGTTTGGATTTCAACCGTTGACTGTGTTTTAATCCATATATTGCTTGATATCTGATTACCGCAAATTCTGTTTTCTGTTTCGTTTCCAATCCTTACCATTGCTTGATCATTTTCTTCTAATTGTTCAACCTCTGGATGTAATGATGAAGTTTCATTAATAACTGGCTCCATAGTGGCTATTAATTCTTCTTCTGTCATAACCCCATCCTGGTTTCTCAATTCAACGATTTTCTCTTCATTACAATCAAGTAACGAGAGTATTTCCTTATCAGAATCATAGTGATCAGATTTTGGCAAAATTGACCAATCCATCTCCATATCTTCTTCCTGTTTAAATTCACTCAAAATTTCATTAGAAAATAAGGATTTAGAAAATTGAGGGTATTTATCGATTTGGTTGTTAATCCCTTCAAGTTGCTGAATGAAGATTCCTCCACCGTGATCAAGAGTTCCGGTCTCTTCCGTTCTTTTACTTGGAGTTTCCATAAATTGTGGAGCTCTCACAATCGATGGTTCGGATAAACTTGTGAAAACATCATAAGGAAATCTTTTCATATACTCCTCAATCGTCATGTTGGCAATATCTTCATTCATATGATAGTTTCTCGAGTTTTGAAAAATTAATGGAATATTATTCATGGGTTGGTACATACCTGATAAACTAAGAGAAAAAGAAAAAGAGTAGAAAAGAAAAGATAATAAAAACTAAATAAAAATTGATAGATCCAGATATGTTAAAATCAGGTTGGTGTAGACTAATCACAATAATCTAATAATAAAACACATTCAAAATTAAATGATTGAAAAAGAATACCCAACCCAACCTTAGAAATGGTTTAATTAATATGCAAGTTAGTTGTTATACAAACGATTTTTTTTAGTTAGTTTGTTAAATTTCTTCTACAAAGCTAGTCAATAGATCTCGGTAGCTCCAAAGATAGTACACAAAAGCGGAGAAATAGGTCAGCGCGAAGCTTATTAAAAACCTATTTCTTTCGAGAAGCACCTTACCTCTTATATGATAAATCAATGAGATAGGGCTTTACTCTCCTTATACCTTTGTTTTTGTCAGTATTCTCAATGGGTGAGCCGATATTTCTTATTGATTTTGCAAAGTATTAGATATAAAAATTATACAGGGAAAATAATTAGTTTTAATTAAAATACACCGCTCCCCGGCAGCGGCGCCAAAAACTTGATGTGTACTAAGTATAGGCAATTATAATCACAAGTTTAATTAAGAAAATACTAAATAATACTATCACACAATTCAGGCAAGTGTTATCCTGATCATAGAATATAGTTTTATAAGTAAGTCCAGATTCGAACACAGGGAACGTGATTTAATATATAACTAACTATTTATTTATCCTAATTACAATTATTACAATCAATATACAATTTAACAATAATATACAATAATATATAAGATAGGGGGGACGTTTTAGTTCCGATCGAACATATTTATAATTGATATCAATTCTTTGATAGATAAGTTTAAAGGAACAACTTAAGAATACTCAATTGGATAGAAGATTATGACTATTTAAACTATTATTTATTAAACTTATTATATCAACTTATGTCTATTTGCGTGTTGGCTATTATTATTGTGATTTACTAATGTAGAAAACCTCAAAGGTTATGACAATTCTCATATAGCAATACAGTCAAAGGTTATGTAAAGTATCACTATTTATTAAGATCTATCAACATATTATTAATGCAATTCCAGGGTCGGTTGAATCATAATGCTACTTAACATCTAAGAAACATAACACTTAATTTAAAAACTCAAAAGGTTAGTGAGTTTATCTATAAATCAGTTAATTATGATCATTAACATAATATAACACATAATTCTTGCATAATAATATTCAATAATATAGTTCCAACATAAACATATAATTCATGTAATAAACCTAATAAACATACATTTAAACATTCATAACGAAAATCTAACAAGTAATTAATTCAAATAAACAATATTCATAGTAACTCAAAAGGTTTGTGAAGCTACAAGGATAAAGAAACCGAACCAATTGACGAACTAGCTTTTCCTAGGGTTGAAAACCTTCAAACCCTAGCTCCTTAGCATCCAAATTCGCACCTAAAGTCGACCTTAAACCTTAATATTCGACTTTGTATTCTAAGAATCGTATATGGTATATTCAAAACTAAGCCTCTATTTATAATACTCCTGGCCGACCCTCCAACCGCCGATTGGGACCTCTAACCGCCGGTTGGAGTTAATTGAACATTACTCCAACTCTGCGCTTTCTCCACCGCCTTGAACCTTTAGCCCTAACCGCCGGTTGGGGCTTCCAACCGCCGGTTGGACTTAAATTCCAGAATTTTCCATAAACGGCTTGGGCTTCAAATTGGGCTTCTCTTTCTTCTTTAAACGGATTCACATGTTTTCTTGGCCCAAATATTTAATATTATCATTTTAGTCTTCATTTCTTTAAGGTTTAGATCTTCTTTTCTTCAATTACTTTAATCTCTTCAGTTTCGGTCTTATTTTCGTTCTTTTTCTCCAATCTTCATTTAAAATACATTTCTGCAAATATTAACAAAATAAGTATCTAAAATCATATAAATGCATAAAATATATACAAATATAGGGATAAATAATATAAAATATAGTATCTATTGATGCTTATCAGGTATTATTTAGCAATTTTTTTATATATAATACATATATAGTGTTAATTACGTATTATGTGACAAAAAAAGTGACTAATAAATACCATTCACAAATCCATAGTGCTTTACAAGTGAAATTGCATTTGAAATTTCTCATGAATGGTGAAGAAATCCATTTTTTAAGTGTTTAAATTTGGACAATAATACCGTTCACAAAATCATAATGTTTTCCTTTTACTGCAAACCTTATGTTAAACCGATGGCTATACATATAAAATATATGAATCAACTTGTTATATATTTTATTTCCGTTCATACAATGGAGTTTCATGTATATAAAGTGCTTGCTAATTCTCTCCTATATATTTAATTGGCAATCTGGTAGCGAAAATTCTACTTACCTCAAGGGGAAGCTATGGATTAGGTCCTTTTGAAAATATTCAACCTGAAGTTTAGGACCGCAAAAAGCGATTTGAAAAAAAAAAGTTCTTTAAGAAAGCTACCAGTAAACTAAAAGATATTACAATGCTGAAAATGAAGATCAAGAAGAGCTTTTGTGTAACATCCACCCTAGGGCCTAGTGGTAATACAAAAAATCCTTGACTTTAAATTCTATCTTATATGTTAGGAAATTAGTTTGGTTACATTATAGTAATGTTTAATTGTGAAATATAGGTAATAGGTCAAATGACTTATTGTGGCTAGTGAACTATTGCTTGTTTTAAATTATTTTAGTTGTCGGAAAAATAAAATAGTTGATCTCGCAAATGGTTTTTAGGTTCCAGACAATGAGTTTAGAAGGGAAATAAAATTGTAATAATATTGAGGTCGACTTTAAATTGAGACCGACTTATTTCTTAACTTTCCCCTTTTGTTTATCATTTCCTTATCTCCTAACGTAATACTTAGCAAGAAAACCATAACTAAATTGAAGAAGCAAGTGTTTATGATTTTAAATTCAATTTTTTTTATCATCATCAGTTTCATCATCTTTGTTCTTCTTGAGTTGTAAGTGTTCTTTTGATACCTAAACATGAATTTTGTTGATTAGGGTAGAAATTGTTAGATTAGTGATTATATGTGAAATTGAAGCTTGAATGATGTTATAGTATGCTTATATGATGTTATTTGAGCTATAGGTTATTACAGAATTTGAGTTTATTGTGGTTTTGAGGTTTTGAGTTCGGATTAGTTTGTGCAGGGAAAGTTGCAGGTCTGTTATTTTAAACCTTCATACGCGATCCCAGAAATCATTCCGAATCGCGTACCATAGTTAAAATAAGTCACAGTCGAATTTAGTCTTGGATACACGATCCCAACAATTTACCTGGATTGCGTAAGTATGTGTAATTTGGTTACCGTGGAGTTTACTCTGTGTTACGCTATCCCACTTCTGTTCCTGGATCGCGTAGGTCAGTGCAATTTGGTGACTCCGAGTTTTAAAACAGAGTTACGCGATCCAACCTATATTTCAGGATCGCGTATGCATCAATAAAAATTAATATTTGATTTGAAATGACGTATGTTATGAGATTGAATTATATACATTGATATAAATAATACATAACTAAAGTAATAGGATTTAACTATATATATATATATATATATATATATATATATATATAGTGTTTATTAGTTTGATATCACATATTTGCATTTAACAATACACTTTATGAGCTAGAATACTAATTTGTATTTCATTGTGTTCTTAGATCAACAGAAGGCTCAATAATATGAGAATTATGAGATTTTGGGCTGAGACATCAGGTGAGTGGATCTGTAACTCTCAGTGTAATTTAGTTGTAACAATTTTAGTTACAACGGGTAAACATACTAGTACTATTGATAGACTGTTTAGTCTACCCTGATAATTATAGTTTATGTGATATGTGGCCTTCGGGCATATGTGATCTATCAGAGGTCAACATGGGTTGGGTTTGGTTGCTATTGTTTGGCCAACATAGGGTCTTTGTACATGTGTTGTTTATAGGAACCTGTGTTGTGATAGCACCAAACTATCAGTTAACCTCTGTATAGGCTTGCAGTTGGTTTTAAGTATTCTTGGAGGGCCATTGCAGCATGAGGTCAATTCAAGAACCACTGATCCTCTTTGAAGCTATGTGTTTACGATTATTTGTTGTAAACAGATTTTGATATGCTAAGTTAGATTGTTAGTTAGAGATTTTCTAACTTAGCTTTGTGCTAATCACACTATCCTACTTCTTGCAGGTTATGTTCTGATATTATGGGATGGTCAAGAAGTTTGTTTGATGGAATATTTGGCCACATGCTTATCTGATATATTTTGGGAAATGAGTCCTTGTTGTCTGTTGTATATGTAACACTCATTTTGATATATTTTGGGTTTTACTTTTGTATCACTTCTATGTATCAGGTTTTGGAAACCCTAAGACTTTATATATCTTAAATGATAATGTATATTGGACTTACGCTTCTGACATATTATATGTTTTTTAAAAAATGGTTTTAAATTAAGGGGTGTTTTAAGTTGATATTAAAGCATAGGTTTGGGTGAATTGGACATTGGTAAGGTGTTCAATCTCAAATCTAAATTGTGCTTAGTCAAACATTCAAGGGTGTTGGATTTGGTTACTGTATGGGAATAGGTTAGTATGTTATGTACTAACAATTTGTTGGAACTTTACCACCCAGTTATCGGACTACAATGGGGTTAGCAGGGTCTCTTTCCCAAGCCTTTACTTTAGCTTGTTCTGTATGGGCTCGAGATGTTCAAAGTAAAAAAGGAATTCACAGCAATCTAAGGGTGATTCTTCTGGTAAGGGTAAAAAGAAATGGAAGGGTTCTCAACGGGACAGGAGATCAAATTTCAGTGGTGGTATGACTGACAGGTCCACATGGTGTAATAAATGTAAATCCAGACACACGGGATCATGTACTTCAGAGACGGTCAGGTGTATTAAATGTGGCGCATTTGGACATGATGTTAAGGATTTTACTTTCCCCAGAAATTTTTGTTGGAATTGTAAAAAGGAAGGTCACAGAGCGGGTCAGTGTCCAGAAGCAATGAGGCATGGATCGGTTTCGGTCGCAGGGTCTTCATCTTCTGGCCAGAAATGGAAGAATGCACCAGCAACAGCTGGCAGAGCTTTTTAGATAACAGTTGATGAAGCTGTCAGGATTGATGACGTCATTACTGGTACTTTTCTTATAAATTCTGCGCAAGCACGTGTTCTTTTTGATTCAGGAGAAAATTGTTCCTTTATATCTATGTATTTCTGTGATAAATTGAAATTGGCCCCCACCGTGATTCATAATCCTCTTGAGGTAGAAATAGCTGATGGAAAAATGGTTCATGTTACCACATCGGTGACTGGAGCTAGTATATTGATAGAGGGTAATGTTTTCCCGGTTTTTTTCTGTTAATGTTAATCCCTGGTTTCGATGCGGTTCTTGGCATGGATTGGTTGAGTCAAAATAAAGCCGATATATCTTGTCATAAGAAATTAATAAAAATCCCTATCTCTGATAAGTCATATGTCGTGGCTCGAGGAGAACGGGAGAATAGTCATCTTCCTTTGATTTATGTGATGAAAGTTAGAAAATCTCCAGCTAAAGGTTATGAGTCTTATCTGGCCTATGTAATTAATGCAAAGTTAAAAAATAAGTCTGTTTCTGATATCCGAGTGGTTTCTGAATACTCGAAGGATTTTACCCGAGGAGTTACCCGGTTTACCCCCTGTTCGAGAAGTAGAATATCGAATTGACTTAGTTCTAGGTGCGACTCCTGTAGCTAAAGCTCCATATAGATTGGCTCCCTTTGAAATTCGTGATATCAATCAGATTCAGGAATTATTGGATAAGGGATTTATTAGACCCAATTCTTCTCCGTGGGGTGCTCCTGTTTTATTTGTGAAAAAGAAAGATGGTACTTTTTGTATGTGTATCGATTACCGGGAACTTAATAAAAGAACCGTAAAGAATAAATATCCTCTGCCGAGAATAGATCGATTATTTGATCAGCTGCAGGGATCTTCTTGTTTTTCTAAAATTGATCTGCGGTCGGGTCATCAGGTGTGTGTTCCTAAAACTGCTTTTCGCACCAGGTATGGTCATTATGAGTTTCTGGTTATGCCATTTGGGTTAACAAATGCTCCTGCAGTTTTTATGGATTTAATAAACCGAGTATGTCAGCCTTTTCTGGATAAGTTCGTTATTGTGTTTATCGATGATATATTGGTTTATTCTAAATCTGAATCTGAGCATGAAATGCATTTGCGACTGCTCTTGGAGACTTTGAAAAAGGAACATCTTTATGCAAAATTTTCAAAATGTGAATTTTGGCTTTAGGAGGTTCAGTTTTTGGGGCATGTTATTTGTAAAGAAGGGGTTAAAGTTGATCCATCCAAAGTTGAGGCTGTTATAAATTGGGATGCTCCTAAATCATCTTCTGAATCTAAGAGTTTTCTTGAATTAGTGGGGTATTAAAGTTTTTTCTTGGATTGCTGGCCCGTTGACTAAATTGACTCGTAAAGATGTGATATTTCAATGGGGTGAACAACAGGAAATAGCTTTTCAAACTATGAAACACCTTTTGTGTCAAGCTCCTGTGTTAGCATTACCTGATGGATCAGATGATTTTGTTGTATATTGTGATGCATCTTATGCAGGATTGGGATGTGTTTTAATGCAGCGGGATCGGGTTATCGCTTATGCTTCTCGTCAGCTTAAGCCTCATGAGAGGAATTATCCTATACATGACTTGGAGCTTGCAGCTATTGTATTCGCGTTGAAAATCTTGAGACATTATTTATATGGTACTAAATGTGTTATCTGTACAGATCATAAAAGTATTCATTATATGTTTTCACAAAAAGAGCTTAATATGCGTCAGCGCCGATGGTTGGAATTGATAAAAGATTATGATTGCGAGATTTGATACCATCCGGGGAAAGAAAATGTAGTTGCAGATGCTTTGATCCATAAAGGAACTTCTGAGAGGATGTACTTTATGCGTTTGGAATTCTCTTCTGATTTAGTGGACCAATTAAAAGTTGCTCAGCTAGAGGCGTTGTTAGAACACAATTTGAAATCTGAGATTATGTTAAAAAGAAAAGATCTGTTATTGGAGGATTCTCGAGGATTGAAGACTTTTCAGTCTCGGGTTTGGGTTCCATTGATTGGTGGACTTCGTGATATAATTTTGACTGAGGCTCACAATGACGATTGTCTGTTCATTCGGGGAGTACAAAAATGTATAATGATTTGAAACCCTTGTATTGGTGGCCCCTTATGAAGACGGATGTGGCAGGGTTTGTGGAATCTTGTCATATATGTTCTCAGGTTAAAGTCGAGCATCAGAAACCATACGAATCATTGAAACAACTTGAGATTCCAGAGTGGAAGTGGGAACATTTAACGATGGATTTTGTTACTAAGCTTCCAAGGACGCCCGGGGTAACGATATGATATGGGTAATTGTGGACAGATTAACTAAGAGTGCTCATTTCCTTGCCACCAGTGAGACCGCTCCTTTGAGTAGACTCGCCCAGTTATATATTAACGAGATTGTCTTGAGGCACGAGATTCTGTTATCGATTGTTTCAAATAGAGATTCTCGATTTATATCTAGATTTTTGTAGAGTCTACAGACTGAGTTGCGTACTAGAGTGAATTTAAATATAGCTTATCATCCTCATACAGATGGTCAGTCTGAGAGAACTATTCAAACACTTGAGGATATGTTACGTGCCTGCATGTTGGAGTATGGCGGTTCTTGGGATTCTCATTTGCCACTGATAGAATTTGCCTATAATAATTCTTATCATTCGAGCATTGGCATACCACCGTATGAGATGTTATATGGGCGACGTTGCAGAATGCCTACTTGTTGGTTAGAAGCTGGGGAGAAACAATTTGCAGGTCCTGATATTGTACAGATTACAGCTAACAAGGTCACTATTGCTCGCGAGAAATTAAAAGCAACCCGAGATAGACAGAAATAGAATGCAGATCCGCATAGGCGACCCTTTTCTTTTGCTGAAGGTGAATTGATTTATTTGAAAGTGTTCCCATGGAAAGGTGTGATTCGGTTTCGGAAAAAAGGAAAAATTTCTCCTAGGTATATTGGCCCATTCAGAATTCGACTGGTTATTAGACAGTTGCAATCGATCTTCCACCTGAACTCGCAGGAATTCACGATACTTTTAACGTGTGTTACTTAAGAAAATGTAATGTGGATGATCAATCACTAGTCTTTCCATTATCAGATTTGCGTGTGGATCAAAACTCAAAAATTGGTAGAAGAACCCGCTGAGCTTTTGGATCGAAAGGTGACCAAACTTTCCTTTGAAGGAAATCCCAATGGTGTTAGTTAAATGGAAGCATAGTTTGTGTGCAAATCTTACGTGGGAGACTGAGGCTAGTATTGGACCGCGTTACCCTAGTTTGTTTGAGCATAGTGAGATTTCTGGGACGAAATCTTCTTAAGGGGGAAATATTTGTAACACCTACCCTAGGGGCCTAGTGGTAATACGGTAAATTCTTGACTTTAAATTCTATTTTATATGTTAGAAAATTAGTTTGGTTACATAATAATGTTTAATTGTGAAATATAGGTAATAGGTCAAATGACTTATTGTGGCTAGTGAACTATTGCTTGTTTAAATTATTTTAGTTGTCGGAAAAATAAAATAGTTGATCTTGCAAATGTTTTTAGGTTCCAAACAATGGGTTTAGAAGGGAATAAAAATTGAAATAATATTGAGGCCGATTTTGGATTGAGACCGACTTATTTCTTAACTTTCCCTTTTTGATACTCATTTCCTTATCTCCAAACCTAATATTTAGCAAGAAAACCATAATTAAATTGAAGAAGCAAGTATTTGTGATTTTAAATTCAAGTTCTTTATCATCATTAGCTTCATCATCTTTGTTTTTCTTGAGTTGCAAGTGTTCTTTTGATACCTAAACATGAATTTTGTTGATTAGGGTAGAAATTGTTAGATTAGTGATTATATGTGAAATTGAATCTTGAATGATGTTATAGTATGCTTATATGATGTTATTTGATTTGAAAATGATAGTTGATGTATTAGTAGTAATGGTATGTTATGAGATTGAATTATATACATTGTTATAAATAATGCAAGTTATCTTTAAATTGTTAGATACATAACTAAAGTGATATGATTTAAATATATATATATATATATATATATATATATATATATATATTTATATATATATATATATATTTATATATATATTGTTTATTAGTTTGATATCATATATTTGCATTTAACAATACACTTTATGAGTTAGAATACTAATTTGTATTCTGTTGTGTTCTTAGATCAACAGAAGGCTCAATAATATAAGAATTATGAGATTTTGGGCTGAGACATTCAGATGAGTGGATCTGTAACTCTCAGTGTAATAGTTGTAACAATTTTAGTTACAACGGGTAAACATACTAGTACTATTGATAGACTGTTTAGTCTACCCTCATAATTATAGTTTATGTGATATATGGCCTTCGGGCATATGTGATATGTCAGAGGTCAACATGGGTTGGGTTTGGTTGCTATTGTTTGGCCAACATAGGGTCTTTGTACATGTGATGTTTATAGGAACCTGTGTTGTTTCTGGTGATAGCACAAAACTATCGGTTAACCTCTGTATAGGCCTGTAGTTGGTTTTAAGTGTTCTTGGAGGGCCACCACAGCATGAGGGTACCTTAAGAACCACCGATCCTCTTTGAAGCCATGTGTTTATGATTATTTATTGTAAACAGATTTTGATATGCTAAGTTAGATTGTTAGTTAGAGATTTTCTAACTTAGCTTTGTGCTAATCCCACTACCTTACTTCTTGCAGGTTATGTTATGATTTTATAGGATGGTCAAGAAGTTTGTTTGATGGAATGTTTGGCCACATGCTTACTCTGATATATTTTGGGAAATGAGTCCTTGTTGTCTGTTGTATATGTAACACTCATTTTGATATATTTTGGGTTTTACTTTTGTATCACTTCTATGTATCAAGGATGGAAACCATAAGACTTTATATATCTTAAATGATAATGTATATTGGACTTACGCTTCTGACATATTATATGTTTTCTGTTTATGAACTTATGGTCTCTTTATAACACCTCTTTAATGTTATAGGATGCATCTGATAAAGAAATTTCTATTAAGAAATCAAAAGTCAGCAGCAACTCTGAACCAATTAATATTGAGATGGAAATTGAAATAGAAGTTATGGAGGAACTTAAACACCCCTTTAATGATATATATATGTTTTCTGTTTATGAACTTGTGGTCCCTTTATAACACCTCTTTAATTTTATAATATGCAGCAGATAAAGAAATTTCTATCTAGAGATCAAAAGTCAGCAACAACTCCGAACCAATTGATCCTGAGATGGAAATTGAAATAGAAGTTACGGAGGAACTTATAGGATCTAAAAGACCTATTGGTTTTGGGGTTGGAGTTACCAAATCGCAAGTGATCAAATTCAGTTATGATTTAAGAAAAAACAGGGGTGAATCTTTAACAAATCAAAATCATTTTCTGTTAGACAAAGGTGACTCTTAAAACAAGAAAATTGAGTCCCAAAAAATTTAAATTGAGTCGCAAAGTATGCAAATTGAGTCTCAAAGGAAGCAAATGGAGTCTCAAAGTAAGGAAATAGATACTTAGAATAAGAAATGAAGATCATGGATCAAAAAATTAATGAATGTACCTGAAACGCCCCCGCAAAGCCGAAAGCAGTGACTAACCGGATACCTTCAGATTTCAACTAAAAACCATGATGGAAGGTATCCATTAGCCACAACTTTAGACTTATAAAAGACTCAAACTTTTTATCTCAAACCGATGTGGGACGGGTTGTTACAATACCGGAGAGCTTCGACTTTTCACAACTACTTTTCGGGACATATATCCAACAAAGGTTATGACAAAAGTCTTCTAAGCATAGTTCATTGTTTTAACCGTATGTAGTTGAATTAATATGCTATTTTCAGGTCAATTCAGGTGCTCCAGGTGAAGACTTCCAATAAGTGATATTCAAAAGTTTCTAAAGGAGCAACAATTGGTAAAATTTGGGATTGTAACAATTGGTTTGAGTAAAATTTTGGATTGAAACAATTGGTTTGAGTGGCATTGATATGCTAAATCAAAGTTTATGATTTAAGAGATCTGTGAAAAATTTTAAATCCATCTAATGGGTCACAGTTAATGTGTGTAACAATGATTGTTTTTTAAGTTTGGCTTAACCATCTATTTCATAATATGTTAATTGGATAGTTGTATTCTATCCCGGCATGAAATGTGAAAATGGCAATCAAGTTGAAGGTGCAACCAAAGATGGGCTATAGAATGTATTGTTAGATCTTTTTGTAGTTGGAAGTGACATGTAGTTTAAACATGGATCTTTTTGTACCTTTGGATACCTGACTTGGAATAATATGCAGTGTTTTTAGCATACAAAAAAAACTACTATTATGATGTTTGGGTAATCATCTATATCTATTTATCTCTATATTCTATATATAGATATATATGTATAAAGTGTGAGATTTGGAGATTTCTAGATTGTATAATTTTTCCAGGCTTTTTTTTTTTGGAAAATTTCCCACCTCCTTTTTATGTAGAATCTGTTAGGGTGCATTTGTTTCACAAAATGTTTTGGATGAAATTGGAAATCTGCCAAAAGAATTGGAATATGAAGGACTTGGAATATGAATGAATTGAAATTTAAAGAAATTTATATTGTGTTTGATTAACAAAAATTTATAAGTGGAATTGGAATGTGAATTATAATAAATGATGATACTACCCTTTTAGTTTTAAGATACTTTTTTTAGAAATCTTCCATTTTATACATACAGACTTTTATAAATCTATCAATATTTATAAATTTTCATAAATCATAATTACTTTTTAACTTGTTTCCATTTATCTTTTTTAAACTTGGTAACTTCTTTCTATTCAATTCTTTTTATTAAATACCACCAGGTTTATGTTTACGATTACGAGACCTACCAAACATATACTCCTTATCTTGTATCTTATTTGAAGGTTGTTTGACATATACACCCATCATCAAACCTAGCTACATTCCATTGAATTGTAGATTTTCCTTCCATGTTTCGATGGAATGTTAGAATTCCACCACGTAAAGGAATTTGATTGGAAAATATTGAATTCCAATTCCATCCATATTTCTAACCAAGACCGTGTTTGGAAAAATTAGCTTATAGCTGGAGTTGAAGTTTATAGTTGGAGCTGGTAGTTGGACCTTATATTATAAGTTAGACGCTGGATCTTATGTGTTTTTGGTAAAACTAGATGTAGTTTATTGATGTAAATTGACATAAAAAGACAAAAAAATATATGATAAATAATGATATAAAGGGCAGTAATTTTTACTTTAATAAGCTTGTAGCTTATCTTTATAAGCTACTTCTATTAACTTTATTTTTTAGAACTTATTTTTTCAATAAACTATCAAATTTTTTTTACCAAACAAAGCTTGTAGCTTAAGCTTGTGAAACAATAAGCTTAAGCTCCAATAAGCTCTCATAAGCTAGGTTATCAAAGTTACCCCAAATACAAAAATGAAGGAATTTAAATTTCAATTCCCATAAATTCCAAGGAATCCTTTGAAACAAACAGACCCTCATAGTTTTTCATGCTTATTTGTGTGGCAATTGAAGATTTGTCTACACCTTTAAACGTTGAGGAAGAGTTAAATACCAACACTAATTAGTGTCAAAAATTTTCTAACATACAAAAAATCCACGCAAAATAAGGCGTGGAGAAACTGATTACTCATGTTTTAAAGCATTAGATTATGGCAAAAAAGATGTGGGTAAATACTAACTTTGTTGTAGTATTTTTTTTTTTATCTATTTTTAGTTACCTCAAAATGTTTACTTAACTTGAAACCTTGAAACCTATTGTAAGGATATTAAAATGGATCATAATGCAGAAAACAATAAAAATAATAACCACACGCAACAAAAATTAAACCGAAATTCTCAAGGTGAGAATATTCAAGTCAATAAAAATTGAAAATAACAAACCCTAGAATTCGTCTATATAGGAATGACAAGTTCTAAAAACGTCAAGAATAAAAGCCCATGCAAAAATGAAATTAAAAAGCCCAAAATAAAGTCTGTAAAACAATAAAACGCCATTTTCAGGCCCTAAACAACCCCGATAGGCCCAAAATTAACAGGGCTCATGGAAAAGCGATGAGTCTTGATTGTTGGACCGTTTCCAGGCTGACATGCAATATTCAGCCCAATTTGCCACCAAAATTTGTTAGACCAAAATATGCGCTAAGTGAATTTGCCGTGTTGACCGGCACGTTGACCAACTCTACATCATCCTCCCCTTCTTCAAAAAGACTCGACATCGAGTCTGCTTCATCTTCACTATCACCTTTACAAGGGGACAAGTCAGTAACATTGAAAGTAGCAAAAATATTATAATGACCTGGAAGCTCAATCTTGTACGCGTTGTCATTAATCTTCTTTAAAACCCAAAAAGGACCATCTGGTCGTGGCTTTAACTTCCCAAAACAACCTGCAGGAAAATGCTCCATACGAAGATGTATCCAAACAAGATCACCTTCCTGATAAAAACCTATTTATGCCTCTTATCCACACGTTCCTTGTATTGTTCATTATGTTGAATAATCAGATCACGAACCTCCTTATGCAACTCTTCAATCTGATTAGATTGGTTAGCCCATTCCTCACTAAACTGCCCGACCACTGGAACATGTACCAAATCTAGAGGAGGAGTCGGATTTCATCCATACACAATTTCAAATGGACTTTTATCTGTGGTGCTATTAACCGACTTGTTGTAAGCAAATTCTGCTTGTTGAAGTATAAGATCCCACTGTTTGGTATTATCCCCAATTAAACTACACAAATGATTCCCGAAACTTTTATTGACTACTTCAGTTTGCCCATCAGTTTGTGGATGATGGGAGATGCTGAACTGCAACTTGGAACCCCTACGAGTCCACAAAGTACGCCAAAAGTGACTCACAAACTTGACAGCTTGATCAGAAGTAGGGCTTTTAGGAACACCATGCAATTTCACAATATCTGCGAAGTACAACTTAGCTACTTGACTAGCATCAAAAGTTTTCGTAGATGGAACAAAGTGGGCCATTTTCGAAAACCGATCAACAACAACCATCACAGAATCCTTAGCTTGTTGAGTACAAGGCAAAACCAAAACAAAATCCAGACTGACATCTTCTCATGGAGCTATAGGAACAGTTAAAGGAGTATACAAACCTGCATTACTACTATGAGTCTTAGCAATGTGGCTGGTACGACACCTTTTAAGAAGCTTGTTTACATCACGCTCCAACTTAGGCCAAGAAAACTGCTCTCGAAGAAGGGCCAAAGTCTTATCACGCCCAAAATGACCCGCAAGTCCACCTGCATGACCCTCTAACACAATTGCTTCACATAAGGAACAAAGAGGAATATATAATTGCGCACCTTTAAATAAATAACCATCCAGTTTGGAAAACTGCTGAAAAGGACCGCTATCACATTTACTCCAGATTTCCTTAAAGTCAGGATCATCACGATAAAGGTCATGAAATGCATCAAAACTTTGCACTCTAATCTGCATAGTGGTAATTAAAGAATGACGACGGCTGAGTGCATCCGCCACCTCATTTTGAGAACCAGCCTTATGTCGAATAACAAATGAAAAAGCCTGAATAAATTCCACCCACTTAGCATGGCGAGAATTCAGCTTATGTTGCCCATTAATATACTTAAGTGCCTTATCATTAGAAAATAGAATAAATTCATTAGGAAGTAAATAATGTCGTCAAGTATTTAAACTACGAACAATAGCATAAAATTCCTTATCATAAGTGGAGTACTTGCATCTGGAATCATTCAATTTCTCACTAAAGAAAGCAACCGGCCTCTGATTTTGACTCAGAACGCCACCAATACCCAACCCAGATGCATCACACTCAACCTGGAAAACTATTGGAATAGTGTCCAATATCATAACTAATTGGTAAGTACATCATTAAAAGTGGAGTCCTTTTTTGGTCGCCCTCAATAAACAGTAAGAGAAAAAAATGAGAGATAATATTAATTGGAATTAATATTATATTTAGTTTATTAATTGGATATTAATCAGAAACTAAAAGAAAAAGGAATAATGGAAAATCCATCCATACACCGTATGGAATTTCCATATGCCGTATGGATGCTAGGGTTTTAAGGCGGTGGAACGGCTGACAGAATATTCTGAAAACATCATCCATACGCCGTATGGATTGAAAATGATGTTGTCCCACATCGGCTGGGATATGAAACCCATGCCATCCCTTTTCCCTATAAATAGGGGCCTACCCCTTAGGTTTTCTTGGCACCTTTTGAATTGAATAGTTTCAATTCTTCTTCTCTCTTTCTTATTCCTGCTCCTTGTAAGAGTTTTGTGATCTAGAATCGTGACCTTAGGAGACTTGGGAATTCTCTTAGTTCTTTTGGGTGTGAGCCTGATATCGCGTAAAAAGTCATGTTTTTACTACCGATATCTCTCTCATTCTGGAATGATTCTTGGCATTTTAAACTCAAAACCAATACAAATCAGTGATATTATGCCAAGATGGTAAAAACAAGGTTGCACGATAAAAATCAAACAAAACGGGTGAAAAACAAAGATTCCACACACGTTTGAAGATTCAAGGCATCAAAATGAGATTTCAAGACAAAAGTGCCCATCACCAACATCCATCTCACCCAAGATGTTCATTTTCAAATTAGGAATCCAACAGAAGAAGAATCAACAAAAACGGATAAAGAATGAAGATTTTACGGCCGCTGGAAGATCCAAATGATTCGTACGCAACATCTGGAGATAAGAGATATATTTTTGGGATATCTTTAAATCAAAGTCTTCATTTTTGAATTATGAATCCAATGCAAAAAGAATCGACGCAAACGGACGCATAACGATGAAGATATGCGCGAATTAAGCAACGTAATGAAAGACGACGGACCGGGACGGGTGGCAACCGACCGCCGCCGGCCAGCAGCCAGCCGCCGCCGGCTAGCAGCCAAGCGCCTCCGCCACCCCCACCCCCGTCTTTCTTGCACTTTTTCGTCCTTGCTCGTACCTGGTGCACCACTTTTCGCTACTTTTTTGTACCTGGTGCACCACCTTTCGCTACTTTTTCGTACCTGGTGCACCACCTTTCGCTACTTTTGCTAATGTGAGCCTAGGGGTGCTAATGTGAGCCATATTTTGCCTATAAATAGCAGCCCCTAAGTCTCATTTTAAGATACACACAAGAATACACTTCTACATTCTAATACTTCCACACACTCCTTTTCCATTTCCACTTTTTCACTCTAGAAATTCTCTTATAGTATAGGATTATTGTAATTAATCTTCGGATTAGTATAGAGGTTAGAACGAACGTTAGAAGGTTTGAAGATTCATCTTTGTACGTGTAAACGAGTTGTCAATCATAATAATACGCTGCTGCGCATTTAATTCCGGGTGATATCTAAACCTTTATCATACTTATTTTCTTCCAATTTTAAATATGTGTTATTGCTTGGTATGTGATATATTTATTGCCATGAATTGCGAGAAGTTTATTATTGTGGTTGTTGATGATGTAGATAATTATAAGTAAGGATGACATTATATAATTAATGCACGACAATCGTAAAGAGATATGACGGCCCCTATTCCACTATTTACCTGATATAGTACTGGAAACGCTTTAAGGTGGAGTACAAATGTATGGAAGTCGGTAAATGACCGAAGGTAGTTATATCTCTGGAATCAGATCTGGTTTAATAGTTGCAATCCCGATGGGGTAATACAACTTCACAACTAACTGGTATATCCTACGAAAGTCACAACACTATAAAAATGATGATCGTGAAATACGTTCAGAGAAAATAGGAATTAGTAACCCTTGTAGCGTTAAGACTTTATGAATTCAAGTTTAATTTTTGGATTACCCTTTCTGGTTATCCACGTGACTGCAACCTAGTAATTAGGACCTGATCAACCTTAATTATGGTAAGTAGTTATCTGTGCCCATGACATGTAATAAGTAAGATACATTGAAACCACTCGTTGTATATATTAGATTTACATTTCTGCACTGCTTTACATTTAGTTAGATAGAGTGTCACTTTCAATGTCAATTACTCTCGACCGCATGTTGATTTGAGAAACCGTGGAACTACTACGTAAAGTACATTGTCTATCATTGAAAGGCATGGTCCACATATGAAACACGTTTTGATAAAACTGCGAATAATCCGGGGATGTATAACTGTTTGAAAAGGAGAGATTTGAATCATAAGTCGAAGTAACTAAAGCTTAAATGAATGATAACAGGACTTCGGAATTAGATCAAAGTCATAATGACCTAGAATCCTTAAAACACCAAGTCTTATAAAATCGGCGGTCCAAACATACAAAGTTATTAATCTGCATGATAATAGAACATTAAATTATATTAGGAGTTAAGAACGGTCCAACCTATGAGACGATACGCTACTGATTCATGAACCTCGGTATAAAACCAAGAAAGGTTGCTTATTTTTCAACTAGATAAGTATTGTAAGTTTGCGTATTGCTCCGATCAGAATCATGATAACCTAGTTCCTAGTGACATGCCAATGGGAAATTGAATTGGTAGGGTTCTAGAGTTTACGCCTAATAGTTTGGTTGCCACATTAGTATCATCCCTATTTATCCTGTCATCCTGAAATATTAATTATCGAAATCTCAACAATCACACATTTATCTTTATCTGCTTTCCTGTACTTTAATTTCCTGCATTTTAATTACTTGTCTTTAACCCCCAAACCTACCTACTTTGTTCCATCCTAGATACTTCCCTACCGAAAGTGCCAACTTTGATTTACCCACACGTTTGGATTCATAGAACGATCTTAGGTTATACTCACCGCTTACTAACCAGAGTAGGTAGTACATATAATTTAAGCCCCGCTAATTATAAATTTTTAAAACCCCTGATGACGCCCGATTAAGTTCCAATCAACGACACCGACGCTTTCGGGTGCCATCAGAGCCATTAGAGGTGTTCTAGTGTGGGCACTCGCCACCAAGCAAGAAGGTTTTGCTAGTTCGTCTACGAGTGAGAAATTGGTTTTCTCAAAGGTTAGTAATTTCTTATTTATCTTATTTATTTTATTGCTTTTATTTATTCAAGTTAAGATCCCTTAGGGTTTAGTTTCCTAATTGCCTTAGATTAATTATTTTGTTATTATTCCGCTGCGATATTAATCTAGTTAGGGAATAGAAAACCCAACAGTGGTATCAGAGCCTTAGCTTGATAAATACTAGCATTTAATTATCTGTAATAGTATGTAGGTAAAGATAAATTGGAAATGGAATTGTCTAAATTGGTAAAATGAATTTACACTTAGACCTTATATTTTGAAATATTTGATATATTTAAAATATACCCCTAAATTTTAAAATGTTTTAAAATAGAACCGTAGACTTTAAGAGTTTAAAGAGAGACGTTACATATATTATGAGCTATAAGTACATGTATCATTAAAGTTAAATACATCGTCAGTCAATTGATGAATTGGCTCACCCATAGTGAACAAAGTATAAGAGAGGTATTCTCTGCTTCTTTGTGCGTTCAATGGAGCTGCCAAGGACCTTGATAGGATGATGTTAAGATCAAAAGTATGACCTAAAATTACTAAAACAAAATCCCGTTCTAGATACTATAACATGTGAATAGTATGCTAACCCATGAACACCGCACATCTTTTGTATGGTCTGTTAATGGAGCGTGTGTGGTTTACCGGCACATTAATATGAGATCATATTGAGAGGTGATGTGGAACTCGCGATTCTCGAGCGTACTCGGGCCGGGGACCACGCGGGTTTTGCATGGTTAAATTCACCATCTTGTTCATGATCATCGGCATACTAGTCATGAATAGTAGATGAGCATATCCGAGATTAACATGCCGTTGATAAGAATCAATGAGTCTCAAAAGAACTAGGAGTTTCATAGAGAATAAAATTGATAAAGGAATTGTCTACCTAAAATAAATTCGTGATATGATTACGGAAAACCTCTTCATGAAACGAATCTAAAATATGGATCCTATCCTTAATTTTGTAATTGGGTAATTAATTAAGGAATATTCAAACTAACTAAAACTGTTTATTCTATAGATGTCTTCTACAAATGGTAATAATCCTTCCGTCCCCAATTCCACACACAACTCGAACTTCTCACTTCTCTCAGTTCTTGGAAGGGAAAGACTGACTGGTCCAAACTATATGGATTGGATGCGTAACCTAAGGTTTACCTTGAGGTACGAGAACAAGGAGTATGTTCTCGATGAGCAGATTCCCATGATTGATGAAAACTCAACCCAAGAGGAGATTGAGGCACACAGGAAACATTATGATGATGCGAATAAAGTGTCTTGTATCATGGCATCCTCCATGAGCCCCGAGTTGCAAAAGACTTTTGAGAATACTTGGGCTTATGAAATGAACCAACAAATTAAGGAAATGTTCCAGGCAAAGGCGAGCAAAGAACGCCTTGATGTGGTTAAGTCACTCATGGCTTGCAAACCCAAACCTGGAGCATCTATCTGTGCTTTCGTCTTGGAGATGAAAGGGTACTTTGATAAGTTGGAATCATTGAATATGATGTTTGACACAGAGTTTTCCATTGCCATAATTTTGTCCTGTCTGCCAGCTGTCTACAATCAGTTTGTAATATCATATCTGATGAATATGAATGAGAGAGAAGGCTCAATAATGGAACTCCATAATTTGCTGCAAACCGCTGAGCAAGGAATCAAAAAGGATGATGTGTCCTCTAGCTCAGCAACTCCTGTGTTGGCAATTGGTCAAACTGCAAAGAAAAGAAAGAGGTCAAATTGGAAAGCAAAGACTACGAATGGAAAGTCCAATTGTGGGTCCAAAAGAAAGATTGATTCTGATATTGCACCAGTGAATGATCCGAAGGAAGTAGTGTGCTTTTACTGCAACACTAAGGGGAACTGGAAACGTAGCTGCCCGAAATACCTGAAGGACCTTGAGGATGGAAAGGTCGAAAAGAGTGTTCACTCAGGTATGTTCATGATCGAACTCCATAATACTACAACTTCTAATTCGTGGGATCTGGATACAGGGTGTGGTACTCACATTTGCACTGTATTGCAGGGTCTAAAGGAAAGTAGGAAGTTGAAGCATGGGGAGCTTAATCTAGTCATGGGAAACAGAGGAATCACGCCTATTACCGAGATTGGAAAATATGAGCTCGTACTGAACTCTGAAGTTAGGATAGATTTGAATAATTGCTGTTATTCGTCAGAAATGACTAGAAACATTATTTCATTTTATGCTTTGTTTAAGGATTGTTATCGGTTTTCATTTGACAATGAGAATGGTGATATTTTGGGTTATTTAAATGGTTGTTTTATTTTCAAAGCTTCTCCTTACAATGGCATATATGAAAATGTTGAATGTGTTAGCAATTTGATTTTAAATATTGATTCGTCTAATGAGCTTGATAAATCCAAATTGTGGCATTATCGTCTTGGGCACGTAAACAAGAAAAGCATCGGCCAACTCCAAAAGGATGGAGTATTGGAATCATTCGACCTCAAATCGGATGATGTATGCGAATCTTGCTTATTGGACAAGATGACTAAATCACCATTCACAAGATCGTGTGAAAGAGGTGAAGGACTCTTGGACTTGGTACACACGGATGTTTGTGGACCATTCCGATGCACCACAAAAGATGGAAATCGGTATTATGTTACATTTACTGATGACTACAGTAGATTTGGACATGTCTATCTGATTAAGCATAAGTCGGATACTTTTGAGGTATTCAAAAGATACTAATGCGAAGTAGAGAATCAATTGGGCAGAAAGATAAAGGTTCTCCGGTCCGATAGGGGAGGAGAATACCTTAGTATCGAGTTTTTCGATCATCTTAGAGATTGTGGAATAGTTTCACAATTGACTCCTCCTAGAACACCACAGCTTAATGGAGTTGCTGAGAGGAGAAATAGAACCTTGTTGGACATGGTTCGGTCTATGATGAGTCGGGCTACACTTCCCATAAAATTTTGGGGTTATGCATTAGAAACAGCCGCTCGCATCTTAAATCTTTTACCCAGCAGGAAAGTTTCAAAGACACCTTATGAGATGTGGAAGGGAAAACGTCCTTCTCTTGGTCACATCAAAATCTGGGGTTGTGAAGTTTTTGTTAGACGAGAAACTCAGGACAAACTAGACTCCAGATCTGAAAAGTGTCTTTTCGTCAGTTATCCACAAGAGTCGTTTGGATATCTGTTCTACAGACCCGCGGATAATGTGGTCTTTGTAGCTCGAAGAGGAGTGTTCCTTGAGAGAGAAATGATATCTAAAAAGGACAGTGGGAGTAAGATTGATCTTGAAGAAATTCAAGAGTCGGCCGATGAAGAACCTACAGTAAACACTGATGTTCAACAAGAGGTGGAAACACCTGTTGAACCTGAAGACATATCCTTACCCGTTCGCAGATGTTGTAGAGTTAGCAAGCCTCCTCAGTTCTATTATGGTTACCATGTAGAAGAAGAGGATAAAATTAGTGATAGTACACAAAATGACTTAGATGAACCTGCTAACTACAAGGAAGCGATGGCAGGCCCTGAGGCTGCTAAGTGGAAGGAAGCTATGAAAAGCGAAATTCAGTCCATGTATGACAACCAAGTTTGGAATTTGGTTGACACTACACCCGATCTTAAGACGGTGGGTTGTAAGTGGATCTTCAAGAAGAAGACTGACATGGATGGGAAAGTACATACTTATAAAGCTAGGTTGGTAGCGAAGGGCTATACTCAAACCCATGGGATTGATTATGAGGAAACCATCTCACCAGTAGCTAAAATAAAGTCAATTAGGATTACGCTAGCCATAGTTGCGTTTCATGATTATGAAATTTGGCAGATGGATGTCAAGACCGCCTTCCTTAACAGGAAACTGACAGAGGATGTGTTCATGGCACAACCGGAGGGTTTTGAAAATGCAAGGTATCCTAATAGAGTGTGCAAGCTTCAAAAGGCTATTTATGGACTTAAACAAGCCTCTCGTAGTTGGAATCTTTGCTTCCATGAGAAAGTCATAGAGTTTGGATTTTCTAGAAGCGAAGACGAGTCCTGTATATATGTCAAGTTCAGTGGGAGTGTTGTAGTCTTCCTAGTATTATATGTGGATGATATACTACTCATAGGAAATGATATCCCAACTTTACAAGGTGTAAAGGATTGGTTGGGATAATGTTTCGCTATGAAAGACTTGGGAGATGCAGCATATATTCTTAGTATAAAGATTTATAGGGATAGGTCGAGACGTCTCATAGGACTTAGCCAGGACACATACTTGGATAAAATTTTGAAAAGATTCAAAATGGAGAATTCTAAGAAAGGGAATCTACCCTTACATCATGGCATTAAGATCAGTAAGGATCTTTGTCCGAAATCTAAGGAAGAATCGGATAGAATGAGTCGAGTCCCATATGCTTCGGCTATAGGATCGATCATGTATGCCATGACGTGTACGAGGCCTGATGTCTCATTTGCTTTGAGCTTATTGAGTCGAAATCAGCAGAATCCCGGTGCAGGTCATTGGACAGCTGTAAAGAATATTCTTAAGTATTTGAGAAATACTAAGGACAGGTTCTTGGTTTATGGTGGAGAAGAAGAACTCAGAGTAACGGGTTATAGTGATGCAAGTTTTCAAACAGATAGAGATGATAGCCGTTTATAGTCTGGTTGGGTACTGAATGGGGGAGCGGTGACATGGAAAAGTTCCAAGCAAGATACGGTGGCAGACTCAACGTGCGAGTCTGAGTACATAGCGGCTTGCGAGGCTTCAAAGGAAGCCATCTGGATTAAGAATTTCATTGGAGAACTTAGAGTTGTTCCAACGGTTCAAGACCCCATTGAAATATTATGTGATAACCAAAGTGCGGTCGCCTTGAGTAGAGAACCCAAGGATCACGGAAAGTCAAAGCACATTGAAAGAAAATATCATTTTGTTTGAAGGAAAGTTGAAGAAGGACACGTGATTGTGAAGAGTATAAGATCAGGGGATAATCCGGCTGATCCGTTCGCAAAAGCCACTTGGGAAGTTCAAACATGCTGAGCATGCTAGGAGCATAGGCTTAAGGGATAATGTAAAATTTTAGTTGTTAGTTTGATTTTTGAAATATTGTAAACAATGATAAATTGTTATAGAATTGGTGATTAAATAATGGAGATTTATTTATTGGAAGGAGTTATACCATTTACTATTGTTTGTCATTGTGTTTCTGTTTTGCATGTTTAGACACCACTTCCCGAGTAAAACAGTTTTACTTAAACCTCCTCAGTCGTTCACACTCCTAGAAGTAAGTGGTGAATCAAGACTGTCATGGAGTGTTAGTAGATTGTCTATGGAGATTAGACATGGCATAGAGAATGCTGCAATACTCATGGGTACTTAATGGGGATTTAAGTATAGGAGAGACCCGCACTCATGGAAGTTACTTCATGGATTGAAATCACGAGTAACTCTGAGATGATAATATCCTCTATTCTTAAAATGGAGATACATTGAGTTTCTAGTTTTTCAAGTCTGTTATACTTTAGCCTATCCTAACGCTGTGCGTAAATGCAAGTCATAAAGGGTATGCTAGGTATGACATGATGAGTTGACTAGTACTTAGTAGAAAAAATTTATTTGTTCCTTTTCGCCTAATGGGGAAAGAGATATCTTGGGCCCTTTGATGATTAAAGATTGACTCTAAAGTGCTAGGCCTGGCCGAGACTAAGTTGATGGTTCAATAGTCTCATAAAGTCAATGTAATCGGAAATCAGAAAACTAATCATGAATCTTGAGATTGATTAAAATCCATGTCTCGATTCATATGATATCAGTAGAGCAAAGGAATAGTTGATCACTTATCTAAATGGCTAACTCTAAGATAAGAATCAGAGTTCGACAGTTGCGTTAGATGACGCTCTCTGCTTAGTTAATGGATAAGCTTAGACCAATAATAGTTGATGAATTGTCCAAGTGGGAGACTGTTGGAATAGTGTGCAATATCATAACTAATTGGTAAGTACATCATTAAAAGTGGAGTCCTTTTTGGGTCGCCCTCAATGAACAGTAAGAGAAATAAATGAGAGATAATATTAATTGGAATTAATATTATATTTAGTTTATTAATTGGATATTAATCAGAAACTAAAAGAAAAAGGAATAATGGAAAATCCATCCATACGCCATATGGAATTTCCATACGCCGTATGGATGCTAGGGTTTTAAGGCGGTGGAACGGCTGACAAAATATTCTGGAAACATCATCCATACGCCGTATGGAATTCCATACGCCGTATGAATTGAAAATGATGTTGTCCCACATCGGCTGAGATATGAAACCCATGCCATCCCTTTTCCCTATAAATAGGGGCCTACCCCTTAGGTTTTCTTGGCACCTTTTGAATTGAATAGTTTCAATTCTTCTTCTCTCTTTCTTATTCCTGCTTCTTGTAAGAGTTTTGCGATCTAGAATCGTGACCTTAGGAGACTTGGGAATTCTCTTAGTTCTTTTGGGTGTGAGCCATTAGAGGTGTTCTAGTTTGGGCACTCACCACCAAGCAAGAAGGTTTTGCTAGTTCGTCTACGAGTGAGAAATTGGTTTTCTCAAAGGTTAGTAATTTCTTATTTATCTTATTTATTTTATTGTTTTTATTTATTCAAGTTAAGATCCCTTAGGGTTTAGTTTCCTAATTGCCTTAGATTAATTATTTTGTTATTATTCCGCTGTGATATTAATCTAGTTAGGAAATAGAAAACCCAATAAAAACTTCATTAAAATTAGGTAACGCCAAGACAAGAGCTTCAATTACCTTAGCCTTCAGAATGTCAAAAGATTTGGCAGCCTAATTTGTCCATGTAAAACGACCACTTTTCATACACTCAGTTACAGGTGCGATTATTGAGCTAAAATTCCGTATAAAATGCCGATAGAACAATGCTAATCCATGAAAACTGTGAATGTCATGAATAGTGGACGGTATTGGCCAACTAGTAATCACCTCAACTTTTGTTGGGTCCATTTTTATGCCACTACCAGTAACAATATACCCCAAGAAAGTCACCTCAGTCACAAGGAAGTGACACTTTTTCCCATTAGCATATAATTTCTGCTGCCGTAAAACTAGAAAATATTTCCCGAAGATGGGACAAATGCTACTTAAGACTGCTACTATATTCAAAATATCATCAAAGTAAACCACAACAAATCGTCCAATAAAAGGTTTAAAAACCTGATTCATAAGATGAATAAAGTTACTCGGTGCATTAGACAACCCGAATGGCATAACCATCCACACATACAATCCATCTCTCATTTTTGAAGGCCGTCTTCCATTCATCACCAGGTTGCATCCGAATCTGATGATATCCACTCCTTAAATTAATCTTAGAAAAAATAGTAGAACCATACAACTGGTCAAGGAGGTCATCCAACCGCGGAATAGGAAATGATACTTGATCGTTAATATCAATACACATCCAAAAAGTGACACCATGTTTGGGTACCAACAAGGGAGGTACTTGATATCGCGTAAAAAGTCACGTTTTTACTACCGATATCTCTCCCATTCTGGAACAATACTTGACAAATAAACTTAAATAATGTTCAAATCAATGAAACTTTGTCAAGAAGGTCAAAATAGAGTTGCACGAGAAAAATCAAGCAAAACGGACGAAAAACGAATATTCCACACACGTTTGAAGATTCAAGACATCAAGACAAGATTTAAAGCAAAAGTGCCCATCACTGAGATTTCTCTTATCCAAGATATTCTTTTTCAAAATACGAATCTAACAGAAGAAGAATCAACAAAAACTAATGAAGAATTAAGATTTTACGTGTGTCGGAAGATTCAAACGATTCGAATGAGACATCCAAAGATCAGAGACATATTTTTGGTATTTCTTTTCATCAAAGTCTTCGTTTTCGAAAAACGAATCCAACGTAAAAAAAATCAACGCAAACGGACGCATAACGAAGGAGATATGCACGAATCAAGAAACGCGGTGAAAGACGGCGAACGGGGGCGGGCAGATGGCAGCCGCCGCCGGCCACCATGCTGCCACTGTCGGCCACCATGGTGGCGGTGACGCCTGGCCACCCCCCATCCCCCATGCGCTTTTTCATCCTCGCCCGTACTCGCAGGGTACATGTGCTAGGCCTTTTCCGCGACTTTGGGGTACACGTGCTAGACCTTTACGCGTTTTAGGGTACATGTGCTAGCAACTTTCCCACCTTTTGCTAACATGTGCTCTAAGTTGCTAGAATGCACCAATTTTCCCCTATAAATAGGGAGCCCATGGTTCATTTGAAGACACACCTTCATATCTTGGAAAAACACACTCCATACACTTTCTATATTCTATATCTTTCTTGTAAAATTAGTATTTCTTACTTTAGGATAGTTTAATTAATTAGAATAGCTAATTAATTAACTAAGAAAGATTTATACGGAGGTGCTCCGGGATGCATTGTAGCTACGAGTTATTTGTATACCTTTCCAGGTTTTAATCTATCTTCCATATTTAAATATGTTTGTTCTTTATTTTATAAATTTAAATATGCATGCTAGAATTACCATGATTAACTAGATAACTCAATTGTCTGCTATGATAGTCATTTAGAGGATTTTAAATATGTAATTGTGTTGTATGTTATGAGATTGCGGATGGTTTATATTATAAATAGGTGTATGGATTAAATCTTTATCGTTTATCTGCCCAACTCATGTTGTGACTAAAACCTTATCCAAAAATGAACGTAGCTAACTCATATGATATAGGTCACTTAGTTATACTATGATAGATTGAATCATTGAGCTCAGCATGGCCGGTGTTCTATAGACCAAAATAGGATCCAAGAGACACAGAATATGGGAATAGAGGTAGATTAAGATTAAATTCATATAGACGATATTTTTTTGAGACAACTTTCGGAATATCATCAACTTAAATAATACCTTTGTATGCTTATATCGAACTGTTGTTTTGATCGTCTTATTGCATGTTCTTGTTTGATTGTTGCCTTAGGATCATCATAATAGTGAAATACAATTGGCATTAAATATCGTGAAGTAATATGACGGCCCCTATTCGACTGTTCTCTGATATAGTACTAGAAACGCCTACGGCGGAGTACAAATGTATGGAAGTCGAGAACGATCGAAGGTAGTTATATTATGAATCGAATAACAAGCGTGTTACTTAAGTTTCCATTTGTAGTACAAACCATCCATGTACTCTTGCATACCTGAGTAATGTTGATAATTCGTACGAATAAGTGATGACATTTTATCCGGCCGCCTAGACCAGTTAGTCCAACCTATTCCGGTGAGAGTAAACCTCGTTCATAAGATTGTTTATTCAACAATCTATGCCATGATTCGGATATCTCTGACGACCGAGATTGGGGAATAGGATTCGAGATTAACTGTCAGATAATATGGGTATACATCTGAGAGAACTTTTGGTGTATGCTTTAATATATGCTGCAACCCACGTGACATTCTATTTGCCTGTTTATGGACACCTCCGCGTTAGCCCGATAGAAGGATTGCAGTGATATCTCACATTAACTTACGAATTTATCCCCGTTAGAACTATCCATATTAAACAACTCCTAAACCACTTCATAGTAGATAATCGTTTCAATTGCTGAACGCCCGAAGTAACCTCCACTTTTCAGTTTATTTTAATTTAATTTAGAATAGAAAATCTAAAATCAAAACCAACTCTTTTCTCCCTAGCTAAATACATAAATGTTTCTAAATCCCCTAGCTTCAATTTGCCACGCTTGAAGAACGATACTAGGTCATACTTGTCCTTTGCTAGCCCTTTGATTAGCATAATAGTAACCCTAGGCCCCAGCCTTATAAATTTAAAACCCACTATTGTGTTGCATCACCATTAGAAATTCCAACGACCGGTGTGCAGCATAACAGTACTACACACAGACTCATACTTTCCGGAATCAACCCTTTTTCTAGTAGCTCGGTCACTTATCTCTGAAGTTCCTCAAACTCTTTCGGGTTCATCCGATAAGCATGCTTATTAGGAATAGACGAACCAGGAATGAAGTCTATGCAATGCTGAATATCTCTCATGGCAAGTAAGCCCGGAGGTATGTCATCGGGGATCACATAAGCAAACTCCTTATGTAATTGCTAAACCTGTAAGGGAGCTGCACCGACCACCTCATTTTCTTCCACAACCACAAGAGTAAACACATAGGGGCTGTTTTTCACAAGACCCGCAAAATCATCCCTTCTTGCATTTGACGAGAATCAAAAGGAACTAACGGTCACCATCCTTTATAAAACTATAAGTACTTTTGAACCTGTCATGTTTGGTTTTTCTATCAAATTGCCACGGACGCCCTAACAGAATGTGAGCCGCATCCATGGGAATAACTTCACACCACACTTCATCTTTATACTTCTTGCCAATAAAAAACTACACAAGACAACGTTTACTGACCTTGACAGTGATCCCTTTCTTTAACCAAGTCAACTGGTACGGTTCAGGATGGTCTTCTGTTTTCAGCCCCAATTTATCAACCATATAAACAGAAATGACATTCTCACAACTTCCCCCATCTATTTTTATATCACAAATCTTGCCTTTGGAAGTAAACTTGGTTCGAAAAATGTTGTTTCGTAGCCAAGAATTATCATCAACAAATTTTGAAACAGAACATTTAATACTCGCTGAATAACCAACGCCTCTCCACGATTAGGATATACCAAGTCATCACCCGGTTCAGCTAATTCAGCTTCTGCATCAGTATCATAAGTTGGGTCTTCTTCATCATTTACAAAGGCCAATGTTTTCTGGTTGGGACAGTCATGTGCATAATATCCAAACCCACTACACTTGTAACATCTAGGTGGACTGTTTACACGTTCCTTAGTATTGTTTGCACTAGCAGTTAGGAGAACAGTTGTTTTTTGGCCTGTACTAGGAGCAGTTTTGGGGGCTGGGGTGAAATGACTAGTAGTACCCTTTCCTTTAGCCTTAACCCGTTTTCCACTTTTAACGCTAAACGGAAAACATTTTTATAAGTCCAATAAGGTTGAAGACTTACAACATCCGCAGTTTCACGCTTAAGGACTCCCAAAAACCGTGCTATAATCTTCTCTTCTTCTTCCACCACATCACATGTCATATGAAGTTTATCAAATTCATTAATCACCTCTTCTACAGTCATGTTACATTGGGAGAGATTATGACAGTCAAGAAAAGCCTCTTGACGATGATTTTCAGCAGAAACTTAGCCCTCAACAGTTTCTTCATCTTTTCCCAAGACTCAACTTTCGATTTCCCTTCTGTTTGTCGCCTCTTTTTAACATGATCCTACCAGAATGAGGTGTATTGTCTAAGTTTGATGGCTACCAGTTTCACTTTTAATTTATCAGGAATATCACGAACATCAAACACCCGTTCTACCGTACTCAACCAATCAATAAAATCATCTGGATGAACCTAACCTCTAAACTCAGGGATCTCAATCTTCAATCCCATACTGCGAATAGGATCATCGCGATACCGATCGCTGCGATGTACAGAATGATCATTACGACGTGGACAATAACGACGATCATGATACCTAGGGTTTCTTCTGCCAAAAGGATTGACGTCATCTGCTTCATCATCCCAGACGTTTGAATCAGTGTCTGTCTCTTCTGCCGGCGACTCCTGCTGTAACTGCTGGAGCTCGAGTTCTTGGATTCGCTGCTGCAGCCTTTCGATTGTTTCGATATCATGAGGATCACCAACAGTTGTCGCACTTGGTTCCGCAACAACTTTCTTTGGTCTACCACGTGTGGCCATGATCACCTTCTGCTCTGATACCAAATAATGCAGAAAACAATAAAAATAACAACCACACGCAACAAGAACTAAACCGAAATTCTCAAGGTGAGAAATTCTCTTATTCAATCACTATTCAAGTCTGTAAAGACTGAAAATAACAAACCCTAGAATTCGTCCATATAGGAAGGACAAGTTCTAAAAACGTCGGGAATAAAAGCCCATGCAAAAACGAAATTAAAAAGCCCAAAATAAAGTCTGTAAAACAATAAAACGCCCTTTTCAGGCCCTAAACGACCCCGAAAGGCCCAAAACTGACAGTGCTCATGGTAAATCGATGAGTCTTGATCGTTGGGCGTTTCCAGGCTGACATGCGATTTTCAGCCCAATCTGCTACCGAAATCTATTGGACCAAAATATACGCTAAGTGAATTTGTCGCGTTGACTGACACGTTGACCAACTCCGCATTAGGTCATCTTAATGATATGGTTACATGACTTATATAATTGATTTTTCTTTTTCTTGTACTTTTGTCTACTAGTGGACCTTCTCCTTACCTACCGGCCACCAACTTTGAACACCCAACTTATTTTATCACTGGAATCCTTTCCGCCGCAAAAAGCCAAATACATCGATCGATATATATCTGCATAAGGCACACACTATACACTAATATACGAAAAACATCAATTTTGGCATTAGTCTAGGAAGGCATACACACGAATACAAATTTGCTTATTAATTAGGTAAATGATAGGGATCGGTGAATATTCAAGCCACCTATTTTTGACTACTTCCATGTCCTTTCTCCTTATCCAGTGTTTGATTTGGTATCCATCTCCTATTTCAAAGTTTAAACTGTTTCATGCATGTTTTTCATATCTTTTATCTGTTACAAAGTCTTTTTCAACATGGCTTTCATTCTGTTTTATCAATCAATATATTTTGGGCAAGTGAACAACTCAATATTGAAGCCAACAATTCAACAAAAAGTTTGGCATCGATCGATCATTTGTACTTTTCTAATTTTGTTGTTAAATATTGAAATCATATATATCATGCAAATGTATCATAGATGGATTGTTAAGGAAGCTAAAATTGTGGACACAATGGTAAAATTTTGGACTCGAATAGGTAGATGGTTTAACATCAATTAAGTAATACTGTTAATTACAATCCACTGCCTAATCTGATTACCGCCTTTTCTAGTTAGCGATAACTTGTTTACTACAACAACAAATGTACAAAAATTCGGAACTGAGTTGCTCCATGATTAAGGAAAAATAAAATAGAGTACTACGTATAGCTATTTAACATCTGCAGGTTTCTATGTATTTCCGGTTATCTGATACCAACTGGAGTTGCCTTGGTGTTTGAATACTTGTTATCTTTTAGATGTGAAGCAGAAAGGGGAGAAAGTGTAACAGTTGCCTTGGTGTTCTTCTTAGTCTTTTTCAATTTCTTTTTCTTCTTCGAAGAGGAAGCCGAGGACGATGATGATGATGATGATGATGACGACGACGACGATGATATTGGAGGGACGCCAGTTTTTTTAGTTTTCTTCATTTTTTTCTTCATACGATTGATGGAGGCAGAGAGTAACATTTTGACCTTCCTTTTGCCTTTTGGAGGAGTCTCTTTGATCATCTCGAGTTTTGGTTTCCAACCCCTTCGAGATCCAACTACTAGCTGCTTATACTCTCTATGCAACTGCGGAGTTGTGCATAACAAATCAATAGCTGACGCTTCCAAACTGGTCAACTGGTCATCATGACGACTAGCAACAGCTTGGTCCGTCATAAGTTGTGATATAAATAGCTCTGATACCCGAATCCTAAGCGTCCCTGACGGGCTCTTCTGGATATCAAAAGGGGAACACGAACTAGCTGCCGCCTTCTTCAAAAATGCTGCCTTCATCTTCATGTTAGCATTATTACTATCATCAACGTCTTGCAGTTTCGATGAAGCTGTAAATGAGGCAATAGTGACGAATGAGAGAACCGTGTGAAACAGATGAGACGGGAGGAGAAAGTAAGTGTGGCCACGCTGGAGTCGATCGTCATGCGAAAGTGGAGGAATCTTTTGTCCAATGTAAAACGAATCCGATCTACAAACCATGAACTCTTCTGTCATCACTTCTGATACCTTGATAGGTTTTTTGTAGAGATTAATCTCGCCGTTCGGTTTGAACACTTTGATAACTTTTCGATCGTCCTGCTTTTGCTTTTTCTTCTTGATCTTTTTCTTCTTCTTGATGATCACACTAGAACTACTCTTTTTACCATCATTATCATTTACCAGCACAACGGATGATTGTGCGGTGGGTGATACCGACGAGGAAGAGGCGTGATCGAGAAATTGCACCGCGTTCCCGCCCATCAAGCATTGGAAACTACTCATAAACTTCATTAGGAATCTTACTGGAGAAAATTAGGGAAAAGGAGTAGAATATATATGTATAGTAGTAGAAGTAGTAGTAGCAGCCTTAAGATGACTTATAGCAAAAGGAAACAAGGATCAATGAATAGTCAGCAGATGTCTACATTGGCCAGCCGATTTAGAACTCGTGTGACATTATTTTACTTTCCACTTCACTACTATACGAAACGTTTGAAATTTTGTAACATTTTTATTTGACCACAGACAAATATATAAAAAGTACCAAGAAATATTATATACCAAGTACTTAATTAGTAATACAATTCATTGTTAGTACGTTGCGTGGACGGCCGGATATCTTTCCTATCTTTTTATTTATTATTATTATTATTCATAGACAACTTGCACTTGTGAGTCGTGACTAGTAATAGTGAGATTAAATATCATTGCATGACTGATTACACTCATGATTAACCACGACTTCAATCTATATAAGTCCCAATATTTTTTTATAAAAAAAATACTTTTTAATTAAATTACATATATACTTTGATGATCGAATTACATAAAACCAAAAGAATTATATTTTATTTTTTTGATTCATTGGGCATAACTTAAAAACAAAATAATTCTTTAGTAGGTAGTAATTTCTAACTCATTTCTTCCTACCTGAAAAAGAATGAAAAAAAAGACATTTTTGTTTAAAAAGGAATGTAAAACGATATTGAAAAAAAGAAGTGTGAACTCCACCTATCGTCCCGTCATGGATTGATCATGGATTCCGTACGTGGTACTACCACTCGATCCAACTTGTCTTTACTTGACATTATCATATATTCTTGGGTAGAGACTGGAGAGTTTGCTATGATGTATCTAAGAAATGTTAACTATTTTCTAAAAATTGATGTTACTCGTACACCTTCGGGTATATTCTTTTTAGCAAAAAAATGCGTAAGCCACTAAGATTCTTGATCGTGCACATATGTTTATCTGCAAGCGATGTACTACACAAGTTAACACCGTTAACACCTTCACCAAACGTAACACCCTCGAATTTAATGTTGGCGGAAGCATACTTTGGGGTGATACTAATCAATAATCACAGCACATAAGATAATAATGAACGACATCTACATGCGTCGTTTTGATAAAATACGTTAATGTCATAAAAGATTGTAGGTTCCATATATACGGACCAAATCGAGTAGTTTGCTTGTAGGTAAATGCGGAAATTAAACACAACGCGATATGCAAGATTCAAGCTAGTAGATGACCACAACACAAAGATGTATGTATATATAATATCAACAAGTAACTACATACACTTTGACAAATCACACAAAGAACAAAATAACACTTACAAAGACGTTTTTCTTTCAGAACAGTTGTGTTATGTGTGTGAGGTGTTCTGCCTTGAAATACAGGCTGATGAGCACTATATATAGTCTGATCTAGACATTCTGCGACACAAGCCTTGTGTCGCATAGAATGCTTCTGCGACACAACCATTGTGTCGCATACAGAGACTCTGCGACACAACTCTTGTGTCGCAAGTAAAGACACTGCGACACAATGCTTGTGTCGCAAGACCACAAAATTGTAATTAACCGAAATCTAAGGACTGTTTAATACATAATTACAATATCGACATTAAAACAGACTGAGACCAACTGACAGACACATTTAGATGTACCAACAAACTCCCCCGTGTCTTCAGCTTGGTCTTCAAAAATTTCTTCAATTTGCATCAGTCTTCAAACCCATCCGGGTGGAAAGTTTCCTCCAGCGTGTACACCAAAGGTGAAGCATATGTCGACAATTTTCTGAAATCGCTTCGCCAGAATCGTGTTGAACTCGTGGTCAGGGTTGTAGCGAATGCGACTATCGAACAACTTCTTCATATCATCTTTTGACAAATTTATCAGGCTCATTGGGTCAAATATTCTGAAATCTGCTTTCGGTAAACCCCACAATGAAGTAGATCCAGTTTGAGGCACTGAATCCGGCACATAGACAAGAACGGCTTCGCCGGTGTGAGCATCCAGTTCCCAGTAGTGAAAACGTTTCAGAAGATTGAAGGGAACAGATTCCAGCGATATTTCATGAAGACAATTAGCAGGAGGATAGTGATTTCTGACGATTGGCTGATTTGTCTTTGGATCAAGCTTTTTCTTGAATGTAAACCTTGTGCCCAGTACCGGTTTGACATAATGATATTTCTTCGATCGAATTTCTGCACACATGATCTTTTGAATTGCATTTGCAATTCCATCTTTGAGAGGATTGATCAACTGAAGTTGAGAAAGACGAACAATGTCATGCTTAGGCAGCGTGCTTAGTTTCTTCAACGATCGACGAATGTACTGAATACCATCACATCTTTTGATCATGAATCTTCCTTTGCTCACCTTCCAACTTTTTATGAGACCGGTATAATCACCGCCAACCTTGTATTTCTTGCAGGTAACAGGAACAGGTTCAGGATTTGTTCCTTTTGGAAACCAGTTATCCCTGATGGACATTTCTTTGTCAGAAGGAACATACTCGGATGTATCCTGTGGAAAGATGTCATTATAGTTTACCCTTGTAGATTCACGAACAGGGACAGGAAAATCTTGAGATGGTCCAGCAGGTTCAAACGAATCTTGAGCAGGAGGAGCCTGAGAAGTGGATCCTGAAGAAGATCCTGGTGCATAGTTGAATGCAGGCCCTGACTCATCGTCTGAAGAATCAGATACAACAATACCTTCCTGTGGATGAGCAGGCTGATCGACAAATTCTTCATCTGGTTCGAGCTCTTCTTGCTCAACATTTATGTCATCATCATTGGTAGCAGCCTCGAAGTCAAAAGGCTCTTCAGGCACAATACCGTCTTCATTAACCGCAGCTTGAAAGTATGTCAAATTACAATAAGTGTAATCTACAGCTAACGGTTTCGGTTGCCCTGGTAACTCAAGAATATAATCCAAAACCAAAGGAGTTTCATTAATCGTGGAATCAGTTACATTATCAGGATTTACATTTTCTTCGCCCTTGGCGGAAACCCTAGGTGTTGTTTCTAAAGCTGGTTGGCTCGTCTCCCTCGAAGCAATAGCTTGGGTTTCCAGTAGCAGAATCTTTGACTTCAGCTCTTCATTCTCTTTCTCCAGGCGAGAGATTCTGGCATCCTGAGCTTCAAACACGGTCGATTGAGCTTCCATATCCTGCTGCATTTTATCAAGACGCTGCAGGAGCTCTTGAATGACAGCCGGATGAGGAGTGATCGGTGTGTCGGTTCTGGGGAGCTCAGACGATGTAGATGTAGAGGTGCGAGGGCGTCTGGCCAGAGAATCCAGAATACCAGCATCAGAAGAATCTCGAGGCCTCTTACCTCGGCCAGAGGATTCAGGCGGTGGAGAGGGTGGCTGATAGGCATCGATTTCACGATCGAGCTCCACAAACTCCTGATCCACAGGATCTGGTTGAACTGGCGGTTGCTGAACCGGTGGTGGTTGAAGTGGAGGTGATGGAACAGGAGGCTGAACGGGAGTAGGTTGAACTGGAAGCTGAGGAGCTGGAGCATTGAACTGCTCACCAGGAGGACCAACATAGGCAGGGTCCATAATATGTCCGAACAGGGCAACCTCCCTTTCCGGTGCCTGACCCTGCCTGGCAAAAGTGGTACAAGTGGTGTAGATCCTGGTGTTCATCGGGGTCTGCTTGAAGGTAAAAGATGGAATCACTGGAAGATCAGGATGCAAGTGATTTAGCAGCAATTAAGTAAACCGAGGATACACAGCCCATTTATCCTTGGTATCCAAAGCATTGTCGACGAAACCCCTGAAGATATAACTCGAAAAGTTATAGGATTTGTTGTAGATCAACGCGAGAATAGCTGAGGCAGTCGAGTAGCTCATCCCTTCCAGGCCTGCCCTGCGACTGGATAAACAAACAATGACTATGTGAGCCAGATACCGCCAGACCTTTGTCATGTAGGTCTTCTTGTACTGGTCAACTGGAATATCCTGATATCCAATCGATCGCATCCCTTGAGCAATAGCAGCAGCAGCAAACTGAATAACCATATCTGAGTTGTCCCCGAACTCGAAGAAATCCCGAATAAGTTGCTCAGAAAATATAACCTGACGCCCACAGACAGTAGAAATAAGACGAGTATCAGGTTCGTCTTTGTTGACGACAGCATTGTCCCAAAACTCGGTAATATGATTTCTCAAAATCTGAGTGTCCGCAGTGATGGCTTTGTAGATTCTGGAGCGGCGAAGAAAGCGATCATCGGACGATACGGTCTCGAGGTCTCAACCGTAGTGTTCATAAATGCCACGATATTGTGGCGCGGTTCCCAGAAATATTTGGTAACATCAACCTCGCCGGGTTGAGCAGCGGGATGTTCAACCATTACTGCAGAAATAGTAATAATACAACAAAGCTTGAACTGCGTTAGCGTTAGTACCAAAATAATAAACTGCATTTTGTTTCACAGAAGTGTCTGCGACACAACAGTTGTGTCGCACAGGGACAATACGACACAAGGATTTTGTCGTAGAAAGGCACTACGACACAAGGCTTGTGTCGCATGACACATGTCACACGGACAGAATTTTCCCTGCATTTAGCATTATTTGAGAAATTAATCTCAGATGCGACATAGAGCTTGTGTCGTATGTTATGTCGTATAAAGAGATGCGACACAAGTAATGTGTCGTATGTTGTGTCGTATATAAATACGACATAAGCATATGAGAGCAGTACGACATAAAACTCTTGATCTATGCGACACAACGACTGTGTCGCAAGTTATGTCGCATTGATGAACACCAAACCAACCCAGATTAGATTTTTATGAAATTTTGGGGTTTTCGAAAACTAATCATAACCTAGGGTTCGTAAATAGTAGGGGAGCAACAATATACATCTATCTAACCCTAGAAACCCCTAAACCTTAATTAATTTTGATTTTAAACTCGAACCCTAAAAACCGAACGGGTACGATCAAAACAACAACAAATTAGACGGTGAAAAAGCGAGATAATCATACCTAAAGATGCGCAAAGAGATGAGGAACACGAATCGAGCAATGAATCGCAGTGAAAGTTCCGCGAAAAATGAATCCGAACGAAACTGGATTGTGTCGCAAAATCGCCTATGTGTCGTATTGTTTGTGTCGTGAAAATTTTTGAAAACGTAAATGATTATGTCGCATGTTGTGAATGGTTAACCCCAACATGCATACGACATAATATACGACACAACGGTTGTGTCGTATAGACGAGATACGACACAATGAACGACACAATTCTTGTGTCGTATAAAGGGAATACGACACAATGCTTGTGTCGCACAGAAAGCAAGGCAGATTTTAACGACATCACATTTGATTTCGATTTAAGGATTTTCGCAATGAAGATGATTTGTGACTTAAATAAAACTGAAAATAAATAAAATAAAACAATAAAACTAAACATAAACAAAAGAATTAGACACAAGGTCAACTAAAAGTGTAAAGCCAATAAGAATTTTTGGTGACGGAGTTGAGAATTCTGACTAGGGATCATATCGACATAACATGCAATTATTAGGAATAGTAAGAGATATTTCGATCATCAATATATTTGTCCTCTTTAAATTTACTTGTCATGTTAGAAACAGTTTTTATAAAAATTATTTCAAAACGATTATTAGTATGATTGTCCACTTTAAGCGTGTTATACGCACTTCTAGGAACTAAAATTTTTATTATTCGCATGCATATTTCTCTGTGGTCACCACCATAGATATACATCTTAACTTAAGACATAGACCATGTTTCCATTTTACAGAGAGAATATTAGAATATCAAATTTAAGAATCAAGTCAGCGGTGACAGGTCTGTACTTGCGTACAACAGAGCGACATAGCTTGATTCAGGTTTAAGCAAAACCAGACTTGGTCAAACCATTTTGGCGACCTTGTAAGGTATCTCAATTTTAAAGACTTTGCAAGTACTTTGACTTGTGTTTGCTTAATTTTAAGTATATATAAACGGAAACCTGGTCTATACTTACGTATAACAGAGGAAACTGTCAATATATACCCCCAAATGATATCAAATAAACTTCTTTCAACGAACACATGTCTAGTATAAGTAAGAAATTAAGACACTTGTCATACATCTAATGATGTTGTACCATTTGAAATAGACAATTAATTGTTAAGCTTCTTAAGCAGTTTCAAGAAGTGTAGTATAACAAGCTTACTAATCTATCGTATGATGAAGACAATGTTTATAGAAACTGTTTTCAGCACGTCAGATAAATCTACTGACACATCCAAGATAAATCTTAAAATTCCACTTAATGCAAGTTACCCGATGTACTATCATATCCCTAGTTGTTTACAGACACAACTTCAACGTCTATTTAAAAATGTAGCAACGCTGCATATCTTTAATACTAAAGAGTATAAAGAGTGACTATTGCAAAATATATATATATATATATATATATATATATATATATATATATATATATTTTTAAGAGAAAGCAAATAAACTGTACAAAAAATCAAGTCACAAATCATTTCTTGAGATCAAGAGAAATTATCCCTATCATGTCTACAAGTTCGTCGAAACGAGCACGCGAAAAAGCTTTTGTGAATAAGTCGGCCTTTTGCATAAGGGTATCTACATGAATGAGGTCAATCAAGTGTTTCTCATAGCAATCTCGTATGAAGTGAAACCTAATCTCTATATGTTTGGTCTTAGAGTGTTGAACGGGATTGCGAATAATAGATATAGCAGCAGTATTATCAATATGAATAGGAGTCAAGGTAAGAAGTAACCCATAATCACGCAATTGATGTTGAATCCACAGAATCTGGGAACAACAGCTTGCAGCAGCAATGTATTCAGCTTCCGCTGTTGAGGTGGAGACAGTGGTTTGCTTTTTACACTGCCAAGACACCAATCGAGAACCGAGATATTGGCACCCTCCTGTAGTTGACTTTTTATCCGAATTGCAGCCGCCATAATCAGAATCAGAATAGGCAGTGAGAGAGAAATCTTTTTCATTTGAGTACCATAGACCAAGTGATGGTCTATATTTGAGGTAACCAAAAATTCGCTTCACAGCCTTCATGTGAGAAACCTTGGGCTTTGCTTGATACCTGGAACAGATAGACACAGCAAACACAATATCTGGTCTGGATGCAGTAAGATACATCAACGATCCTATCATAGAACGATAATCTCGCTCCTTGCAGTCTTCTTCGTGTTCAGCTGGCCCGAGCTTGTGATCGGTTTCAATAGGAGTACCATATGGTTTACAGTCATGGAGCTCGTACCGAGTCAACATGTCATTGACATATTTGGACTGATGAATGTAGAGACCTTGATCAGACTGTTCAACCTGGACACCGAGAAAAAATTTAAGTTCTCCCATGGCACTCATCTCAAACTCGGACTTCATGATCTTCTCAAAATCTCTGGACAAAGAATCATTTGTTGAACCAAAAATAATGTCATCCACGTAAACCTGTACCAGTAACAAATCCTTCCCAGCCCTTTTTATGAAGAGAGTGCTATCAATTTGGCCTCGTGAAAAGCCATTTTTCATTAGATGATTTGCCAACCTTGCGTACCAAGCTCTAGGAGCTTGATGAAGACCATATAAAGCTTTGCCTAACTTGCAAACATAATCAGGATGATTTGGATCTTCAAAACCAGGAGGTTGCATGACATACACATCCTTCAGAACCTCTCCATACAGAAATGCGCTCTTGACATCGAGTTGATAAACCCGAAAACCTTTAAATGTCGCATAAGCCAGAAAGATGCGAATGGATTCCAATCTTGCAACTGGAGCAAACACATCATCATAGTCCAAACCCTCAATCTGAGTAAAACCTTGAACCACCAACCGTGCCTTATTCCGAATGACTACGCCTCTGTCATCCTTTTTCACACGATATACCCAGCGAGTTCCAATTGGATCGACATCTTTAGGTAAAGGAACTAAACTCCAGACGTCAAGCTTTTTGAATTGATTTAATTCTTCCTGCATAGCCTCAACCCAGTATGGGTCTTTCAAAGCTTCGCTTATCTTCTTCGGTTCATGTTGAGATAGGAAGCATTCCTCTAGATCTTCTTCAACAAAGGCAAAAGAGGCAGATGAAGATTCTTCACGGACCTCATTAGCAGCTAGTTGCCTCCTTGTTACAACTCCCTGTTGAATCTCACCGATGATATTTTCAGTGGGGTGAGAAGAATGAATTCTAAGTTGAGGGATCTGATCAGGCACAATGATCGGGTCCAAGTTTGAAAGAACACCTTCTGAGTTTTCAATTGTAACTGAGCTATCAGTGACAATGTTCTCGGTTTCAAGTGGAAAGAGAATGTCGGTTTCAGTTTGAGGATTAGATTCAGAAGCGGCATGATCACCATCGGAGGAATTATTATCATTGACAATATTCTCATGAGGTACTACTCTAGACTTGGAGACTGAGTCAGAAGAAAGATCCAAGCCATGAAGTAAAGATACCACCTGATCTTCTTCACTAAATTTGGGAAGATTGAATGAGTCCACCAACAAATCATACTCAAACAAGGACTCAGGTCCCTTGCCTTTAGGAGAATCAGTATATTTCATAAACCTTACTTCAAAATGTTCCTCTATTCTCCCAGTAGACTTGTTGAAAACTCTTTTATTTGGCGAGTTCACAGAATATCCCAAAATAGACCATCGATCGCCTTTTCATCAAATTTGCCTACAGAGTCCTTGGTAATTAAGATGGTGCAAGGACACCTGAAAGGCTCAAGAAACTTCAAGTTTGGTTTGCGATTATTCAGCAATTCATAACATGTTTTGTTTCGCTTTTTAACCATGGAGACCCGATTTAACACATAGCAGGCAGTGTTAACAGCTTCTGCCCAAAATGTAGTAGGCAGATGCGCGTCAGACAACATGGTTCTTGTTGTCTCAATAATTGTCCTATTCTTTCGTTCGGCTACTCCATTTTGCTGAGGAGTACGAGCAGCACTAAACTGATGAAAGATTCCTTTTCGAAGACAATACATTTCCATGGTTCTGTTCTTGAATTCTGTTCCATTATCGCTGCGAAGTTTCTTGATTTTCAGATTACACAGATTTTCCAGTCTGTCGAACAAATAGGTTAAAGTATCAGGCGTTTCATCCTTTCCTGCCAAGAAATATACCCAGGAAAACCTTGAGTAATCATCAGTAACCACCAGACAGTATGATTTTCCACCAATACTTTTCTTATTCACAGGATCGAACAGGTCCATGTGAAGCAATTCCAACGGAGTTTCAATGGAGTTCACCAGCTTAGACTTATGGAACTTCTTGTGTTGTTTCCCTTTGAGACAGGAAACGCATTCATCATCTATTACAAATGACTTTTTAGGCACACCTAACACAAGATCATTATTAATGAGATAATTCATTCTTCGAAAATGAATATGTCCCATTCGCCTGTGCCAAAGCAGTGAATCTTTAGAAGATGCTTTTGATAGCAAACACGTATGCTCCTTGGTAACCACAGTTTGCATATCCAAAATGTACGAGTTACGTACACGGGGTGCTCTCAGTAACACCCATTCCTCAGGAATGACAAATCCCGGCTTCAAGATTAAGCATTCAACATCTGTAAATGCAGTAGTGAACTTCTTGTCGCAGACTTGAGAAACACTGATCAAATTGTGTTGCAGTTCCTCGACATAATTCACTTTATCAAAAGTCACTTGCCTGTTAGAAAGAGTACCCTGACCAGTTATGTTACCACCTGTATCTCCCGCAAAAGCAACATGTCCTCCGCGATATGGTTTAACATTTGACAGAAGAGACATGTCACCAGTCATGTGCCGTGAGCAGCCACTATCTACGTACCATTTGCTGCTTTGTACATGTCCTGACTGCTACAGCACAACATAGGGAAAAGGTTAGGTAGAAATGGAGACCCAGGCCTTTACAGACTTGGGTACTCCAGAGACCTCATCAATAATAACTACATCAGCTAAAACTTTGTTTTTCAAGAGATCCGATGCATTTTCTGATGCAGTATTACTTGATGATGAGACATTTGATGACTCTTTAGGTCTCCAAACTTTCACAGGAACAGTATTGGGTTGCTTGTTAACAATGTTAGGCTGTTTGACCGGTGGTTTACTGAGCCTAGGAGCATTGACTTTCGGGATAGAAGTTTGAGCAAGTGAACCCTTCTTTGAAAATGATTTAACAGTTGAATTTCTATAAGTAGACATTTTGGGAACACCTTTTGCAAACTTCTTTCTTGAAAGCAATGGGCATTGATTAATCAGGTGACCTTGTTTCTTGCAGTAGAAACATGATCATCTTTCCTTAAAGGTTTGGTCGTTACATCCTAGAAATTGAGGTGAAATAGACAACTTATGTGAGCATGTGGAAGTGGATGTCTCAGAATGTGAAACAGAAGATTTAACAGAATTCTTGATTGATTTGTCATTAGTATTCTTTAAACCTTTTCCTTTAAGTTCAGCCTGAGTCTTAGCATTTCTTTGAAAAATTTCATCAGTTAACCCAGAAATAATAGTGTGATGTTCGGGCTTAATATTTTTCTTTTCACATTGAGACACACACTTACAAGGAATATCCTCAATCTCAACCTCTTCTTCAATAGTTTGTAAGGGAGCAGGCTGAAAACTACCAAAGGGGGTGAACTTGACAGTTCCTGAGGATGCAAACTTAACAGGTTCAAAAGGCTTCACTGTTTTAGCCTTGATTATCTTAGTTTTCTTTCTATCATGTCTGACCTCTATGTCAGCTTGATAAAATTCAGGCAGCTTAACAACAGGCAAACTAACAGATTCAACTACAGGCATCTCTACTTGCTTAATAACAGGTTCATTAACTGCCAGTTCAACATGCTTTGTATCTACTAAAGTAGTAGGCACAAAATCTTTAATTTCATCCTTAGACGGTCTACACAAATTTACATCTAAAGACGGAGGCGGTTGATTATGATAACCCAAACCGGACTTATCTTTAGCATTAGACCTACCCGTCTGCAGAATCTCGGTAAAGACCATGGATGAAGTGTTGATATTCTTGAGTTTTTGTTTGTAAGCTTCGGCTTGGGAGGCAGCCAACTCTTTTTTTAAATGAGCAATCATCTTTAAGTAACTGTCAATTTCATCTTGATTACTGAAAATAAGAGCTTTTAGCTCCTTTTTATCTTCTATAAATTGATTAATGTTACTTTCAAAATGTTTCTCATTATTTTTCAAAACTTTGTTTGCCTCCATCAAGTTCAAGATATCAGACTTCAAGTTGTTATTATGTTCCATAAGCCCATTTACTTTACCAGTTAAACTAATACAAGAATCACAAGAAAATGATGCAAATTGTACCTCATTGTTGATGGCCATGAAGCATTGCTCTTGAGCCTCATGAGCAGAGAAATCATAAGCATCACCATCTTCAATCAATAATGCAGCCTTAGCAGTAGTATTCTCAATCTGTTTTGGAGCAACAGATGGCTTTGTGAAACCAGTGGCAGGCTGTCGACCTTTCTCACATTCTCGGGAAAAGTGTCCAAGATTCTGACACTTATAGCACTTGACTTTGCTTTTGTCGAATCCCATAGATGTTCGGTCAGCAGCATCTTCAAGAGATCTCTTTCCAGTTCTTCTTAGATAGTTCTTGGCTCTGCGAGTAAGCATAGCCATATTCCATCTAATGTCTATTCTTTCTAACTCATCTGGATCAACCTGATTGAAATCTTCATCAGTCAGTTCTAAGGTACTCACTCTCTTAGAGAGAAAGTCTTCATAGGATGACAGAAAAGCAGTGAACATTGCAGCATGTTCATCTGTTGCAGCTGAAGAAGGAACAGACGACGATGAACAAGGTTTACTTGAAGAAGCAGTATAAGTGGGGAGGGCTGAAAAAGTTCCTACAGCAGGATTACTGTAAGAAGAAGATCTCTGAGAATTAGCCTCAGATGAGATGAAAGCAATTCCACTATTACTTGATTCTGATGTACGAGCAGTAGATCTTGTTTCCTTCTTTTGAATATCCAAAGCACCAGCTTCAAGCTTTCCAACAAGATCATCCAAAGACAATTGCATTGTCTTAGGATCATTTTCCAACAACAGAACTCGCGTTTCCCAACTTGGAGGAAGAGCAGCTAAAGCCTTTTTGTTAATCTCAGAATTTTTTAGATTATATCCTCCAGCTTGTAGTTCGTTTACAGTACGTGTAAATCTACAAAGCATGTCTCTGACAGTCTCATTCTTCTGGATATAGAAATAATCAAACTGAGTTTTGACTAATTCTAGTTTGCTCTCGATGAACTCTGAATTGCCACTAAATCTCTTCTCAATTGCAATCCAAAGATCATAAGCGATTTTTTGTGGAAACATATCCAGAACGTCAGTTGGGAGTGACATAGTAATAGCAGAATGAGTCTTGCGTTCAATTTCCCATGCTTTTCGTTCTTCGAGAGTGTATGAACGAATGGGTTTGGGTGGAGGAACTCCCATGTGTTCTCCAAGAGCAACAGGTGCAACATATCTTTCAAGAAGAGCCAATTCCATGACAGGATCAGTGAATAAAACAAAAGATATAAAACGTTGTTTCCAAGCTCGATATTCCATCCCTGTTGCAAAATAAGGAGGTTTATTTGCACTACCGATTGTAGCATTATGTTGTAGAACTGCATCAACACTTTGAAGAGACATGTTGAAAATCTGCAAGAAAAGTTAGTAGGTATCCAACAAACAAGCTGAATTTTTGTCTAAGTCTTGAAAAATGCGACACAATGGTTGTGTCGCAGAAGATCAATACGACACAGATGCTGTGTCGCAGAACTTAATCCGACAGAAGACAAAAATGCGACACAACTATAATGTCGTAGGTTATGTCGCAACTTGTGTCGCAGACCAGTTAAGGTCAGAAGAGATTATGTCGTAAGCTTATGTCGCACGTTATGTCGCACTATATGTCACAGACAAGTTAATGTCGTATGGATGTGTCGTATGAACAGTGGATACGACACAGTATTGTGTCGCAAATGCACGCGTGCAGACAGCCTAGAGCCCACAAAAATTTCAATTTTCAACACAAATTATAAACTAATAAACCCTGTTTCCTATCACCCCCTAATCAGTCACAAAACCCCAATATTTTAAGGAAACACAAGACTAACTTTTGACCAACTAAAATTCAAAGTTTGACTAACACAAAACTTTGAAGATTAATAACCAAACTATGCAAAATGGAAGCCTTTTTGACCAAGAAAACCAAGAACAAAAAAAATAATGACTAGTTACACTAAAATCTTGCATAAACTAACTCGAAACCACAACTCAAGAGTATGTGGCTCTGATACCAATTGTAGGTTCCATATATACGGACCAAATCGAGTAGTTTGCTTGTAGGTAAATGCGGAAATTAAACACAACGCGATATGCAAGATTCAAGCTAGTAGATGACCACAACACAAAGATGTATGTATATATAATATCAACAAGTAACTACATACACTTTGACAAATCACACAAAGAACAAAATAACACTTACAAAGACGTTTTTCTTTCAGAACAGTTATGTTATGTGTGTGAGGTGTTCTGCCTTGAAATACAGGCTGATGAGCACTATATATAGTCTGATCTAGACATTCTGCGACACAAGCCTTGTGTCGCATAGAATGCTTCTGCGACACAACCATTGTGTCGCATACAGAGACTCTGCGACACAATGCTTGTGTCGCAAGACCACAAAATTGTAATTAACCGAAATCTAAGGACTGTTTAATACATAATTACAATATCGACATTAAAACAGACTGAGACCAACTGACAGACACATTTAGATGTACCAACAAAGATACATATTGTTTACAAAAGCTTTGAGTTCACATGAGTTCCTTGAGAGATTCTAACACATATCTAATTTATACAAAATGTAGAAATACAGTGATATTTCTTGATATATGTTTGCATGTGACTCAAGCTAAGTTATCCTAGTGGGCAGTCCGACTACTGCTGATCACCTGAGAATACATGTAAAAATTGGTCAGCTAAAAGCTGGTGACCTCACAGATTTAATTGATGCAAATTAATGTATGTTCGCAAGATTTAGTAATATGATTTGCAACCAAGCAAATAAATAAAGTGTATATTACTGCCATGAGCACATAGTCTGAGCTTAACTGTGGTGTCAGGATCCGCATTCAAGGACCTGATCGAGGGTGCCTCCCTGAGAGTGCCTAATCTACACTCTAATGAACAAATGCTAATGCGTCCGTTTGACCAGTTGGGGCTTCCAACCCGGACGAGGATTGTCAATCCTATATGGTACCATACACTAACATTCACGCTAAATCCATATTAACAAACTATGATATGGAGGGCTTCATAATTAGTAAAACAAACTCATGCAGTATATAGCGATAATTTGATACTTGCGTAATATGAAAACAAATTGAGCATGTATTATCACCCCAAAATAGTTCAAACAAGTAAAAGTGGGACTATGAGACTCACCTGAGTCTGAATTGTGACTGTGATGTGAGAGCTAGCGGTTAAAAGTAAGATTGTTGCCCACATGGATGTCCTTTAACGTCCTAAACGAAAAGGATATTAACATGAGTGTTTGACTACTCGTCAAATCGTGTCAACAATTCGATTATTTTGCAAGATTATTGATTTTCCAAGTTTTATATGATTTGTTGGTGATAAATGTGTTTGAAAAATAAATATTATTTTTCGAGTTATGTTTATCTTTTAAACACTTGTTGCGTTTAAGTATATACATATATATACTTATTAGTTGAATATATATATATATATATATATATATATATATATATCTTGTTGTTGTCGTATATATATATATATTATTTGTTCTTTACATATTTACATGGTTGTTGTCGTTTCGAAAATATAATTGTCGTTGTCGTATATATATATATATACATATATATATATATAGATGTTGTTTACTTCATTATTTATATATATATATATATATATATATATATATTAAGAGTTGATTTTTATATATATAAATATACAAAAGTAAGGTTTCACATAAAACCTTTAACTTAATTCGCTTAGTTCGTTATAAAAGTCATCATTTCAAAATCGTTGTGCAGGTATACAATTATATATATATATATATAAGTTCGTCGTTATATTTATATATACATACTCAAATATAGTTTGTATCAATGTTTTACTCGTTCTATAAATACTTCGTGTATATATCAATTAATTATTTTTGTTCCAAAAATTGTCATGTTCAATGGTTTCGTATTATTTGGAGTAAATACTCGTATAAAGTATTGTCTTGTGGTCATGTACATTTTTTTATACCAAATTATGTGTCGTATATATTTATATATATATATAATGACAAATAATATGGATATATATATGTATACATTCGGATAAATACATATATCCATAATGGAACAAGCGAGTACAATTAAATTTTTGATAAATAATTCAAACATTAACATGTACACAACTTCAAGTTTATTGTTAAAGTTATATTTGTTAAATATAAATTAATAGTATTAATAATAATAATAATTAATTATAATAACAATACATGATAAGTGATCATGTATAAATAATGAGAACAATTGGGTTACAAGAGCCTAGCCGTACGGTTAGGTGAGTTTTACCCGTATGGATAATCTCATCTACCCGATCAGTTATGTTGCTTCACCCGATTGGGTGTCTCAACTCAGCCGGTCGGGTACTGTACCTGCTCTGCAATTTTCAGTCTGTGTTCTAACATATTGTGTTCGAGGTTTTTAAGTTTTTACTTGTAACACCCCCAAATTCGTCGATTTGGATTAGCGGAAGCATTTAGTTAAGTATGGGGAGTGCCACAATATACTGAACATGCATACGTATCAGAGCATATGATTACAACAGAACAAATATATTAAGATGCCAAAGTATTAGTTACAAAGTTTACGATTTCTCGAACCGTACAAATTAAAAGTATTAAGTTTACAAAAGTAGATTTCGTAAATATGACTAAACAGTTTCAGTTATATAAAAGAAATCCAATTGTCAAAAGTTGGCATCCTATTCTTCGTGGGTCGCCTAAATTCCAACGTGCAGGCGGTTCTTACATGCGCAGCTAATTCCCTGAAAAACATAGTAAAAGTCAACAACGAGGTTGAGTGAATTCACAGGTTTCATGTTGCAAATACAGTTTGTTTAACCAAATACATTCGTAAACAGTTGTTGAATATCAAATATGTTCACAAGTAGTATTGCCATAATAGTTGAATAAACATTTTGTGGAATGCTATCCAAATATAATTCGGTTGGGATGTTGCCCAAAATACAGTTCACGTGGGATGTTACCCAAAATACAGTTTACGTGGGATGTTACCCAAATACAGTTTAAAATACGTAGCTGGTCGTTCTCCAGCATTTTCCAAACAGTACCGGTCGTTCTCCGGTCAAAAGACGCACGGGTCGTTCTCCCGTCCAATAAAACAGTTTACCGGTCGTTCTCCGGTCTAGATACGCACGGGTCATTCTCCCGTCCAAACACTGCTGGTCGTTCTCCAGCGAAATACGCACCGGTCGTTCTCCGGTCCAGAATACGCACGGGTCGTTCTCCCGTCCACTTGGCCAGTCGTTCTCTGGCACTAAAATATGTAGCTGGTCGTTCTCCAGCGTTTTTATAAAAGTACCGGTCGTTCTCCGGTATACCAAACAAAGTTTAACACGACATTCGTATGAAAATGTGGTATCATAAATTCCAGTTTTGTGTATGAGTTTAACAGTTCAAGCACTCTAATCGTGTGAGCAAACAAGTATGATAAACAATCATATGAGTAAAAGCAGTTATGGCAATAAGTAAAACAGTTGACTATGTTTTCCACCCCTGTTCAAAAGCAGTTGAAACAGTAAAAGTAAGGGCTGTGAACTCACCTGTTGAGTTAAGTAGTAGTGCGAGTGCTAGCAAAGCGTAGTCCGGGTAAGTCACTAACGTCCTAAACGTATGAAATTTAATAAGTATGTGGAGGTCTAAGTTTAACCATCCATGCTAGTGTTCGTACAACCAAGTTATGTCCACATGTTTGTTTATACATTTTATGTTTTGAAAAAAAAAACATGTATGGCTCGTTGGTGAGTTTTCGTAATAATAATTTAAAGTATTATTATTATATATTTCGTGTTGTATACTTCCCACAGTATATGTGTTTCATGTGCGAGTTATATCATAAAGGGTTGATTCTTGAAGATGTTTAATGATTAGCGTGAAAATATCCTTAAATTTTCTGTTATTTTATCCGAAAGTACACACCCACACATATATATAATTATATATATGTATATATGTCCGAATGTGACAAAATTCATCGTTTAGGGTCAAAAATGCATTTTTTTCAAAAAGTCAACTCGTAGTCAAAAAGTCAACTCGCAAGTGGATCCGCAAGTCAAGTGGATCCGCAAGTCAAGTCGACCCGCAAGTCAAGTCGATCCGCAAGTCAAGTCGACCCGCAAGTCCAAATCTCGACTCGTGAAAATCGATCTCGATCCGCAGAACGAGCTGTTCGCGATTTTTGTGTGGATTTTGACTCTTAAAGTGTTTTTCAAGGGATTTTTGGGCATAATAAGTTGATATAACACTAATACATGGCATATTAAGTGTTTTTAACAAGAAATCATAAGAAAAAGTGAAGAAATCCTTACGATTTGAAGATTTGGGGTTTGAGGATGAAGATGGTGAGTCTTGAAGATGAAGAAGATGAAGATGATGATGATGGATGCTTGTTGTTGCTCTTGTTGGTGATGAATCCGAAAATACAAGTGTTGGTGGTGATGTTGTTGTTGATTTTTTTTTTTTTTTTTTTTTTTTTTTTTTTTTTTTTTTTGTTGTTGTTGTTGTTGGTAGTGAGTTAGAGAGAAAAGAGATGAGGGAAAGAAGAAGAAAAGAGATAGAATGAGGATGGGATTGGGGTTTGGGGGGTGTTTGGGCAGATTTTTCTCAACCAAAAAGGGAGGGGGATTTGTCCTAATTTTGTGGTATTTTACCCGTGTTCATTTACCCGATCGCTAAATGTTCAAACGTTTTTAAACCATAGGTTTTTAAATACATTTTCGATTATTCTTTTAGTTGTATTATTTTATTTAAAACAATGTAGTTGAGTAATAAAATTATAACTAAATTTTATTTTAAATTTTACAAATGGGTTTCAAATTGTTTCAGTTGTACGAAAAAAATGTTAATTGTAATAAAATACATTGTAAATATTATCAATATAATATTTAATAATTAAATAAGGTTGTTTAATAATTTCATATTATCACATAATTTGTTCACCAATGGTCGTATATTTTGTCGTATTTGTTCTGAATGTTTTGTACGCAATTATACTAATTACGAAAT